>CM028354.1:32025101-32591555 GCA_016618105.1 Dendrobium huoshanense | reverse complement strand
TTATGCGACATATAGGATAGCAAGTCCTATAGGGATAGAAGTAAAATTTACACTTTCTATTACTTTATATTTTTTACTTTACAACTTATTATAATTTTTTAAATGATTATTAACATGTCATTGAGCTTAGGTTATCTAAATTGTCGTCTAAATCATAGAATTAGATTTCTAAATTTTAAATCATAAGAAATTATACGACTTATCTAACCAAGTGACTTCTTATACTTTGACAATAAGAAATTATACGGCTAAAAACCTTTAGAATAAGAGACTTTATCCTCATTCTTTATTGCCTTGCTAGTTCTTATCACCACTTATATGGCAATTTTAATCTCACTTGGGTAGATCTCTTCATCATAAAATGGGCGAATTATAACGTCCGGTCACCGGAAGTCCGGACGCCCAATCCGGACTCGCCATGTCACCCGAATACACTGGATCCCGGTGTATTTTGGTGACGTGACACGTCTAAATTGGTGTCCGGATGAATCCAGACACCGGACGTAATAATTTGCCCATAAAATGAGTATACAAAGATGGATTTTGCCTCATAATGAATTGTGAGGGAATGACATCATATGCCTTTTGTTTATTTAATAAATAATTAAATATTTGCTATGTTTTACTGAATAGTTACAAAAACATAGCAAAAAATATAAAAAAAAAACATTAATAATTAAATATTTGTCACTATTTTAATGATTTTGTAAAGCACAGCTGATCCTCACGTTCCGGACAGAATAATTTCACCTCTGAAGGGGGAGGAGGGATCGGGCCGGTCGCCGCTGTAATGGCTGAGGAAGAGAAAGTGGTGCAATACTTTTCTAGGGATTTCGAATGGGAGGAGCTCCGAGATGAGGTCGAGCGGAACCCTAAGTTTAGCTACCATCTGTCCTCCTTCTCCCTTCTCTTTCCTCGCCATCTCCAGTGGACGCCGACGCCGACGCCTGGAGAAACTTCCACCGCCGCCATTCCAACGGGACATTTTTAAGGTATCGCGTTGCAGTTTATCACATGTTCTGTTTCATGTCGTTTCTTTTTGTCTGTAAACGTTCGGTCGATTGGCGTTCGTTCCTAAAGTCCAGCTTTACGAAGTTCCTGAGTTAAAATCCCGTTTCTGTCTATATAATATTACCAGAGAATCTCATGTGTGTGTGTTGGGAATGATGAGAGCAGTAGCTCAATTTATCGAAATTAGAGAAGAAATGTATTTATACTACATACACACAACGCTTTGAAGAGGAAGTAAATGGAATTTTTACATACAAGAAGTCTTAAAAAAACCACAGAACCCATAAGCCAAAAACCCATAACGGGAACTGAAGGGGTGGGGGGAGGGAGACTCCATATAGAACCGTCAGTATATGCTCAGTTAAGATTTAAATTAGGCGCAAATCAGCTAGAGAAGACTGGTCCAGCCAATGCTAAAAAATGGCCATCCAAGTAGGGTGGCTGAACGCCTGAACGGAAACATCATCGTTCAAAAATGTCCACATAGATAGTGACAGTAGGCCAAAAATCAAGTGAGTTTAGATTGCTACCAAGAACCAAAAGGAAAAAGGTCTATGGAATAAACACCATGTCAAGACAAAAATACAAAGAGTAGGCCCAAAACTACCCGTGAATAAACTAAAGAAAACAGGAAGAAGGAGAATGAAGTCAGCTATGGAGACATCCAATATTTAAGCATTTCCCAAAAATTGGTAGGCCAATTGTTATCCATTTTTCCTTTTTTTTTTAATTTTGTGTAATTTGAAATTAAATTCTAGCTGTCAGGTTCTTAGGTTTGATATAATGTGAATATGTGAATATGACTATTCTCTCCAACCAAATAGTTTATATTAGCATGAAGTAAGCAGATAAAGCTGTATAATAATATAGTGATCATGTTAAGAATAACTAAAATCATTAATGTGCATTAAGGGCGCCTTAAGAGAAAAAATTTACACCAATAAGGGCATTTTTAATAAGTCACATAGAGTAAGAGCAACAACAAAAAAGTGGTTAGAAAGAGTTTCATTTCTTACAGAGCAAAGAACACATGTTATTAATGTGAAACCTTCTAGCAAAAAGAATATCCATGGTATTAATGCCATCCAAATGAGTCATCCATTTCTAAACAAAATATTTCAGGGAAAGTCCTTTATTTCAAACAAATTTCATCAATTGAAGATCCGAATGTTAGAATGAATAATATTTATGCAAGAAGTAAGAAAAGCCATCTTCCCATTCCTTTAAAGTTGATTCATATTAAGGTCAAGTGGAATAGCCTTAAAATGTTGAAATTAATAGCTTCAATTGAGGATGATGTTCTTGGGAGGATCTAATTTCCGTTCAGAATAATAGTGTGGGTCTCCGAAAGGATTCCGCTCGTGTGGTTCGAATGCGAAGGGTACGATCACACTATCCCGTAGGACAAAATGGTCGTAGGCCTTTACACTCGGCACAAGCAGGCCGATGGAAGAGCAGATGGAGTTATAGATACGATTAGCCATGGAGGATAGCGGCTTTCACCTACCAACCTCGATGGATAATAATATCTATAACCCAAAAGTTCACGAGATTTCCCCTATTCGATACATCAGCACCGAATAGGGTTTATTTGATTGTGGGGATCGGTTTCCTACGGGCGCAAGCCCCCGTAGTTAATTACATCCTAAGCCTTGACTTAGGAAAACTCTCGATTAAGGATGTTAGATTATCTTCTCAATTGGGTTTAGTGCAAAGGTGAATTCTAGGCCTTCCTAATCAAAGGGGAATGTCCCAACTTGGCTCGATCAATCATACAGGTTTCAGTCAACATCCGGCCAGCTAAGAGAAGTGAAAACTGGAGAAAAGAAAGAGGAACAACGCACTCAGACATACACGAGAGAAAGAGGGAGGTGGCGTCATCTGTGTGACGCGGATGGGTAGGATTTATAGCCTCTGGAAGAGTAAAGGACTAACCCACCAATA
Source organism: Dendrobium huoshanense (assembly GCA_016618105.1). NCBI lineage: Eukaryota > Viridiplantae > Streptophyta > Magnoliopsida > Asparagales > Orchidaceae > Dendrobium > Dendrobium huoshanense. Next base: position 32,588,600 of record CM028354.1, on the reverse strand, counting down.
AGGTGTGTAGGGGTACACTCGTATCCCTCACCTTTAGATCCTAGATCTATAAGAAATGTAGTGTTGTACACACAACACTAGCATCTACGACCTAACTAATGCAGTCCTGGACTTATTCCTTGTCTGACAAAGGAAGCCAGCTAAAACCACCTAATCGTGTAAAATTCATGCTGTCCAGTCTGTATGAAAGATGGGAGGGTAGTTTAGACACTGAAATTTGGGATCGACAAACTAGAGAAATCCCTAATTGATCCCACACTTATGAGTGGTATGATGCTCCTAAAACTAATGCAATTAAATCTTGATTTTAATTAGTTACTAATGCAATTATGCTGGTTAAAGTCTCCAAATCAGATATGTATGAATTTTAAAAAGGCTTTATAAAAATAACTTTTGAATGACTAAATTTCCCCAGGTCCGGCACTTCATCCTCATAAGCCAGATTATCCGGACTCTACCCTCAGGCGGGGAAATTTGTCTAATAGAAGAGAGAATGCGTGCATGCGCCCCCGGACGATTCCGGCTATTCCCTAAAATCGTTATGGTTTCTATGTGAATTAATCTTAAATTTTATTATTAATTGCAAGTAGAAGAATTTTTATCCTAAAGAGCCTAACGGTCAGACACAAGCACATGCAAGAAAGAAACCTATGAAAAGCATGCTAGTTCTACTGCGCAATCAGAGTAAACAAGCAATCCACAGAAACAAAATCCCACGAAAAAGAGTGTCCATGGCAAGTGCCATACAATATTACATCACAGAGTACAGTAAGTAAAGGTGGCCGGGCTCCACCGACAACAACCCGGAAACGACGCAAATCTTTAAGATGGGGCATTTTACATCTTCAGTCTTCTTCTTCACTTCCTTGATTCGTCTTTGGATCGTCTTCTTTCCTTCCGGCTCCTTGTAGTGAATTCTCCGAAAGGATGCCCAAATGAAAAAGGAAACCCCCTGTAGGGGTTTACTTTTCCCTTTGGACTCCTACTCATTTAAAATGCCCCATTTTAACGATTTTCACAAAAATACTATCAAATACATTACATCAGAAAAGAGAAAATCTAGACTCTCCTGCAGGGGTTATCCTAAGCAGTTATAATAAAAAAAATTTCACCCAAGCAGTTATATATATAGAAATGCTGAAAAATAGATCACACTTGGCCGTGCTCTGATTATTGGGGGCTAAGCAGCTGAAGCGGGTACCTAAAGCAGTTATACATGATTATTAATTTTTAGCCCCCCTTTTTAATAGCATTATATGAGCACGGCCGCCTGCAGGAAGACAGCATTAGTATGAAAGAGCGTGCCTAACCTATGGGTATTCTAACGTCACAACCACAGTACAGAAAGAAAGCTAGAAGAAACAGTACGGAAACAATCATCACAGAAATGCTACAACAGGTAGCAAAAACAAACAGCACACAGGTCACATGCAGAGCGTCACAACAGCGTATAGAAAAGAAAAGCAGAACAAAAGCCTAACCTAAAGCTAATAGTCGTGTTCTAGCAAACTCATCTATGTGTGTGAAAGCTGTGTGGTTTTGGTAGGTCCTATATGGGATAGTTTAATTAGAGTTGTATATATATTTGTTTGTTGAAAAGGGCAAAAGGAATTTTAGTTAAGATTCAAATCTTAGTATTTTAGGATTGATTTTTAGGATATTTTATTTTTAATGTTTGATTAACTATCACCTTTGTTTCACACCGAGGCCGTGAGGTTTATTTCACCCTCCTTGGGGCTAAGTTAATAGCCTCGTAGGCCTGGGTTACCCAGTGATAATTAACTTTGTTTGATTATTTTAGTTTGTTCTTAAAAGACAAAGAAAATGGTGAATTAAATCATTTATTAATCAAGTTTGAATTATGCCAGTTAGGAAAATTAATTTTTTAGGTTTTGACGCTCCATTAGATCCATTCGTGGCGTTGTGCCACCAGGCTCGAGGAACCAGCCTCCTTAGGACACTTAGCCCCGCAGCCCGGAGTAGTCCATCCAATAAACTTCACTTTTGGAGCGGGTTGTTGTGTATTAAGGGGTTTGTTGACTATTTTTAAAAGATTATTCTAAGTTTGATTTTTAAAAGTATTTTTTAATCCTAATGAATTTAGTTTGTATTTTTAATCTCCTAATATAATCTACATCTTTTAGATTTTAGATTTGTTAAGAATTAATTATTAGATTAGTTAGAATTGATTTAGGTTTATGTTTTAGATCTTAAAGTTTAATGATTATTAAAAATTAATAATAATTTAATTAAGGATTATGTGTTTTAACATATTTTATGAATTAGGTTAAGATTGATTAGTTGATTATTAATGAATTAAGACAAGAAAATCCAAATCTAGGAAAACGTGTCACTAGGTTTTTTTTGTTTCAAAGTCTCTATCTTATAAGGAACATGCACCCTAAGTCTATGTTTTCTAAGACTCGGTCCTTAATTTTTGTCCTTAGATGTCACTAGTGTCGTAGGACTAAAAGTGTTGTTCTTCTTCTAATTCCTAAGACTTCTACACGGATGTCACAAGGTTTTAGGGATCTAAAAAAAAGTAAAAGCAATCCTAAAATATAATTGAAGTTTCCAAGGACCTAAGGGTGGGAGGCGCACAATCATCTAAGGCCCCTAAAGGTTTTCTAAGTTTTTAGTAAACTTACAGCACCGGGGGCTACGACCCGGTGGTTCCGCCCGTAGCACCCCTACTAGATGAGTAGGGATGACTGATGCTTGGATCCGACCGTCCTAGCTCCAGCTCCTAGTACTCCTTATCCGTTGCTTTCCAAAAGGTATCTCGCAAGACAAAAGAAAAGTGTATTAGAGCAGTTCTATAAATAAATAACATTGTAAAGAAATGAAGAATGCAATAAAAAAAAACTAGAACGTACCTTTTGTTATTTGTCGAGTCGTCTGTCTGTGGATCTTCCTTAGTTTGTAGGTGTGCGGTGCCAAAACACAGAAGAAGCAGTGAAGAAACTAACAAAACTAAGCAAGAGACAACTAAATGCGAAAAATAGAAAAAGAACGAACATCGAATACGAAAAAGGGTGTAGGCATTGTCGTTATTGGATGCACTTCGTAGAAGTCAAGTACATCCCATAATAGCAACAATGCCCTTTGCTGTTCCCACTCCAAATAAGGCACTTGATATTATTGACACACCTACCCACAACAAACTACAAACTATGCTTAAAGTAACTAAGGGAAATAGACTTTTAAAGCTAAACTTAAAGCTAGACTATATCTGTTTTGTACTGATTCCAAAATTCTATACTTTAGAGACTAATATTCAAGAGGGAATCCAAAGGGGTAAGGACTGTCTTGCTCCAAAGAGGATACTAAGGACTTCTAACATAAAGCTACTAAAGTTTTAGATCTCCAAAATTCATTTTTTAGAAGTGACTACTAAGAGGACTTAACTCATATGGCAAAGCACTAATCATTCCTAAAAGACACTAAGGGGTCCTACTAATTAAGTCTAATAACAAAATTATAGATTTCAAGATGGTTCACAAGGACTCCTAAATGGATTACTACACAAAACCTCCCAAAAGCTATCCACCCAAAATAACTTTTCTTTCATTTTATTTTGACCCACAAAAAAAACTCTACAAAATCATCTTCCAAAATCTCCTCTTTTTGACACAAAATCTACCCAAAACAACCCACAATCAAGTGTCTCTCCCTTCGTTTGGAGTGGGGTAGAAAACATAAAGCTTTACAACAAGAAAGTTTTATGAAGAAAACTTCTCATTGCAAAGCACCCATAAAACTCGTCACGTAAAACAAATCCAAAGCCACTAATAAATCGTTCCAATCAAAGCAAAGCAAGACATCTTTCAATCAAAAGCGACCTTCCAAATTGGCAACACGAAACGACTCGTAAGAAAACTTTAGTAAAAGCAAAGAGAAAATATTTCATAAAGCATTCTAAGTATGAAACAACTCATAAAACTATTTTTTTTTTTTAAAAGAAACTCAAATGTTACACCTAGAGACGACCCATAAAACAACTACAACATTTCATAAAAAAAAGAAACATGACTCAATTTTATGAGAAAATATTCTAAACTCATTCCAATCATTTATATGAAATATAAAGAGACAATATCATGCTCAAAAGTTTCCAAATAATCATTGTTATTAATCACATCTATGGAGTTTAGCTAGGAATTTGCCAAAACAATAAGAAAAGAGTCTCACAAATCTAGAAATAGCTCATTGGGGAGTTTAACACAAGACAGAATATTGTGGCGCTAAACTATCGCATTGATAAGCCAAATTGTAGTCAAAACATTCCAAACTTGAATTGTTTAACAAAATCTACTCATAACTCAACGTCAAATTTATGCCGTTGTCTAACAACTACAAACGCAACAACTCATAAGCAACAATAATATAAAGGTATTCATTATGCTTCAAGAAAGACTCTTCGATTATTCAATCTACTACTAAATCAACTATATGCCAAGTATATGTTTGGAATAAAAGGTATATAAGAATTTCTAAATACAATTGTTGATTAGCATTTTCATACAAAACTCAATCAAGTAGAGAAGGAAGCAAAGAAATACTTTACCATCTATGAACTTTTATAACTAAACATGCTTCTAATCATATGAATTATTTCGAATACATGAAGTACATGACTACCCCCAAGAAGTTTGTAACCTTCCTACTATATGCCAACAAAAAGTTTAATAAAAGTTTCAACCCAAACTCATAAACATTTTTTTTGTTAAAGTACATGATATTGCAAGCCTCTTGACTAATGAGTATATAGAAAAATTAGTCTTTAATTCATCCCAAAAATACTTCGGAGCATAAACAAGTGAAAGTTTGTATTCGGTTCGCTCCCAAAACAATTTGGGGGCTAAAACTATGAAAATTCTGCAACTCTTTTGTCTCCAAAGCAATTTAGAAGTTAAAACAATGAAGAAACTACACATGCTATATTACCAAAATAGTTTGGGACATCGAAATAACAAAAATTTGCACATACCTCGCTTCCAACATGATTAGGAAGCCAAAAAAAAAGTAAAAAAACTGCACTTGTTTCTTACCAAAACAATGGAAAAAGTTCTACAAAAAGCTGTAGTAATTTTTATAGAAAAGCAATAAAATATTCACTCGAGTGCCACAGGAATTCTCATGCGAAAACAGCCATAAAGACTCCAAAATCTGCACTTTTTTCTTATCAAAACAGTGACAAAAACCCCTAAAAGCTGCAGGAATTTTCATGTAATAACCACAAAAGATCCGCCCAAGTATCATAGGAATTATTGTATAAAGACAGTGAGAAAGCATTCAAAATCAATCATGTCCTTCGCGTAAATATCTAACAAGTGAAAGAGAAACATGCTTCGAGTAAGCATAGGAGATATCTCGCCATCTACCAACTTTGCAACTGAACATACTTCTAGCAATATAAATTGCATAACTAAGGAACTCATGATTGTAATGCAACAAACATCCACTTTCATGCTATGGTGTCGTCCAAGAGAGTTTGCAAATATGCGACTAAAAGAACAAGAAAACCTCATGACAATCCGTGCATTAAGCCATTTTTACAAGGTCGCATGTAGTGACAACTTTCCCATTCCATGAATCAAATGATTTATGCATGACATTAAGATAGCCTTCTTTTAGTTTCAAATAATTCATACCCTTATCACGAATAGAAACATGACCCTAAAATGTAAATCATATGGAAATGAAGAAAATAAACCATGCATCTTTATTTTAACTTTCTCCAACTACTCACAAGATCTTTATGCAACAAGTCATTAGATCACCTTATCGATTGTCGCCATTTTATAAAAACAACTATTTAACCACTTCCGAGTTCGTAAATGCTCTTAGAAATATAGGTGGAGTACTATCATACATGTTTGCTTCTCATTTTTTAGCTTTTCTTTTTCTTTATTTTTAGCTTCAGAACACTTCTTTAGCTCATGCCATCATGGAAAGAGAAATGAAATAATGCTAAGCTTCCTAAGAGGCGATAAAACAAACACTTAACATGCATGTCTTAGTGAAGGAACGATATGGCTTTCAAGACTTGTTATCATTTACACTTAAGAAATCAAATTATATAACATGCTTCAAACATCATTCATGAATATATTACCCTCTTTCAAATAACATAAATCGACATATTCGAGAAGCGTATAAACCAACGCAAGACGGCTATGTTGATAACACAAGATATCATGAAATTAACTAAAAGAAAGTTCATTATGAACCAGGAAAGCTAAAGGCGAAATAATCATTTACCCTTACTTGATTGCAATCAAATAAGTAGCCCAAATAACCTTCCATGAATCACATAATCCATTCAATATGCAAACCTTCATGTATACATAAAAAAAAAAAAGAAGCAAAGGATATGTTAAATCTCAGATTTTTTTTTTTTGCAAAGGACTCATATGTTGTCGCCTCTTAGGATACAATACTCAAAGCATTCACATGGTAGTATTCGCCTCAACATCACGATATTTCCTAAGGACATTTTACCAAACATTTGGTGTGCAAGCTTTATAAAGAAACAAAAAGGATCCTCAAGATTTACTAGCACTTACACCCAAAATTTCTAAAAAAAAAACACATGATATAGCTCAAGCACCAACTTCATGAATTAGTGGTCCATTCCCGGATGACATAATTCTATAACTCTATAAGATGAACTTTGCTCTAAATAGGTCCACACATTTATCATATGAGCAAAGTGAGCTTCTCTTAGAATCAATCAAAGCCACTTCACTAAAAAAAAAAAAAAGATTAGAGGTGTGATGACATACACACCCTAATAAATCAATTCACATGCAAAGTTTAACCAAAATGAAAACTCCCCATAGATGTAACTTGTTGCCATTACTCACAAGACTTTAAATTAAAATGAGAGAAGATTGTAGTAGCCAAAGTAGAAGAATGAGGTTCAAGGAAGAGGAAAGAAGAAGGAAGAAGGAGAAGAAAACAAAAGGGGATATAAGGAGAAGGAGGAGAATACTTACAGTGAGGAGTTTGATTTTGGAGAGAACCACGTCGGGATCGCTAAAGCTAGCGTCGGGCTAGGGCTCACGAACAGGGAGATCGGACGTCGGGCTGGGGTCGCGCGTACAGGGGAACCGGGCAGCGTCGGGCTGGGGCTTTGGCTTGGCTTCGGACGGGAGCAAGGAGGTGCGGCCTCCTGGTTCGAACCGAGCGGGAGAGCGGGGATAAGAGGGCGAGAGCTAGGGCGTCGGGCGTGAGGGTGATCGTGGTGTGAGAGAGAGAGCCGATTTGGTCCTCTAGGGCTCCTTCCAAACGAGAATCCGAGAGAGAGAGAGAAGGAAAGACGGGGGAAGGGAGAATGCTGAAGCTCTCGGCCTCGTTCCGAGTAAGTTGAGCACGACGCCGAAAAAGGAAGCCCGCCTCATCTCCGTTGTCATACTCCAGCTTCCGAAACTTCCCCAAACAGCTTTGCTCTCTGCTCGATCTCTGCTTCCATCGCAGAAATCTTCTGAATCGCGGGATTCGGGCTGAAGCGACGATCTCGTTTGATCGTAGCCGTTGACGCCATTTCCTGATTAAGGGAGTGAATTCAAATAGCTTAAAAAGAGACAAATGTATTTTGGTATAATTAAATTGAGTTGAGTCACATCTAATTCGGTTAAAAAAATCAGTTTAGATTCAAGTTCGAATTTGACTCAACTCGAGTCAATTCGAAGTCGAGCCAGCGCAGCGAAATTGATCGCACGAAATTGAGTCCAACTTAAATATCAATTTAAATCAAATCGAGTACGACGCGATGAAAACCAACTAATCGAGTCTGATCGAACATGCTCGAGTCCGATCCGGCTCGAATCGGGTCGGTTCGAGCTCGAATTAAATTCGACGGGGTTCGATTAAATCGACCGAACGAGCTCGAGCACGCTCGAGCCAAAATCGAGGTCAACAAACGGACCCCCAACATATGCGGAGAACAACGGGTGAACCGTATATGTTGGCGTTGACCTTCCTAGCTCTAGGAAGATACAACCTCAAGGTCAACCAAAGAAAGTCCTTAAGAGAATGCAATCAGCTAATGAAAATCAAATCAATAAAGAGAAAGAACAAGTCGATTATCCGCCCAACCAAAGTGGGAGAATAGAAGAAGGAAAGTCTCAAAGAACCAAGTAGAATTCAACGATCACCTATAGGAAATATCTAGAGATGATACGGAAAGAAGGGAAATAATAACTCGAAAATCAAAGAAATATCAAAGAGAAATAATCAGAGGAAAACAAAAATCATAGGAAAATAATAGTAATCAAAAGTAAAGGAGTCATCTATCTGCCTGACCACATCGCAACAGCAGAATAGAGAAAAGCAAGGGGGTCCCACATCCACCTGACCATATTCGCAACAGCGAATGGGGACAATTCCGGGTTTGCTTGACCATATTCGAAACAGCAAAACAAGGAGTAAAGAAAGAGAGGGAGTTCTACATTCGCCTGACCATATTCGCAACAGCGAATGAGAACAGCTCGATATCCACCTGACCATATTCGCAACAGCGAATAAAGAGCTTCCCAAAAGGTCTAATGCCCACCTGACCAAAATCGCAACAGTGGAACAAAAGAAAGAAGTCCAACATTCACCTGACCAGATCGCAACAGTGAATGAGGACGACCCGATGTCTGCCTGACCAGATCGCAACAGCGAGACAAAGGGTGAAAGAAAGGGGGTTCAACATTCGCCTGACCAGATCGCAACAGCGAATGAGAACAGCTCAATATTCATCTGACCATATTCGCAACAACGAATAAAGAGCTTCCCAAAAGGTCTAATGTCCACCTGACCAAAATCGCAACAGTGGAACAAAAGACAAAATCCAACATTCACCTGACCAGATCGCAACAGTGAATGAGGATGACTCAATGTCTGCCTGACCTTATTCGAAACGGCGAAACAAAGAGTTAGAAGAAAACTCAACAACCCCCAAACAGGAAATAAAACAGGGGGAATGAAGAGGTGGTGAAGTATGCCTCCCAGGGACTCTGTCGGGCACCCAACCAGAAAGGGGAGTCAACATTCGCCTGACCAGATCGCAACAGCGAATGAAAATGGCTCAAAATCCACCTGACCATATTCGCAACAGCGAATAATGAGCCCTCCCAAAATTCTAATGTCCACCTGACCAAAATCGCAACGGTGGGACAAAAGAAGAAAGTCCAAAATTCACCTGACCAGATCGCAACAGTGAATTAGGACGACCCAATGTCTGCCTGACCATATTCGAAACGACAGAACAAATGGGAAAAGAGAAAGGGAGTTCAGCATTCGCCTGACCATATTCGCAACGGCGAATGAGAACAGCTCAATATTCTTCTGACCATATTCGCAACAACGAATAAAGAGCTTCCCAAAAGGTCTAATGTCTGCCTGACCAGATCGCAACAGCAGAACAAAAGACAAAAGTCACCTCTACAACCACCCAACGCACATGTGCGTGGTGCTGTGAGGGAAAGAAAAGTAATCAGTCATCTAAGAAATCTCTATCTTATATTTTAGTTACCACATGGTAGAGGACAAATCGTCGTGGCCATGAGTAATTCAAATACAAGTAGAATTTCTTAAGCAAAATTGAAATCATAAAACATGAGGAAATCGATCGATATACATCTCTCTAAAAAAAAAAAAGAGGAACATATATACGACCGTGTAAAAAGAATAATCTCATAATAAATGAATAGAGATGGCAAGGGGACACACTTGCCACTGAGAACAACAATCATTATATCAAATATTCATGATTATTAAAGAAATCACAGTGGTAACACCCATGCTATCTGATGGGACCCTGTGAAAAGTACAAGAAACGTTGATGTATTCAAAAGGAACTGTTCTTGTAACTAAAATCAAGGTCTCAATGAGAAAATATATCATTTGAAAGAAGTAGTGGATCGACTTTCTGCTCGAAGATCAAAATCCACAAAGAAGTGATGTTAACATCTATAGCCAGATGTACTACATCACAAGTAAGGGAGAACATCATCCCATCAAAAGTGAGCAATCATAATCGAAGAAGTGAACACACAGTCGTCTCCTAAGCAGTCATCGAACTACTTTAGGAGAGATAGAAGGGAATTTGGAGGAAATTTGGGCTCTTTGAGCGTAGAACCGGGTTCCGCCTGTGACAAGGGCAACCGATTATACTCAACTGAGAGCTTCCCTCTCGAAAGCAAATAATTTTAAGGGACTTTGGGCTCTTGGAGTGTAGAACCGGGTTCCACCTGTGACAAGGGCAACCGATTCTACTCAACTAAGAGCTTCCCCTTTTTTTATTATTATTTTGAAGAGGGGGAAATTGTTGGCTTTGATAACCCAGACCATATTCGCCACATGAATAAAACTGGGGAGAGAGAAAAATTACAACAATAATTTGTTGAAGAAATTCACAAAGAAACTATGGGTCGACATCACTATATTTGACAAATATATATCAAGGATGGACCCAGTATCATATTCCATAGAAATTCGAGTCAATAGTTTTGGTATCCCAGACCACACTTTGAAAGTGACAAGTGAAACTGGGGAAAGTCAACCCTTAAGAGGGGACTAAAAAAGAAGTTTTGTGCAACAATATCAAAGTGATCAGTGAATGTGGAAGTAAGCACAAACATCCCTACGGCGTATTTACATACAACATCTAAAGATAATCTCATATTTTGCATGACGAACATCACGTGGTAGAGGACAAATCGTCGTGGCCACGGACTGCCGAAAAATACAAGAAATTCTTTAGAGTTATATCTATACAGAGGGATATTTACAAGTGGTAGGGGATGCCCCTTGCGATGTGCAAACTCAAGCATAGTACTTTCTCAAGTACCGCCCATTAATGACGGGCATGGGATGAACACCATTCGCATCAACTAGCAAGTAAGATCCACCCTCGTATACTTGCTCTACAACAAATGGGCCTTCCCAAATGGGTTCGAACTTACCACCTCGACGACGACGCGAGATGATAGGCCTACGCAGGACAAGGACTAACTCACCGACCTGAAAAGCACGGGGTCGGACGAGGCGATCATGAGCCTGGGCCATCCGGGCCTGGTACAACTTAAGGTTCTGATGAGCTTGCAAACGGAGCTCTTCTAAACCATCAAGCTCTTCCAACCGTAGTCGGGCATTATCCTCGCGAGACAAATTGTGGCTAACTGCTACACGCAACGAAGGGAGCTCAACCTCTAGTGGGAGGACAGCTTCAACCCCAAAAGCTAAAGCATATGGTGTACACTGAGTAGGAGTACGGTATGTAGTCCTATAGGCCCATAATGCTTCAGGTAATTTGTCGTGCCATTCTCTTTTATTTGCCACAAGTATCTTCCTTATCAACTGGACTAAGGTCTTATTGAATGCTTCAGCCAAACCATTAGCCCTAGGATAATAAATCGAGGAATACCGCCAATTTATGTTATGGCGGCGGGCGAATCTAGCGATTTTGGTGCTTCTAAATGACGGGCCGTTATCCGAAATTATACGACGCGGAACACCAAAACGGTAGACAACATGATCGCGGAAGAAGCGCATCACATCTTCTGATTTGACTTCCTTAAGCGGGATAGCTTCTGCCCACTTAGAGAAGTAATCAGTAGCAGCCAGAATGAATCTATGACCCTTAGAGGAAGGAGGGTCAATAGGACCCACTACATCCGTACCCCAGCTCTCAAAAGGCCAAGAAGAAACAGTAGGGTGCAGCGGATTAGGAGGTTGGTGAATAACAGTATTATGAATCTGGCATTGGTGGCACTTCCTAGCGTGCTCCATACAATCACGGATCATCGTCGGCCAGTAGTAACCAAGGCGTTTAATTCTGACCTTCATCTTAGGTCCAGACTGATGAGCACCACAAAGCCCCTCATGTACTTCGCCCATGACCTTACGAGCCTCCTCATTATTGAGGCAACGCAACCACATCTGGTCAAAAGAGCGTCGGTACAGAGTTTCGTTCACATAGGAGAAGGACAAAGCTCTCTTTCTAATCTGAGCGGCAAGAGAGCGATCATCCGGAAGCTTTCCACGCTTCAAGTACTCAACAAAGGGAACTCTCCAATCTGACTCTTCCTCAACAGCGCACACCGTGAGGGTCTGATCGGGAGAAGACAAGCCTGCGGGACACAAGGCTTGCCGATACTGGACAACAACCGACACCGGATTTCCATTCGGGTCAGCCAACTCCTTAGCAAGTTTAGCTAGTGCATCCGCTCTACCATTCTCAGATCGAGGGACTCTAACTAAAGTTACTTCAGGGATCAAACACAAGAGCTCCATTGCCCTATCGTGATAAGGCAAGAGCTCAGGTTTGAGAACTTTGAAAATTCCAGCAACTTGATTAATAATTAGTTGGGAATCTCCAAAGATTTTTACCCGCACGATGCTCATCTGAATGGCCAACTCAAGTCCTACAATCAAGGCTTCGTACTCAGCTTCATTATTAGTACGAGGCTCTGAAAGACTGTAGGAGTAACGAAGGGTGTGGCCTTCAGGAGACACAAAAACAAGCCCCAAACCTACCCTAACTACAGGAGTTTCGTAAGGACGTAGTGATTTGATAGAAGAAGCTCCATCAAAGTAAAACTCCCAAGTAGGGGACTCCTGCTCTTCCACACTCATGACTAATTCGTCGGGCAAATCGTCATTAAGTGGGGAATCTGCAGGGATCGGGTGAGAAGCAAGAAAATCAGCTAGAGCCTGTCCTTTGACGGCCCGCTGAGGGACAAAAGTAATGTCAAACTGCAGCAAAATCATGGACCAACGTGCTAAACGGCCCGACAAAGTCGGACGGGTCATCAGGTACTGCAAAGGGTTGACTCGAGAAATCAAACTGATCTTGTGTGAGAGCATGTAGTGTCTAAGCTTCTGCACAGCAAAGATCAAAGCTAAACACTGCTTTTCCATTGCCGGGTATTTTAGCTCTGCAGGAATTAATCGTCTGCTAAGGTAGTACAAGGCGTTCTCTTTGCCTTCCTCATTCTCTTGAGCTAAAAGTGCGCCAAGCGACTCATCCAAGGCCGTAGTGTAAAGAATTAATGGTTTACCAGGGATGGGTGCAGCTAACACTGGGGGATTCGTCAGGTAGCGCTTTATGCTCTCAAAGGCCTCCTGACAATTCTTATCCCAATGAAAACGGGCATCCTTCTTCGCTAAAGCAGCAAAGGGATGACATCTACCGGCAAGATTAGAGATAAATCTCCGCAAGAAAGCAAGCTTACCCTGAAAAGACCTCAACTGGGTAAGACTCCTAGGAGGTTTCAAGTCCACTATGGCTTTGATCATGGAAGGATCAATCTCAATACCACGATAGCGAACAATAAAATCAAGAAACTTTCCTGCACTAACTCCAAATGCACACTTTAAGGGATTCATCTTCAAATCATGCTTTCTTAAGCGCTCAAAAACGATTCGTAGGTCTCGGAGGTGATCACTACGGACCTTGCTTTTGACCACTAAATCATCCACATAGCATTCAACTTGCTCATGAATCAGTTCATCGAAAATGATAGTCATGGCACGCTGATAAGTAGCCCCGGCATTCTTGAGGCCAAAGGGCATCACCTTGTAACAAAACACACCTATAGGGGTGCGAAAGGCAGTGAATTTCTCATCTTCAGGGGCCATCTTAATCTGATTGTAACCAGATGAACCATCCATGAAGGAGAAAATGCTATGGGACGAAGCAATATCAACCATGAGTTCAGGGATAGGAAGAGGAAAATCGTCCTTAGGACATGCCTTATTCAAATCACGGAAGTCAATACAGACACGGATCTGACCATTCTTCTTCCGGACTGGAACAACATTGGCAAGCCAAGTGGGATACTTCTCTTCACGAACAAAACCAGCTTCTATAAGCTTCTTAGTCTCGGCTATCACCTGTTGTTCAATCTCTAACCTCATCCGACGAGGTGACTGCTTAACAGGGACTGCATCAGGACTAATAGCTAACTTATGAACTGCTACTTCTGGATATAAACCAGGCATCTCCGTATAGTTCCAGGCAAAGCAATCTTTAAATTCGGAAATGAGTGCAACATATTCTTGAGCCTCTGACTCGGATAACAAAGCGCTATGAAAGATAGGCCTAGGATCCGATTCAGTGCCCAAATTGATCTCACACAACTCATCCATGGCAGAACTGGCGCCATCTTCAAATTCACGTGGAGCTTCAAGGACCCTGTCCTCATTCTCTTCCGGGTCTTCATTATCGGAGATGGAAACAACCGGATAAGAATGAGAGACGACCCGAATGTTGGCGGAAGGAGACTGGTCTTCTTGAGAATAGCCTATACCTTGCCCAGTTCGAGGAAAATCAGTTCGCCAAATACGGGCCTGCTGTTGGGCCTGTCTACCTGACCAAGTGGAAGGGACAATGCCTCGCTCAACAAAGTTATCAACAGCAGGGGAAAAGTATCGGGGAACTGGCATGATCTCATCATCCACAGTGGATTCCACAGAATTCTGTATATCAGTACTCTGTGGGACACCTACACTATGGAACAAAGATGCATGCCACGCAGATTGTGCTGGTACATAGAGAGTGTGCAGCTCTTGTACAGAACGTCTATCTACGGGTAGTGCACCACGAACACTAGTGGAAGGTGTAGGGGAAGGTTGAGGAGGAGATTCCTCAATTCTCATCCCGTACATCTGGCGAGAAAGGGATTGTTGACTAGTAGTCTGACGTCCGACATCTCCGTCGTCGTCTGAATCACTATCAACAACCAAACCACCCTGAGGAATCAAACTCCTATGGAATGTGGGATAGGAATTGTGATCAACACTAAAGGCAGGTGAAGGAACCGATTGACGAGGAACATCAATCATCTCATCATCAGAGTCGGACTCAACAGTCAAAGGAGAAGTGTACAAGTGCGAGGGAGGAGGGATTCGAGCATCAAAGTTCCTCGGAGGGCAAACTGACTCTCTACCTCGACCTCTACCACGCAATCCCCTACCTCTACTAGGGGGAACATCGTGCCTGAGTACAAACCGTAAAGATTCCTCCGGGTCTGTAGTGGAAACATCTGCTCCAATCTCAACCTGTGATGGACCCTGTACTAGTGGTTGTATAGGACCCTGTGCAAGTGGCTGCATAGGACCCGGTACAACACTAGCGGGTATCACTGGTGACTGGGCAGTGGGAGGTCTACGAACTTTCCGAGGCATGTAATGCTCGGCGTCATCATAAATAGAGACCTCATGCACGGCAAAAGGTTGAATATCTCCAAGAATGGAAAATTCCACGTCATTCCTCATATACTTCATACACTGGTGTAGTGTAGAAGGCACCATTCCATATTCATGTATCCAAGGCCTTCCTAAGAGAGCCTTGTATGAGGTATCTGCCTCAATAACATGAAACTTCGCCTCAGTCAAAAGATCTCCAAAACGCAAAGGCAAAGTGATGGAACCTAGAGCTCGCTGACCTTGATCATTAAAACCCTTCAGCATAATCTTATCTGAAGTGAGCTTTAAGTGACCGAGGGAGAGACTCTGTAGGGTGGCATGATTAAGGATATTAACTGAAGCTCCTTGGTCAATGAGGACCCTGTTCAACTCATAACCATTTACTTCAGTGGTGACGTACAAGGGACGGTTGTGATCAGAAGTTCCTAAGAGGAGATCCTGGTCTGAAAAGGTAATGCATGGCATCTCTCTCAAATAGCATGCATCCTTAACTGACTCAGTGGCAAAGAAAGCTTGATAAGACTCTGGTTCAAGTAAAGCTTTCACCAAAGTTTCTCTCAAGTCAGAAGACATCATAAGTGCATCGTACACACTAAGAAGGGAAGGGATCTTCCTCAAATGAGCCAACACATTGTAATCAACATCCAACTGAGGGCCTTTTCCCTTCTCCTTAGCAGGTGCTTGAGGAGGAGGGATAGGATCATCCTGTTGGGTAATGATGTTTCTATCTTTTTCTTTATTATTTTTAGCCATTTTAGGTGGAAGGACCTTACCTGAACGCAACTGTATCTCTCGTATTGAGTCGGACTCAATAGAGGACTCAATTTGTTCAGGTGACATGGCTTGTGTTGGTCCAACAAAAAGTGCTTGGGGAGTGTTCTCGGATTCATCTTCCGAATCCATGTAACAACCTCCTTCAGGAATAGCAAACACAGGCTCTTCCTCACACTCAAACTCTTCTCCAAAAGAAGGATCATCATCATTGTCAGAAATAACTAAAACAGAAGAAGAACGAGTGCTAGAAAAAGTAGAACTAGAGGGAGCAAGACACCAAAAATAGCCAGAATCATCTTCTTCCATTAATTCATCATCAGTTGAAGGGAGAACAAAATCCTTCAGCGTAAGTGCTGGAAGAGATCCTGTCTTCCCCTCAGAAGTTACAACAAATTTCTCTCTTTCATACATCTTTCTAATACAAGGAGAAGTAGAAGAAATGTGCTCAGTAGGCACTACAACAGAAGAAGAAAAAGAAACTGGCGAAGAAACTGGGCTGGCAACTGTCGACTTGGCCTGTGGGGGCCTCCTCTCAACTGCCTCTGAACTCTGAACTGCCCGTCTGATCATACCCCTTGTCTTGCGAGAAAGTGCAAGCTGCCACTCCTCCCCAGAACTAAGAGGTGCTCTACTGTCACTGCTCTGAACATCACACTGACTGTCACACTGACTGGAGCTAGTAATCATCTGAACTATCTGAGCAACTTTGCCTTGAGGATTCACTAGGTCGCTGTCCTGCAAGTGAATCTCACCCTTAGCCATAAGGCTCTCCACTCTGTCTTTGAACACATAGCAATCTTCAATCACATGACCAATATGTCTATGGAATGGACAATACAAAGGATGCTCTGTCTGCCCTTCCTCTTCCACTCTCCTGTTGGGTGGAAATGTCAAAATGTTCTTCTTAACCAAAAACTTGAAGATCTTCTTCACACTCTCCCTTTTAAAGGGATACTCCTTGCTAAGCCTCTCTTGTAGATACTGTTGGTTTTCTGGAGTTCTATAAGAGGGCCTAGGCTGCTGACTCTGGGGTCGTGGCTGAAACTGTGCAGGAGGCTGTACTGGTGGTGGTAACTGAGGTCGGGGCTGAAACTGAGGTCGTGGTGGTGGTGGACGCTGTGGTACTGAACTAACCATGGGCCTCTTGCCCCTGTCATGAGCATCAAAAGTACTATGCACCTCCCCCTTCCTAGGAGGTGGTGCCCCAGAAAACTCCAAACGCTGAGGTCTACGGATGGGTTGACTCTCAACCTTAGGAGGGACTGCACTGGGTATGCTGTCCTGTAGGCTAGTGACTTTGGTTAACAACTTCTGAAAGGTTCGAATGCTGAAACCCTTCAGGTACGGAGCGATAGGACCATCTATGTTCTTCAACAGAATCTCAACTGCATGCTGCTCTTGCAGTTGAGGTTCACACTGAAGACTAAGGTTCCTCCACCTAACTATATAGTTAGGTAGAGACTCGTGGGGGCGCTGTCTGGTCACTACCAACTCACCAACAGTCACTCTATGCTCTGTACTAATGAACCTCTGCACAAACAATTGTTCCATCTCAGCAAAAGTGCGAACAGAATCGTTGGGGAGATCGGCATACCACTCGAATGCCACTCCCCCTAAGCTACTGACAAACAGTCTAAGCATCAAAGCATCATTTCCTCCAATGTTACAACATATGGCCCGATACTGAGCCACATGTTGTCTTGGGTTCCCAAACCCATCAAACACTCGGAAACGAGGAGGAACAAAACCAGCGGGATAAGGCTCCCGCTCGTACTCTACCGGGTAGGGGCGACCTCTACTAACAGAATCTCCAGACTTCTTAGAAGCGATAGCCTGATCAACTCTTTGTGCAATCATATCCTGAATCTGAACTGGTGACAACTGTACTGACTGACTCTGGACTGGCACACTCAAAGGTACTGCTGGTGGAGACATCGGAACTGCCCTCTGAACTCTAACAGGCTCCGGGGCTGGCGACTGTGGTGCTACTGGCTCGTCTCTGGATGCAGTAGGAGTAACTACATCCATGACATGGGGTGTAGCCCCCAACATCGTCAACTGGGCGGTCATCGCCGCCATGGCTCTTGCCATCTCCGACATCTGAGTCTGTAACTGCAAGACTGTAACATCCGTATCTACTGAACGGGGAGGTCCACCCTGTGCTGAGGTGGAAGGTACATCGGCCTCCCCTTGTTCCTCCAAATCATCGTACTGCTCATGCTGCTCGTCTGACGTGCCACGCCTCGTGACAACACAAACACGGTGAACGGGGATGTCTTCATCTGACTCTCCTCCGAGTAAGTCCTCATCGGAAGTCTGATGAAGAGCATCAATGTACGGACCCAAAGGAGAAGAAATCCTAAGGGGACTAGGAGCAACAACTGGCTCCACTCGAGCCCGAGTACTACTATCAACATCTACTGCATCAACATCCCTCTGAACTGGCACTGACACTGAAGGGACCGTATCAACTCGCCGAATCGTACCAACTGTCTGTTCCGTCTCGACAGGCTCGTCCACCTGCCGACGTCTCCAAACCCATCTACTACGACGGGACCCGGTAGGAACATCTAACTGAGTGGAGGGGGCAACGACAACTGACTCAAGCTGGGATCGGACAGGCTCTAACTGTGGGCGACGTCCATGACGGCGAGGGCGTCGTCCAACAGCAGGGGCACCTGCCTGAGGTCTATCAGTCGGAACAACTCTAGTCTGCTGTCGTGGTGGCTGTCCTCTCTGCCACCGGTAACTCTGTTTGACTGACTGTCGCTGCAACTGAGAATGCACCTGAGAGATCTGATGGAGTAACCTCTCCTCACTAACACGCCCTCTACCGCGCGCTGAACGGATAATGCTTCGAATCCTCTGAGTGAGGGTCCGAGTGACAGTATCCCTGGGGACTCGAGCGCGAGGAAGAGTAGTGGGGACAGGAGGGGCTGCTGCAATGTGGGCAGCATCCTCCTCATCACCACTATGCACTAGAGGGGAAAAGCGTCCTCCCTGGACTGCGTCGATCTCAGGGGCAACTACGACATCAGGAACTGGGGTAACTACTCGTCTACGTGGCTCCCGCTGTAAGGGAACCATCCTCTGCTGAACTGGCTCCTGGTGAGCCACAGAATCTGCCATCCGCTGAACTGCTGCATCGGACGCCGCTAAACGCAGTCTCCTGTTCCTATTCCTCCTAGCCCTTCTCCCAAGGCAGGAGGTGGAGGAAGAAGCTACATCAGTACCCACAGACTGTACTGAAGGAACAGGGACTACTGACTGAGGGGGTGTCAGGGTCTCCTCGGCAGTCTCGGGGTGAGAAAGACGGGTGAACACAGAAACCCGACGGGTAGGAGGTGGAGGAAGCTCTGCCTGAGCCACCCTCTTCCTCGAAGAGGAAGGAGGAGGGGAAACTCGAGCGCGAGTAGCCTCTACCGGAACAACTGGTAAAGGAACCGCTACTGGCCGTCGGCGCTGAGGGGCCGGGGCCACTCGAACAACAGGAGCGACAGGCGCTGGCCGCCTGACCGCCGGACGAACAGGGTGAACAGGAAGTGGCCTAGGCACTGGCTGCCTAACCACCGGGCGCACTGGCTGCGCACGAACAGCAACTGGACGAACGGGTGCCCGGGCAGGCTGCCGAGCAACTGGTCGTCCAAAAGGTCTCATAGCTGTGCGTCCTCTCCTCTGAGGTGGAGAGAATGCGGCAGCCTCGGAGGGGGTCGGCCCGCCAAGAGTGACGTACGCCGAATCGGTAAAAGAACCGAAGGTGATTCCCCCTACAGGTGGGCTCGTCAACAGGGACTCAGGGAGTGTCACCTGTGAGTCGGAGCCAAAGCAGAAAGTAACAGAAGGGCCGGAGTACGCCATTGTACTGTCTGCCAACACAAACTGCAACAATTAGCGTAAACAAAAGCACCGGAAGGAACGAGAAAGAAAGGGACGGAATAGCCTGTAAAGGCTAGAAGAGGAAGAACCTAACTAAAGAGCACTAAACCCGGAGTGCACACAAGAGGAGATAATTTAACATCCGAAGATGGAGAGAGAAACCAGTCCCACCGTGGTCGCCAGAAATCTGTGGGTCTCCGAAAGGATTCCGCTCGTGTGGTTCGAATGCGAAGGGTACGATCACACTATCCCGTAGGACAAAATGGTCGTAGGCCTTTACACTCGGCACAAGCAGGCCGATGGAAGAGCAGATGGAGTTATAGATACGATTAGCCATGGAGGATAGCGGCTTTCACCTACCAACCTCGATGGATAATAATATCTATAACCCAAAAGTTCACGAGATTTCCCCTATTCGATACATCAGCACCGAATAGGGTTTATTTGATTGTGGGGATCGGTTTCCTACGGGCGCAAGCCCCCGTAGTTAATTACATCCTAAGCCTTGACTTAGGAAAACTCTCGATTAAGGATGTTAGATTATCTTCTCAATTGGGTTTAGTGCAAAGGTGAATTCTAGGCCTTCCTAATCAAAGGGGAATGTCCCAACTTGGCTCGATCAATCATACAGGTTTCAGTCAACATCCGGCCAGCTAAGAGAAGTGAAAACTGGAGAAAAGAAAGAGGAACAACGCACTCAGACATACACGAGAGAAAGAGGGAGGTGGCGTCATCTGTGTGACGCGGATGGGTAGGATTTATAGCCTCTGGAAGAGTAAAGGACTAACCCACCAATAAGGTGTGTAGGGGTACACTCGTATCCCTCACCTTTAGATCCTAGATCTATAAGAAATGTAGTGTTGTACACACAACACTAGCATCTACGACCTAACTAATGCAGTCCTGGACTTATTCCTTGTCTGACAAAGGAAGCCAGCTAAAACCACCTAATCGTGTAAAATTCATGCTGTCCAGTCTGTATGAAAGATGGGAGGGTAGTTTAGACACTGAAATTTGGGATCGACAAACTAGAGAAATCCCTAATTGATCCCACACTTATGAGTGGTATGATGCTCCTAAAACTAATGCAATTAAATCTTGATTTTAATTAGTTACTAATGCAATTATGCTGGTTAAAGTCTCCAAATCAGATATGTATGAATTTTAAAAAGGCTTTATAAAAATAACTTTTGAATGACTAAATTTCCCCAGGTCCGGCACTTCATCCTCATAGGCCAGATTATCCGGACTCTACCCTCAGGCGGGGAAATTTGTCTAATAGAAGAGAGAATGCGTGCATGCGCCCCGGACGATTCCGGCTATTCCCTAAAATCGTTATGGTTTCTATGTGAATTAATCTTAAATTTTTATTATTAATTGCAAGTAGAAGAATTTTTATCCTAAAGAGCCTAACGGTCAGACACAAGCACATGCAAGAAAGAAACCTATGAAAAGCATGCTAGTTCTACTGCGCAATCAGAGTAAACAAGCAATCCACAGAAACAAAATCCCACGAAAAAGAGTGTCCATGGCAAGTGCCATACAATATTACATCACAGAGTACAGTAAGTAAAGGTGGCCGGGCTCCACCGACAACAACCCGGAAACGACGCAAATCTTTAAGATGGGGCATTTTACATCTTCAGTCTTCTTCTTCACTTCCTTGATTCGTCTTTGGATCGTCTTCTTTCCTTCCGGCTCCTTGTAGTGAATTCTCCGAAAGGATGCCCAAATGAAAAAGGAAACCCCCTGTAGGGGTTTACTTTTCCCTTTGGACTCCTACTCATTTAAAATGCCCCATTTTAACGATTTTCACAAAAATACTATCAAATACATTACATCAGAAAAGAGAAAATCTAGACTCTCCTGCAGGGGTTATCCTAAGCAGTTATAATAAAAAAAATTTCACCCAAGCAGTTATATATATAGAAATGCTGAAAAATAGATCACACTTGGCCGTGCTCTGATTATTGGGGGCTAAGCAGCTGAAGCGGGTACCTAAAGCAGTTATACATGATTATTAATTTTTAGCCCCCCTTTTTAATAGCATTATATGAGCACGGCCGCCTGCAGGAAGACAGCATTAGTATGAAAGAGCGTGCCTAACCTATGGGTATTCTAACGTCACAACCACAGTACAGAAAAGAAAGCTAGAAGAAACAGTACGGAAACAATCATCACAGAAATGCTACAACAGGTAGCAAAAACAAACAGCACACAGGTCACATGCAGAGCGTCACAACAGCGTATAGAAAAGAAAAGCAGAACAAAAGCCTAACCTAAAGCTAATAGTCGTGTTCTAGCAAACTCATCTATGTGTGTGAAAGCTGTGTGGTTTTGGTAGGTCCTATATGGGATAGTTTAATTAGAGTTGTATATATATTTGTTTGTTGAAAAGGGCAAAAGGAATTTTAGTTAAGATTCAAATCTTAGTATTTTAGGATTGATTTTTAGGATATTTTATTTTTAATGTTTGATTAACTATCACCTTTGTTTCACACCGAGGCCGTGAGGTTTATTTCACCCTCATTGGGGCTAAGTTAATAGCCTCGTAGGCCTGGGTTACCCAGTGATAATTAACTTTGTTTGATTATTTTAGTTTGTTCTTAAAAGACAAAGAAAATGGTGAATTAAATCATTTATTAATCAAGTTTGAATTATGCCAGTTAGGAAAATTAATTTTTAGGTTTTGACGCTCCATTAGATCCATTCGTGGCGTTGTGCCACCAGGCTCGAGGAACCAGCCTCCTTAGGACACTTAGCCCCGCAGCCCGGAGTAGTCCATCCAATAAACTTCACTTTTGGAGCGGGTTGTTGTGTATTAAGGGGTTTGTTGACTATTTTTAAAAGATTATTCTAAGTTTGATTTTTAAAAGTATTTTTTAATCCTAATGAATTTAGTTTGTATTTTTAATCTCCTAATATAATCTACATCTTTTAGATTTTAGATTTGTTAAGAATTAATTATTAGATTAGTTAGAATTGATTTAGGTTTATGTTTTAGATCTTAAAGTTTAATGATTATTAAAAATTAATAATAATTTAATTAAGGATTATGTGTTTTAACATATTTTATGAATTAGGTTAAGATTGATTAGTTGATTATTAATGAATTAAGACAAGAAAATCCAAATCTAGGAAAACGTGTCACTAGGTTTTTTTTTGTTTCAAAGTCTCTATCTTATAAGGAACATGCACCCTAAGTCTATGTTTTCTAAGACTCGGTCCTTAATTTTTGTCCTTAGATGTCACTAGTGTCGTAGGACTAAAAGTGTGTTCTTCTTCTAATTCCTAAGACTTCTACACGGATGTCACAAGGTTTTAGGGATCTAAAAAAAAGTAAAAGCAATCCTAAAATATAATTGAAGTTTCCAAGGACCTAAGGGTGGGAGGCGCACAATCATCTAAGGCCCCTAAAGGTTTTCTAAGTTTTAGTAAACTTACAGCACCGGGGGCTACGACCCGGTGGTTCCGCCCGTAGCACCCCTACTAGATGAGTAGGGATGACTGATGCTTGGATCCGACCGTCCTAGCTCCAGCTCCTAGTACTCCTTATCCGTTGCTTTCCAAAAGGTATCTCGCAAGACAAAAGAAAAGTGTATTAGAGCAGTTCTATAAATAAATAACATTGTAAAGAAATGAAGAATGCAATAAAAAAAAACTAGAACGTACCTTTTGTTATTTGTCGAGTCGTCTGTCTGTGGATCTTCCTTAGTTTGTAGGTGTGCGGTGCCAAAACACAGAAGAAGCAGTGAAGAAACTAACAAAACTAAGCAAGAGACAACTAAATGCGAAAAATAGAAAAAGAACGAACATCGAATACGAAAAAGGGGTGTAGGCATTGTCGTTATTGGATGCACTTCGTAGAAGTCAAGTACATCCCATAATAGCAACAATGCCCTTTGCTGTTCCCACTCCAAATAAGGCACTTGATATTATTGACACACCTACCCACAACAAACTACAAACTATGCTTAAAGTAACTAAGGGAAATAGACTTTTAAAGCTAAACTTAAAGCTAGACTATATCTGTTTTGTACTGATTCCAAAATTCTATACTTTAGAGACTAATATTCAAGAGGGAATCCAAAGGGGTAAGGACTGTCTTGCTCCAAAGAGGATACTAAGGACTTCTAACATAAAGCTACTAAAGTTTTAGATCTCCAAAATTCATTTTTTAGAAGTGACTACTAAGAGGACTTAACTCATATGGCAAAGCACTAATCATTCCTAAAAGACACTAAGGGGTCCTACTAATTAAGTCTAATAACAAAATTATAGATTTCAAGATGGTTCACAAGGACTCCTAAATGGATTACTACACAAAACCTCCCAAAAGCTATCCACCCAAAAATAACTTTTCTTTTCATTTTATTTTGACACAAAAAAAACTCTACAAAATCATCTTCCAAAATCTCCTCTTTTTTGACACAAAATCTACCCAAAACAACCCACAATCAAGTGTCTCTCCCTTCGTTTGGAGTGGGGTAGAAAACATAAAGCTTTACAACAAGAAAGTTTTATGAAGAAAACTTCTCATTGCAAAGCACCCATAAAACTCGTCACGTAAAACAAATCCAAAGCCACTAATAAATCGTTCCAATCAAAGCAAAGCAAGACATCTTTCAATCAAAAGCGACCTTCCAAATTGGCAACACGAAACGACTCGTAAGAAAACTTTAGTAAAAGCAAAGAGAAAATATTTCATAAAGCATTCTAAGTATGAAACAACTCATAAAACTATTTTTTTTTTTTAAAAGAAACTCAAATGTTACACCTAGAGACGACCCATAAAACAACTACAACATTTCATAAAAAAAAGAAACATGACTCAATTTTATGAGAAAATATTCTAAACTCATTCCAATCATTTATATGAAATATAAAGAGACAATATCATGCTCAAAAAGTTTCCAAATAATCATTGTTATTAATCACATCTATGGAGTTTAGCTAGGAATTTGCCAAAACAATAAGAAAAGAGTCTCACAAATCTAGAAATAGCTCATTGGGGAGTTTAACACAAGACAGAATATTGTGGCGCTAAACTATCGCATTGATAAGCCAAATTGTAGTCAAAACATTCCAAACTTGAATTGTTTAACAAAATCTACTCATAACTCAACGTCAAATTTATGCCGTTGTCTAACAACTACAAACGCAACAACTCATAAGCAACAATAATATAAAGGTATTCATTATGCTTCAAGAAAGACTCTTCGATTATTCAATCTACTACTAAATCAACTATATGCCAAGTATATGTTTGGAATAAAAGGTATATAAGAATTTCTAAATACAATTGTTGATTAGCATTTTCATACAAAACTCAATCAAGTAGAGAAGGAAGCAAAGAAATACTTTACCATCTATGAACTTTTATAACTAAACATGCTTCTAATCATATGAATTATTTCGAATACATGAAGTACATGACTACCCCCAAAGAAGTTTGTAACCTTCCTACTATATGCCAACAAAAAGTTTAATAAAAGTTTCAACCCAAACTCATAAACATTTTTTTTGTTAAAGTACATGATATTGCAAGCCTCTTGACTAATGAGTATATAGAAAAATTAGTCTTTAATTCATCCCAAAAATACTTCGGAGCATAAACAAGTGAAAGTTTGTATTCGGTTCGCTCCCAAAACAATTTGGGGGCTAAAACTATGAAAATTCTGCAACTCTTTTGTCTCCAAAGCAATTTAGAAGTTAAAACAATGAAGAAACTACACATGCTATATTACCAAAATAGTTTGGGACATCGAAATAACAAAAATTTGCACATACCTCGCTTCCAACATGATTAGGAAGCCAAAAAAAAAGTAAAAAAACTGCACTTGTTTCTTACCAAAACAATGGAAAAAGTTCTACAAAAAGCTGTAGTAATTTTTATAGAAAAGCAATAAAATATTCACTCGAGTGCCACAGGAATTCTCATGCGAAAACAGCCATAAAGACTCCAAAATTTGCACTTTTTTTCTTATCAAAACAGTGACAAAAACCCCTAAAAGCTGCAGGAATTTTCATGTAATAACCACAAAAGATCCGCCCAAGTATCATAGGAATTATTGTATAAAGACAGTGAGAAAGCATTCAAAAATCAATCATGTCCTTCGCGTAAATATCTAACAAGTGAAAGAGAAACATGCTTCGAGTAAGCATAGAGATATCTCGCCATCTACCAACTTTGCAACTGAACATACTTCTAGCAATATAAATTGCATAACTAAGGAACTCATGATTGTAATGCAACAAACATCCACTTTCATGCTATGGTGTCGTCCAAGAGAGTTTGCAAATATGCGACTAAAAGAACAAGAAAACCTCATGACAATCCGTGCATTAAGCCATTTTTACAAGGTCGCATGTAGTGACAACTTTCCCATTCCATGAATCAAATGATTTATGCATGACATTAAGATAGCCTTCTTTTAGTTTCAAATAATTCATACCCTTATCACGAATAGAAACATGACCCTAAAATGTAAATCATATGGAAATGAAGAAAATAAACCATGCATCTTTATTTTAACTTTCTCCAACTACTCACAAGATCTTTATGCAACAAGTCATTAGATCACCTTATCGATTGTCGCCATTTTATAAAAACAACTATTTAACCACTTCCGAGTTCGTAAATGCTCTTAGAAATATAGGTGGAGTACTATCATACATGTTTGCTTCTCATTTTTTAGCTTTTCTTTTTCTTTATTTTTAGCTTCAGAACACTTCTTTAGCTCATGCCATCATGGAAAGAGAAATGAAATAATGCTAAGCTTCCTAAGAGGCGATAAAACAAACACTTAACATGCATGTCTTAGTGAAGGAACGATATGGCTTTCAAGACTTGTTATCATTTACACTTAAGAAATCAAATTATATAACATGCTTCAAACATCATTCATGAATATATTACCCTCTTTCAAATAACATAAATCGACATATTCGAGAAGCGTATAAACCAACGCAAGACGGCTATGTTGATAACACAAGATATCATGAAATTAACTAAAAGAAAGTTCATTATGAACCAGGAAAGCTAAAGGCGAAATAATCATTTACCCTTACTTGATTGCAATCAAATAAGTAGCCCAAATAACCTTCCATGAATCACATAATCCATTCAATATGCAAACCTTCATGTATACATAAAAAAAAAAAAGAAGCAAAGGATATGTTAAATCTCAGATTTTTTTTTTTGCAAAGGACTCATATGTTGTCGCCTCTTAGGATACAATACTCAAAGCATTCACATGGTAGTATTCGCCTCAACATCACGATATTTCCTAAGGACATTTTACCAAACATTTGGTGTGCAAGCTTTATAAAGAAACAAAAAGGATCCTCAAGATTTACTAGCACTTACACCCAAAATTTCTAAAAAAAAAAACACATGATATAGCTCAAGCACCAACTTCATGAATTAGTGGTCCATTCCCGGATGACATAATTCTATAACTCTATAAGATGAACTTTGCTCTAAATAGGTCCACACATTTATCATATGAGCAAAGTGAGCTTCTCTTAGAATCAATCAAAGCCACTTCACTAAAAAAAAAAAAAAGATTAGAGGTGTGATGACATACACACCCTAATAAATCAATTCACATGCAAAGTTTAACCAAAATGAAACTCCCCATAGATGTAACTTGTTGCCATTACTCACAAGACTTTAAATTAAAATGAGAGAAGATTGTAGTAGCCAAAGTAGAAGAATGAGGTTCAAGGAAGAGGAAAGAAGAAGGAAGAAGGAGAAGAAAACAAAAGGGGATATAAGGAGAAGGAGGAGAATACTTACAGTGAGGAGTTTGATTTTGGAGAGAACCACGTCGGGATCGCTAAAGCTAGCGTCGGGCTAGGGCTCACGAACAGGGAGATCGGACGTCGGGCTGGGGTCGCGCGTACAGGGGAACCGGGCAGCGTCGGGCTGGGGCTTTGGCTTGGCTTCGGACGGGAGCAAGGAGGTGCGGCCTCCTGGTTCGAACCGAGCGGGAGAGCGGGGATAAGAGGGCGAGAGCTAGGGCGTCGGGCGTGAGGGTGATCGTGGTGTGAGAGAGAGAGCCGATTTGGTCCTCTAGGGCTCCTTCCAAACGAGAATCCGAGAGAGAGAGAGAAGGAAAGACGGGGGAAGGGAGAATGCTGAAGCTCTCGGCCTCGTTCCGAGTAAGTTGAGCACGACGCCGAAAAAGGAAGCCCGCCTCATCTCCGTTGTCATACTCCAGCTTCCGAAACTTCCCCAAACAGCTTTGCTCTCTGCTCGATCTCTGCTTCCATCGCAGAAATCTTCTGAATCGCGGGATTCGGGCTGAAGCGACGATCTCGTTTGATCGTAGCCGTTGACGCCATTTCCTGATTAAGGGAGTGAATTCAAATAGCTTAAAAAGAGACAAATGTATTTTGGTATAATTAAATTGAGTTGAGTCACATCTAATTCGGTTAAAAAAATCAGTTTAGATTCAAGTTCGAATTTGACTCAACTCGAGTCAATTCGAAGTCGAGCCAGCGCAGCGAAATTGATCGCACGAAATTGAGTCCAACTTAAATATCAATTTAAATCAAATCGAGTACGACGCGATGAAAACCAACTAATCGAGTCTGATCGAACATGCTCGAGTCCGATCCGGCTCGAATCGGGTCGGTTCGAGCTCGAATTAAATTCGACGGGGTTCGATTAAATCGACCGAACGAGCTCGAGCACGCTCGAGCCAAAATCGAGGTCAACAAATAGCACTGATTTAACATTCATAGGAAAATAAAAAATGAGGATGTTATAGGAAATGTCCTTACTACTGATTAAGCTATTTGTGCAGGATTAACGAGGATTGGAAAAACTAGTTTATATTTGTCTGCGAGCAACTTGGTAATCACTTATAAAATTTCTTGCAAGAGAGATATTTGCTGTTAGAAAGGCAACTAGCATGAAGCTACCCATGAATCAATGCAATAGTTGAGTGTTTTATTATATTTGGAAGCTTAAATGTTTGGAAGAAGTGTCCCTCCTCTGGGTAAATTGAGGGTGAACAATATCTTAGGAGGGTATGAAAAATTTAGAAGTGCAATCATGAGGACCTAGTATTTTATCCTTCCCATGTTGAACAAAGTATCTTTAATATCTTTATTAGAAAAGGGGGCAATGAGTAGATGGTTGTCTATTGTAGACAAAATAGATTCAATTGAGTAAGGAGAACTGTGTAGATGATGGGGTGATGAATAATTGTTTTAGTAGATACATATTGAGAAGTAAAAAGAATGCCCTGGGAGTATGAATCTATTTGACAAAGTTATGGTTGTGTTTGTTTTTAATTTCTAATACATGAAACTAAATCATCTCCAAAAAATTTTTGGCGCGGGTATCTATTGTTTTGACATATGGGGTCATGAAACAAATTTCTTGGATGATTTTAGCTTGTTGAAGAGATAAGAGTCCAAGGGATTAATTTCTAGAGAGAAGAGCATTCTACTCCTTTCTTCCATAAAGAAAATGATACAGTCAAAGAGATTGTTTGCCTTGGAGTATGTTGAGAGTAGCCTTAACAACCTTCAACTTTTGCATAGAATAAAAATAAGGCCACCACGTGCAAAAGAACACCAATCATTCATGGTAATATCCTTGAAATTACTGCAAAGGTTGGGAAATTCTTGAAAATGTGAAAGATGAAATGAGGTCATGCACTCCTTTTCTCAATATTTGCTTTTGAGAAGAGACTAGAAAATAGGGAAATGGGATGTTAAGAGGGAGGTGATTGTGGATAAGTGGGAAGGAGATAGAAGTACAAGAGTGCTTGACGGCATGCCCTCCTTTTCACATGATGATTGAAGGAAAAGTTATTTTAAGACAATTTAATTGGCTTTGGTACGAATGTGGAATGATAATTACTTCTAAAACCTAACATCTTGGGCTTTCTCTCTATTTCATTGTTATTTCTAATAGAATTAGGAAAGGGACCTAATTTAAGCTACATCTCATCAGTCATTTTTCCAATTTCTGCTCAAGCTAGGATTCTAAACTTTCTTTCACATCTTCTCATAATAATAATTATATATTCATTTCATTAAAAAGTTTGGGTGTTGTAGTTTTAAATTTTAAAGCGTGGTATTTTTTAATTGTCAGGAAAGGCGATACCTTTTAAAGGAATTTCCTGAACTTATTGTTTTTGATGGTTCCATCCGTGTTTTAGAAGTGGGTTGCGGGAATGGGAGCACAGCTCTCCCAATCTTAAGGTATTATTGTAGTCCTATTCATTTTTTCGTTCAAAATTTTAGCTTTTTTTCTTAATTAACTCGTATTTTACTATGGAATTTCATCGGCCTAAGTTCATCCAGGATTTTTAAATGAATTTGAAAATACAACACTAAGAACTCTGTGCCTTTTCCCATCCAATAGAACTTGAAGGAACTGCAAAAAGAGTGTATTCTCCTTGAAAATCTTAGAGCCATTAGCATAATGTATTTTTTGGTTACACACAAGTTGTGATGGATTTGCAAGAAATAATGTTTTTTTTTTTCTTCTCTTCTATGCTCTATCCTCCCGTGGGCTTTGAAGATGCGTCATGATGGAAAGAGAGAAATATGCTATGCTAAGGAATAGAAGATGTATCCCTTCCTAATGACTTTGAAAGGCTGATTGAATATATGTATTCTAGAGATTTTTCTTGAATTAAATAAGGATTCAAATAAGATTTATTTATTATAATTAAAACTGTAGAGATTTCCAGTAAGAGCAAGCCTTTATATTTAAAAAAAATTATCGATTAAGAAACTTTGTTTATGTTCACCATACGGGCGTATAATTCAATATTGAAAAGGTATATGTTAGAACTTAGTTAAAAAATTAAGGGATATAAGACTGATAAGTAATGAACAGGGTCAATAAGTCTTTGAGGCTCAAGGAATAGGCAATCTTAACATAAGTTCACAAAGGTCAATGGGACTTTAAAGCTTAAGATGGATGTCAAACAAGTACCCTAAAGACCTATGCACACCTTTCTTTGGTGTGGTGGGATCGAAGATCATGGCCGCAGTGTCATATGACACCGACCATGCACGTTTTTCTCTAGCGTGTTGTGAAGGCTTAGACTTCCCAAATTTTTCCTAAACGGGGGAGACATTGGGAGCTTGCCGAAATTTCCAGTGAACAGATGACCTAACTTGAAGAAAAATACAGGGGCCTTGACTTAAATGAACTATAGGGGAACAAAACTCAATTCAAACAATAGGGAATCAGATCTTAAACTAACAAACACATAATGAAATTGAAAATATAAAATGCTAAATAATGATTCAAAGCACTCAAATGAACATCAATGAGCAATTATAAACAATGACTGGTGGTGGATAAAATTCCCACATCCTACCCACAAGCGGCGATCAATACGAACATGGAATTTATGGTGAACAAAACTTCAATTAGCTTATGCTTGCAATCAATTATCAGTAGAAATTAAATATAGTTGCAAGTGAATGCACAAAAATATCCCAACAAGCGCTGCAGATCATATATGAATAACAATGATTGATGTGTGACATTTGTATCAACCTTGCAAGCAAGTTTATCAAATAACAATGCACATAATGAAATATTCATGAATGGTAGCAAGAGATGTGCAGTGATATGCTCAAGAGAAAACTGTGGAGAATGTGCAATGAATGCAACAACTCTATGCAATCAACATCAAAATACAAACAAATACATCGAACCCCTGCAAGTAATGAAGGGCAATGCATGATGAATTTGATGAACTCCTGCAAATGGTGACAACCAATGTCCAATAAACATAAAGTGCTCTTCACAAGCACATATAAGAGGGTTACAACGAATGCGACATACTATCTACCGACAAAGACAACAAACTCGTAATGCATGCAAACACTACGACAATGATAGGAGATTTGTCGTATGTGCAAAGATATGCCTATGAGTGTTAACCAGCAATAGACAACAAATGCCATGACATTCTTGCAATCAATGCTAATTCTCTAAGGACAGCGACAGCTGATACAGCTCGCTTACAAGTAGCTACAAGGAACCAGTGAGTGTCTGTGAGTGATAACATACAAATTGTAAAAGTAACGAGTTTTCTACAAATACAATTAAGAGAACTATAATGCATGTGACACACTACCTATAAGTAGAGGACAACATACTTGCGATACACACGAGCTCTTATAAGCCGCTGTAGGAGACTCTTTATCTACAAGCAAATGCAAAAGAATTGCAGCCAATGTAAGTACCTACGAGCCACTGTAGGAGGTTCGTCATACACACGACACACAATCTACATGCAAAAGCAGCGAGCTTGTAATAAATGCAAGCACCTACGAGTAACTGCAGGAGATTTATTAATGTATGACAATCTACCCGCATAGGCAACGGGCGACCGATTGTACAACACTACAATTTACCTGTAAGCAGAAGCATGGAATTCATAGTAAAAACTGCGGGCCATTCGTAAACTGAAGCAGTATACTTATGACGCCATACTGTCACACCAGATAAATCAGCCCGCTTACAAACAACAGGTGGAAGACTCCTGATGTGACATGCAGCTCTCTTGCAGAATGAAGTACACCTGCAGGTTGAATACTGAAGAAGATGACAATATGCAGAAGATGAAGTGAACTAAACTGTATTGCCGATGTGCGACAAATGAAGTCCAACGCATTGTTAAATAATGTCATCGGATCTGCAACATTTATATAACCGGACAGAAGATGTTTACCAATTCTCAAATGAAAACCAGTGCATTTCTCAATGATAGTCATTTGCATAGCTGATCATTGCAAAAACATCCCTCCTAATGCATCAGAATGCATACCGACACATTCATAGCATGTATATATTTACAATATGAAGAAGCATCATGCAAATACATCACCCGATATGTAAAATGCAACATGCTTTGGCGACATATTGCATTAACATGTAAAATGCATCATGCACATGTACAAAACAACATATAAAATGTAGTACACAAGTACACTGCATAACGTGTAAAATATACTGTGCAGCAACGACTCGCTATGTTGACATGCAAACATATCATGCACTATACGAAAGCATTATATCATTATGCAAACATGTTATGAATGCAAATCATCTACTATTGCATCAAGCTAACATGCAACATGTCAAACATCAAACAATATGCAAATGCATGTATTAACATACACATAACATGCAAAAATGTTGTGTACATCAGCTGCATTGCATACATACCACTACTATATAAATGCATCTTTTAACATCATGGGCGGATCCCCATTGAGTTGAGGGGGGGGCATGCCCCCCCTCAAATTTTTTTTTTTAATTTTAGAGGGATATTTTGGAATATTTTGGGTATTTTGCCCCCTCTCAAAAAAATTTTTTGTCCTCATTTAATCAATTCTAAGCATCTTTGTCCATCCCCCACAAAAAAATTTTTTTTTGCCCACCCTGAAAAAAGAAGCTGGATCCGCCTCTGTTTAACATACATGTAAAATTATATACCTTTATTGACCCCGACGAGCGTGTTGTATACACACACATGGCTTATGAGGATGTTATGCGGGTCATGAAATGATTATAAATGGGAGCTCGATCCTTCTACGTTAATATATGGGAAATCCACACGGCTCTCGAACCGTTAAACAAATATACAGTCACAACATGGACAAGGATATTTATTTTATACGTTTATATTAAGCCTTTAATGTCTATAATAAGAAAAATTCATTAATAAATTCATAAAGCTCACAACAAACCCGATCATCTGTCGGCGAGTAGACAGAGTTGACAATGTTCAATTGATAAAGTATAATTGCCCATAAATATCCCGATGATGGCCGTGTTGATAGAAAATATTGGCCGGAGGGGATCACAAACATTTAAAATGCATCCTAAATTCCCATGAAAATTCCAATACACGAAAAAGTCATCAAAATCTAAAATATTTAAAATTAAAAGAAAAACTCTAAAATACTTAAAGCAAAACTCATCCACCTCCACAATTGTTTGCCGAGATGGAGAAATTCAAAAATCACTTCAGCTCACAAAGATTGAATGTCGAGTTGAGAATATCACTATGATTCATTCTCAATCCGTCTCTTGTTAGTAAGAACGTGATACGTGTCCTCTAACTAGTGGTTTTGCTGTCAAATGACATCACTGGTAAGCAGTTATGACTAGGTCCCTTTGACCTGGTGGTTTTGCCGCTAAATGACACCATTAAATTACGGTCATGGTCAGAGCTTGCAGGACCGCAGGTTTTCCAACGACATTACATCCTTAAGTAATGAATCAATATGATATGATCGATAGGGCACAAAGCCCTCTGTTAGCTAAGGTGGATTCAAATTTATCTCCTTAGACAAATATTCATCATAGGTCTACAAGGTACTGTTGGCTTAAAAAAATAGCACGAATGCACGAATCCCGTTTGTAGTCGTAGGATTTCATTTCCCTTAAGTCAGATTGAAGTTAACCAGATTTCCCCTGAGGATAGTATCAGGGTTTAAAGATCTGGGGTTCTTACTTCCTATGAGCGCAAGCACTCATATTTAATTACCCCTCTTACTACGTAAGAGAGAACTCTCGATTAAGGATGAGATAATTTTAGTCTCAATAATGGGGGAAATGGAGGTAAACCCGATCAAGATCCCATGGTTCCGTTGTCCCGGGTATACCGTAGGTTTCAGTCTACCATCACTAACAATTATTGATCGTAGTATCCAGGGAATCTGATTAGCAGCCATGGGTTGTCTCCTCTCAGGGATCCCGAGTTGACTGAAGGGGAGATGCGTGAATTTTAGTTTAGTTTAATTTGGGTTGGGGCTTATTACTCTATTTATTAGTTGCCTAAGAATGGGTCTTACAACCTAACTCTACAGTGAGGTTGCCCGGGGATTTTTATTGTTTAGGAAGGACTAATGGCTTCCCTTAGAAAATAGCCTGAAAAAGAGGGTCTTACAACTTAATCATTTAGATTAAGATGCCCATTGATTTTTTAAATTTGATTGTTTTGGGTTTTAGGTTTATTACAATTTATTTAGTAATTTTCCTAAAATATTGTAGCTTACGACTTCAATTAGAAGTTGCCAAAAAACAGGTCTTACAACTTAATCCTATAGAATAGGATGCCCAAAAGTTTGAATTTTGCTTGAATTGGATTTGGAATAGGTCTTAGTGCTTTCTTAGAAGTTGCCTAATGGTGGGTCTTACAACCTAGCACTTTAAGCTAAGTGGCCCGAGTTGTGGGTCTTACAACCTAGTCCTTTTAGACTAGGATGCCCGAGTTATGGGTTTAATTATTTAGAAATAGGGTCGTTCATTTAGAAGTTCGCTAATACGCGGTTCTTACTGCTTCTCTTAGAAGTAGCCCAAATGGCGGGTCTTACAACTTAGTCCTGTAGACTAAGATGCCCATATGAGGGGTCTAGGGTTGTATTATCACCTATACGTTTCCCTCAGAGGTCGGACTTATGACTTCTATTAGAAGTGGCCGAGGGTTTTAATTGGGGGTTACGAGTTAGATAAATTTCTACCTAAAATTTTCCCCTAAGGTCGGGCTTACGACTATCCCACGAAAGTTGTCGGGTAGTGGGTCTTACAACCTAATTCTTATAAATTAGGCTGCCCAAATTTGAAATGTACTGATTTTAAATGATTTTAGATTTTTTTTAAAAATAATCAATTAATTATTTTAATTAATTTTTTTAAATTAATTAATCAAATATTCAAATTTAATTGCTCTAAAATTATTCTTAAAAAGTTCAATAATTTTCTCAAAATTTTGACAGCCTCCCGGCGTCTCCTCCCCACCGAGGGAGAAATCGGGACGACACTGCCGTAATTTCTTCCTACTCAGACCTAAAGTCGACGGCGTAGGGTCTTCGATTTTAAACCATCTCACCAGAATCTAAGATCGATTGCGTGAGGTCTTTAATTTGGAATCATCCCGGCCGGACCTAAGATACGACGGTCCGGGGTCTTCAAATTTTAAAGCCATCTGCCCGGATTAAAAATCAACGGCGCATGTCTTCAATTTCATCTCGGTAGGATCTAAGATCGATGACACGATAGCTTCATTTGACATTCTTCCCGACCGGATTTAATATCAACGGTGCGAAGTCTCATTTTTTTTATAAAAAACTATACTCAACAATTAAATTAAAACCAATGACAGAAATAGCTCTGCTTAGAAATGCATTATATTTCTCTGTTTTACATTAATTCCAATTTCTTTGCTTTAAATTAATCCCAATCAGAGATCTTTGTTTTAAATTAATTCTTAATCAAAGAAAAGGTTTTAATATGTAATTAATAGAAGTGGATTAAATAGGGATTGGTCAAGTACAAGCATAAACCAAGATGATTCTTATCTTAGTTTTAAAGCAGGTCATATTTTTTATAAGTTCATTTATATTGAAATGACATATGACAATTATATTCTCGGACTTACATTTTCACCAATTAGAGAATAAAAAAAAAAAGTAATCATTTGATTACCTTGTCTGAAACAGGTTACATCAAAAGGAGATTTTTATGGCTCAGATCAAGTGTCTAAGACTTGAGAGCAAGTTTTGTAATTTAAAAAAAAAAAAGAAATTTGTGAGTGGTTTGTGATCAAGAGGCGGATACATGAAAAGTTAGAGTTTATCGCACTGAACAGATAGGCTTTGCAGACGAACGAGGCTAGGTGTCTCGTGCGATTGGATTCATACTTACCAGCGGTGTGAGCGAAGGCTGGACCGCAGGCTTTCACATCTCGACGACGATGGATTTTAGAAGCGAGGGAGAAGGCGGACTTGGTTTGCGAACGGGAAAATAACTCGAGGCCGATTTGTCCATCTCCTTTTTTTTATTTCTTTCTCATTTTATTAATGAGTTGTTGAAGGCAGTTATTATGTCGAAGAGATGCATATTTTGACGATGCATTAATGGCGGTGGGATCGAATCAAACTGATGAAGAGATGCATCTCTTGGATGTATACAGTTGAATATGTTTCTCTAAGCATATATATTTTTTAAAAAAATATTTTTTTTTGTCACAAGGCATGTTACTTCGCATGAAGAAATCTCATATTTCTTTATTTGCATAAAAAACAAACTCCATGTTTCTCTTGGTATGCCGCTATTCAAGCTGTATGAAAGTTAAAGCTCTAATATTTAAATTTTTTTTAGTCAACAGGTACCCTTGGACTAAGCAACCTATGGCTGCCGACAAGGATCATTCTATCCGATTGGGTCGACTACCTCCTATGAGGGATTATGATGACCCGAGATGACGGAACCATGGATCTTGATCGGGTCTATCATCATTCCCCCCACCATTCGTTTTAAGTGCAATGTGGTGAATTTCTAATTTTAAATATTAAATTCTCAAGTACCAAATCATGCTGCTACTATACGTCGGATATTATGTATATGTTTGACGACTAGCCTTAATGGAAAGTTCTTTCTTTATCGGGAGGGGTAATTAACTATAGAGGCTTGCACCTATAGGAAACCTGAACTCATATCATAAAGTCATTGCAAAATGAGGGTGAAAACTCTGGGTAATGTTTTATTCAAAATCCTACCTGCCTTCTGAAAAATTATCTCATAACTTACTCGTTAAAACTCTCCTCGACGACCCAAAAAAAGAAGAAAAAGGGCCGCGGAGAGGCAGTGGCGTGAATTTTGGAGCCTGCACCTGAGTTTTGATTTAAGTTTTTGGTGCTTATTACTTTATTTGTGAGTTACCTAGAGGGTCACGGATTACAACTCAGTTTTTGGCATTGCTGAATGTGGTACATAGGACTTGGAAATTGGAATTGATCCAACTGTTGATCTCACAACCTCGCCCTATAGGCAAGATGTCCAATTTATTATGATTATTGTATGAATTGATATAACTTTCAAAAGTTATTTACTTTTCAATTTATTTTGTTCTATCTGGTTAAGAGGAAAAAACTATTTTTAAAGCAAACGGACATACCAGAGACAAGCCTGTGTTGAATAGGAATTGGACATGTGATCCCATTTTTGTATTAATTTATATTTATATTTCTTTTTATGGACATGTAACCCATTCACATCTTGACTCAATTAACAATAAGTGGCTATTTTTCATTCTTGATTGGGTAATTGATCATCTATGGCATTTTGCTATAAATTTTTGCTCAACCACTGGTTAAAGATGGTGGCTATGAAGGTCAAAAGCTTTAGAAAAGAAAGTATTTAGCAACTTGTTACCTAAGAATACTTAATTAATATAAAAATATTAACTCTATCATGTTTATTGATGTAATCGGATCCTATCCCTTAGTGTAATTGGTCTTTTGGTGTACTCCTGATGTTGCCACCCATGTCCTAGAGTCCTACTGTGGACTCATGTTGATGCAGCCAATCCGTGTATTGCACCCAACGGAGACGATAGAAGTAGTCTCTATCTTGGTCCAACTGACCTCCGATGGTAGGCAAGCCTTTCTTGGTGTAAGGATGGTTAATTTTGGCTTAAATTTTCCATCTTTCGTTAGCCGTCCAGCCTCTGAGATAGTTTGGTAGGATAATCCCAAATAAATTTCAGACCTAGATTTTAAACTTCATTGAACTTAAAGTAGAAGCGACCATATTTTACATGCCATGTGTTTCTACAAATAGGTCTGCCGATCAACTCATAGTCTTTGTAAATTTCTAAAATAATTATCCTAGCAGGATTGAAGAACTTGCACACTGAACTATTCATCCCCCGTTTGCACAGAAATAACTGGCACATTATCCACATCTTCGGTTCTTAGCCAGAAATGACAATCAGGATGCCTTGTTAGATAAAAATGGACATATAATTAAGATGTCAAACATGATCATCTACTGTTAATGTAATGGCTGATGTTGCGATCAAGCCAACCAGCTTATATTGTTAATGCAGATAACAGACGAAGCGCAATAATGAACAGGGCTTAGCAACGGAAACTGGATAACAAGTAGAAAGTCAACAGAATTGGCCCTAGGCAATTGTGGTTTTCAGGTTCAACCACCACCCCGGATGTGCATTTGTGTTGTATTTGCATATCAATATTAAGAACTCATTTCTGACAAAAGTTTTGGATGTTCCAAGATCTTTTGGATAATTCTAAAAGTTGGTCTTGTGCTTTAACTTGTGTTCAATGCGTCTGATTTTACATTCAATGCTGCTTGGCCTAAGATGAAGTACGAAGAGTTGATTAGGCATGTGTGGTGGTTGAATCTATTGATAGTTGGCAACCTAAATGATGTGGAGCATTTTAGTTGTAGTATTCTTTAGGAGTAGTTTATCTAAGTTTGTTACTAGTTTCTAGAATGTTCTTAAAAATGCTCCTTAGGACTAGCTTGTTACAAATTTATGGAATATTCTTATTAGCCTATAAATAGGAAAAGTATTGTAGTAAGAAGATATTGATGAAAATATATTCTCTTTGAAGCTTTTTGAAGCTTTGTGTTTGTGATTGTTCCTTGGATTGGGAATTCCCTTCAAGCAGGTCCGATTCTTCTGACGATTCTTCCGACGATCACCACATCACTAGATATACATTTAATGTTTTAAGCTTTGGCTTATTATTTAACTTTTGAATTGCTCAAACTTATGTCTCTTTGCCAACATATTCACAATCCAATGACTCGATTGCTTGGCTGAATTAACTAAACATGATCTATCTTTGGTTCTCATTTCAAGATAACAACATCGATGACAAGAAAACTTTCCTTGGACTTGGATGAAAGTCAACAATGGGATGTGAGATTTTGGTCAACAAAGGTATGGACACACAGGGTAATTTTTTATCCTGATCAGAGGACGTAAGGTCTTTGTTAGATGGCTTCCCATTTGAGAGTCTCTTATGAGCTATTTTCACATCCCTGCTCTTGTGGTTGTTGTAAGATCTAACGAGGAGTAGAGGGATATGTCCCATAACCTATGTTGCTGCAGCATGAGGTCGTGGGATTCAT
The DNA here is from genome assembly GCA_016618105.1 of Dendrobium huoshanense. Taxonomy (NCBI): domain Eukaryota; kingdom Viridiplantae; phylum Streptophyta; class Magnoliopsida; order Asparagales; family Orchidaceae; genus Dendrobium; species Dendrobium huoshanense. The sequence goes on along the minus strand of CM028354.1, from coordinate 32,548,801 downwards.
TATGTGGTCTTGTTCTTTAGTTTGACTTGTTTGGTGGGGTGAGGCAAGTTATATACATGGGCACAAGTCACGAGAGGTGCAGGGCATGTGCAAGTTGGCTCCAGCAAAGTTGACGACGCAGCTTCTCTTAAGTGGGCAACGGGTGTCGCAAGCTGACATCATGGTGGGCTATGCGAATCAAATAGAATTAAAGAAACTAAAATCAACTTCCTCAAGTCATTTATTAGCTCAACACTTCCATTGAGTATAAACACGCAGATCTCCATGAAGGAAATAATTGTTGAATCCAATCAAGTTTGATTGATTGTTTGTATGATGTGGGGAAGGCATTTAGTAGGGAGTGCTTTGTGATGGACCGGACCGCCCGGTCCATCCTGCATCCGCACCGGCCCACAAGGGGCCGGTTCTCGCCTACTGCAGGCGGAGAAAACGCCCGCCTGGGCGTTCGGCCGAAGGAGAGGGAGGAGGCGGGTGGGCCCAAGGGGTAATTAGGGTATTTTGGGGGGATCATGTGAGGGTTAAAGGGGAGTTAGGGTTTGTTTTGGAGGGATCTTATTTCGGTGGATGTTTTAGGTTTTTCTAATCTAGGGCTTGGGGGAAAGCTTCTCTTCTCGAATTGAGAGCATTGTATCCGTGGAAACTTATAAGTCTTTTGATATTTAAGTAATTGAAGTGTTTGTGAGTGTTTTCATCCAAGAAACCTTCCTTTTTTCCACTGTTTTTGGGCTGTTTTTCCTGGATTCCGAATTTTGCAACTCAAGTTCCATCACTTTGTTACAGTGGGTGCTGCCTCTAATGTCTACATGCATTGCTGCAGCAAGTACTGCTTTGCTGTGCAACATGCTTGGTCAAACCCAACTGGGAAAGCTGGTGAATCTTAAACTCACATTTCCAAACATTCTTGCTTGTGTTATAAAATAACTTGATGAACCATTTGCAGTTCCTAGAGTAAAATCTTCGGTATTCTCCCAATTAACTATGCCGTTCAAGATGAACAACCAAACTCTAGTTATTTTCAATCAAATTCTGTTTAACAACTTTTGTAGTTGAGAACGCTCAAGTTCTTGAACTTGTTGGAAGAGACAATCCGAGTTTTGTTTTTCTGATACTGGCTAGCTTCGGGACATGCATTGTAAGTTCTTGAACTTGTTGGAAGATATAATGAGACTTCTGCTTATCCTGATACTGGCCAGTACTCCGCAGAGCCTAGATCGTTGGGATCTTCATGCACTGTTCCATCCTTTCACTCCATCTCCTTCTTGCTTCTGTAGTACTTCAAGCCCCACAGTTTGACTCCATTAAAATTTTGAAAAATGGATTAATGTACTTTATTGTGCATAGGGATACTCTTTCCACCCATATTCATATGTTGTTGATTTAGAGGGTTTTTATCTGCTCATTTTTCTAGTCAATCTGGTTTTTATTCATACAATTCATCGAGGTCTATTTCCTGTATGTTAAGTTTATACATATTACGGGCTATTGTTTCTAAGATAACTTCCATTATTTCAGAGCAAAACAGAATATCATTGTCTATGCTTGTGACTGCAGTCAAGACGCCCTTGATAAAACAGTAGAAATGATTGCTACTTCCAACTTCCCTTCAATCAGTCATCGATTTTATCCATTTCTCCATGATTTTTCTGCTAATAGATTCCCAAATTGGTTTCTATGCTCTGCTTGTCAAAAGTGTCCACATAAAAAAGATTTCATCTTTACGCCAGGTGATTGCTCTTTTTCATTTTTGGTGCCTTGATCTATATCTTTATTTTATATTTCCATTGCTTGTCATGATCTGCAATCTCTTTTATCTTTGATTTAGATGCAAATGGAGAAGGCTTGATTAGAATAAACGAGTCTGCCGCATGCTGCATTGGTGGAATTGACTATGTAACCCTAGTGAGTATTATCTTGTCAATTTTGTGAAATTTATTTCAAGGCGAATATGCCACATTTTAAGTTTTACGAAAAGCCATGCTTTGTATTTTTTGAATTGCATTTGATGTCACATAGCATATTCTTTATATTTTATAATATTCGCTTCAAATTCTTAAAAAGGTTTGTCTTAATTGTACTTTTGGACTTGGAAGATATTTGCTCCTTAATTTTAAGTCAATGTTGAGAAATTGACAACAATACCAAATTCGCTTTTATTAGAAATGAAAACAATGAAGCGTTTTATTAAAGTTCATCTTGCTGGAGCATATTAATGTTGATGATAACATGGTTTAAAATTGTGCAATATGAGGCTCGCCTTGAGGTCCGCCTTTGCGCAATTCCAGTAAAAAACGCCTCGATGCTTACGCCTCGAGTTTTTTTTATGAGGCTTGCGCCTCAACTTGGTTGAGGCCCGCCTCGCCTCGCTGGCATGAGGCTTACGCTTCACGCTATATATATTAAAACTTTCATAAATCTTGAAGTAAATGCCCGACATTGGACTCTATAGGAGAGGAGGAAGGGGAGAGAGCAGTTCATCATAATGATGATTCAAATGAAGAATCCTTTAGTGATAATAGTGCTGATGACTTATGAGTTCTTATGTGATATGTCATTGCGATTTATTTTTGGAAATTCGAATTATAGGTTAATGAAAAGAATATTAGTATTTGGGAAAGATAGAATTTTGACTTGAACTATATTTCATGTTGTTTTATTATTGGGATATTTTGATTTCACTTCATATCTTATGTTTTTTTATGTTTTATATTATTCACTCATTTGTATATAAAAAATTTATCATTTTATGTTTACGCAATCTTTTGATTTTGAGGCTTACGCCTCAAATCGCCTTGAGGCTTACGCCTCGCCTCACGAATGAAAAATGCCTCAATACCCGAATACGCAATTTTAAACATTGGATGATAATGATGACAATTGATGTTAATGGATAACAAAAGCTTAATAGGTGGGGTTTTTATTAATTATTTTTGGTAAGATATGATTGTGGGCTTTGAAAATTCGCGCCCAAGCCTCTCCACAACCCCTTTCTTTTTTTGGTCGTCAAGGAAAGTTTTAACGTTTAAGTTTCGAGGCAAATTTTCAGAACGCAAATTGGGGTTTGAATAAGGAATTACCCAGAGATTTCATCCTCATTTTGTGAGGACTTTATGATCCGAGTTCAAGTTTTCTATATGTGCAAGCTCCTATAGTTAATTACCCCTCCCGATAGCGAGAGAGAACTTTTCGATTATGGCCAGTCGTCAAATAAATATGTAGTATCTGGCATATAGTCGTAGTATGATTTGGTATTTAAAAATTTAATATTTAAAATTAGAAATTCACCACCCTGCACTTAAAATGGATGGTTGGGGGAATGATGATAGATCCGATCAAGATTCCATAGTTCCATTGTCCCGGGTCATCATGGTCCCTAGTCTATTTAGTCAGAGGAGGTAGTCGACCCAACCTAATCGAAGGATCCTTTTCGGTAGTCATGCATTGTTTTGTCCAAGAATACATTGTAGACTTGGGGTAACTGTTTATCTAAGGGGACAAATTTCAATCCACCTTAGCTAGCAGAGAGCTTTGTGCTATATCAGTTATATCATATTGATTGATTATTCAAAGATTTAGCGCCGTTGGGGAACATACGGGCTTTGACCATAACCATAATTTAATAGTGCCATGTGGCAGCAAAATCACCCATTTAGAGGGACCCATTCATAACCACTTACCTATAGTGCCCTTTGGCGGCAAAACCATCAGTTAGAGGGCACGTGTCACGTCTGTACTGGTAAGAGACGGTTTGAAAATGAATCATAATGATATTCTCGACCAGACATTTGCTCTTTGTGAACCGAAGACAGAGGATAGGTTTGAATCTTGTCGACTGTGTCTACTTGCTGACAGAGAATCGGATTCATCGTCAACTTTTATATTTTTATTAATGAATCTTTCTTATAATAGACTTTGAAGGCCTAATATGAATGTATAAAATAAATATTTTGGTCTGCGCTATGACTTTGTATTTGTTTGGCAGTTCGAGCTGTGTCGACTCTTATCTATTCACATAGAAGGATTGGGCTCAGTCTTAAATTCATTTTTTTTACACGCACAACATTCTCATACGTCACGTGTGTAAATATCATGCTCGTCGGGGCCCATGCGAGTATATGCTTTTGTTGATATCTTGCAAGATGTATTTATGTGGTGGTTATATGTATACAGTGGAATGGGTGCATACACTATAGGAAAATCACGTATTATCGGCGGATTTAATAGTTTTCCGACGAATTTCCGGCGAAAATTTCTCCGTTCGGCTGTCCGACGGAGAAATGTCGTAAAAAAAAAAAAGCTTAATTCCACGCCCAAACCAGAACCCGCCCCCCCCCCCCCCCCCCCCCCCCCCCCCGGCCAACGCCCATCCAGCTCGAACCAGCGCCCCATGCGAGTGAACCCGCCCGCCTAACTGCGGCCCCAGCCAGTGAAGCCGCACCCCGAACCAGCGAACCCGCCCGCCCGAACGGGGGCCCAGCTAGTCAGCCAACCTGAGCCCCCGCCTGCCCGAACCCGCAACCCCAGCCAACAAACTTCTAGCCCAAGCCTGCTCCTGCTAGCCCGAGCCTGCGCCTGCCCGCGTGAGCTGCCAGTCAGCCCGAACCCGCCCTCAAGCGCCAGCGCGTTCACACCTGGATTTGAACCCCAACCACTTGGAAGAAATTCAGAGAGCCTTCCACTTTGCTGCAGTGCATAATACGTTAAAAATTATATATTTAAATACTATCAGCAATATTTAAATTTAAAATATATATATATATATATAAAACTAAAATATATGTTTCATAAAATTTTAAAATCCGGCAGAAAATCTGTCGGAAATCCGTTAGAAAATCTGAAAAAATTTGGCGGAAATATTTCATTGTAATCCGCCGGAAAGCCGTCGGAAAATTCGTCGGTAATAGGTTGTTTTTATGTAGTGATACAACATATTCATATGTAAGCATGTATGATTCATTTTGCATTTGCACACTATTTAGTTACATTGTGATATTTTGCATATTGCATGGTGGCTTAATACAATAGCATGTGATATGTATAATATGTTCATACATTGCTTGCTTGCTTGCACAATACATTTATATGATAATTCAAATTTTCATATAGTATGTGATGTTTTCGCATATCGGTGTAGTGCGTCACCTCTGCGTAATGTATTTTGCATGCTAAATAATATGCTTGCATAATGCGTTCTACACACTGTAATGTGTAAAATGCACAATACATTTTTGTAGGCCGCAATGTATATATGCATGATGTGATTTTATATTAATGTAGTACACCTCCACAGTTGGCGTACTTTGTATATTGAGTGATGTATTTGCATGATGCGCCCAACATATTGTAAATACGTACATGTTATGAATGTGTCAACATGCTTTTGATGTATGAGGGGGTGTTCTTGCAGTGATCACCTATGGAAATGATTGTTGTTGAGAAATTCGCTGGATTTCATTTGGGAATTTGTTAACGCCTTTTGTCTGCTGGTGCACATGTTGCTGATCCAGTGACATGATCTAACAGCACGTTAAGCTTTATTTATTGCGCATCAGCAGTGTTGTTTAGCTCATTTTGTCTTCTACAAGTTGTCACTTTCTTCAATATTCAACCTGCATGAGTATATTTCTCCGGCAAATATGTTGTGCGGTGCGTCAGGGGCTTCCTATCTGTCGCTTGCAAGTAAGCTGATATCTGGTGTGACAGCCTGGCTCTGCAAGTTTAATGCCTCAATTTATCAGTGGCACGTAGTTTTTACTACGAATTTCCTGCTTCTGCTTACAAGTGAATTATAACGTTGCATTACGGGTTGCTCGTTACCTCTTGCGAGCGAGCTATTATGCATTGCAAGTTTTGTTAGATTTGTTCTTTGTTAGTGCGTTGTCAATGAACGTTTAAAAGTTGTCCACTATTGCATGTAAGTGGACTGCATTTAACGAATATTTTACTTGTAGGCGGGTTGTAGCGTTGCGCTATGGGTCACTCGTTGCTTATTGCAGGCGAGCTCTCGTGCACCACAAGCTTTGTTGAATATGTTTATAGATCATTAGTGGATATCTAGAGGTCGCTAGTCGTCGTATGCGAACCGCTACATACATGAAGAATTTTCTATAGTGGCTCATAGATGCTTGTATCTATCACAGGCTAGTTGCTTTTGTCTACAGACAGTGTGTTGTACTTGTTGCGATCTCCACATTTATGCCTATAGGGGATTTATCATATTTGTAATGCATCCACTTCATTGCTTGTAGATAGGACCACTGTATGCATTATGAGGCTTCTACCGTCCCATTCAGGCAAGCTACAAGGAATGTAGATCTTATAATGCTGCTTACAGGCATTTGCATTTACTACAACTCTTCTACATTTGCTCATAATAGATAGCAGGTTGTGTATATGATGGGTCTTATACAACAGTTCGTGGTTGCTTGTATTCATTACAGGTTTGTTGTGCTTGCAGCACATCTATCATTGCTTCTTGTTGGTGTTTGTAGGGAGCATTATTGTTTGCAAGTGAATTTGTGTGTTCATCTGTAAGTTGATGTTGACTATAATTAAAATTAAATTTAATGTGTTATTTATTTAATTGCATGTTAAGTACTAATTACTTATTATTTATTAATTTTAATTTTAATTATAGTCAACAAGTTATAGAGATAAATAATTTAATTAGAAATTAGCTTAATTGTTAAATAATTTAATTACTAATTATAATATTATTTATTAAATTACTTATTTAGGTGTTAATTAAATAAGTATTTGATATCTAATTATGTTAATAATTATCTAATTAATTAGTTAATTTTTTAATTACTAATTATTTAACTAATACTCATACTAATGATTTAATTAATTTTAAAGTGTTCTTTAATCAATTTAATTATTAATTATATTGCTAATTATCTCATGAATCTAGGGTTTGATTTTCATCTTCTTCATTTTGCGTTTTCCTCGCCATTTCTTCGTGTCTGCTTCAGCCTCGTGTGCTTCATGTGAAGTGCAGTTTGACGCGTTGAAGTAGTGTGTTGAAAGAGTCGCTAAATAAACTGCTTAGCCTCCTTCGACGACGTCGTATCGGAAGTCACGACGGGTGCTACTGCGAAGGTAATCGTTTTTTTTTCACTTTTGCATGCTTCTTCGGCCAAATCTCGTAAATCCATCGAACCACATGATTTAGTAAATCCGTAATTTAAGCCAAATCTCATGAAGCTGTTGTTCACGCACACTGCGCTGCATGACTTGGGAGTCCTGTGTTGCTGGGGTTTTGATGCTACTGGAGGGTTCGAACAATTCACTTGTGTATTATGAAAAGCTTATGCAATTTTTTTTTTCTATTATACCCCCGTTGTGCGTTCAGTAGATCCAAATTTACCGTTAAAAGTTATAGTATGACCAAATAGGTACCATTTTAAGAAGTTAAAGGAACAAATTGATCCATCAAAAGAGTTGAGGACTATTTTAGTCTCTCATAAAGAGTTGAGGGACCATATATATATGTTCCCTCTCGTAAAATTTGGCATTCTTGTAACTAAAATTTCTTTATCATCGAATTTTCATCTTCGCTTCGCACATGCATGTGAGTTTTGTTGTCACTCTCATGTGCGGCATCACCCTTGTTGCATGTTGTTTTGTCATACTTAATTGAATCAATTCTAATGAAACCTTTCTCGACAATCTCAACTCCACAGATGCATCATCCATTATGAGGAATGGTTGATATTTGAATACTTTGATGTTAGAGCTACATTTTGAGGTGGAAGTGTGCGACATTGCATTGGTCATTTGTCGTTTTTGTCATACCCCTCAACTCGACTTATGGAACAAGTATTAATTCAACAAAAGCATGACTTAGTTATGCAACAAATTCATAATTTGAGTCCAAAAAATAAGAAAGTAGATCCATTGCACCCTAGAGAGTCGAACATGGTGTTCAAATCAATAAATGTTACATTATATGATGTTATTAGTATGCAATAGGTAACATTGTTACTCTTTAGGTCATATTGTGAGACCAACTAATAAGAAGATAAACAAACATTGCACCCAAGATAACCCAACATGAAGTTCAAATCAATAAATGCTTACATTATATGAAGTGATTAGTTTGTAGATTTCAGAACATTTGTTTTATATTTGGAAAGTCTTCTTTTCTTAGGAAAATAATATTTATTTTATTTTTCCCTTATCTTGCAGTATTGGTAGGTTTGCAGATGATTAGTTGGTTTATTATACTTTTCATTTAAATCGACATCTATGATACACTGGGACTCCTTAAAGAGGTTTGCATTTTCCGACGTTTATTGGACATACACGCATTTGACACATTTCATAGGTGTATCGAACACGCTGAAAATGTATCCGATTAAAAATATTAAAAATGAATTGGACATGTATTTCCGATTTACATGTCTTAATTATTTTATGATTTTTTTTTAAATAGAATTTCTTGTATTTTAAATTTTTATTTATTAAAAAGCGAAAATATTCTAATTTTCTCTCCACATCCCAAATCAATTGCTCGTACTCGAACCCATTCCCCGAACATTCCTCATTTTCATTTCTCTTTGGCTTGTCGCGACCAGGGTTTCATTATTAACATCGACATTCGACGCTGTCACAACATTAATATTTCAAAACTATCTCAACTTCAAAGTTTGACGCTGTTTGACATTAAAGCTCGATGCTGGTAAATTCTACACCCACACTTATGCCATCGCGCTGACTTAGCATTTTATATATGTCCAACGTCATCTCAACATCCAAGATCGAGTCCGTTTTGATATCAACGCTCAGTGCCTTTTGCTTAACATCGATGCCCGACTCTTGACAACATTGTCGACTCTTCTCTCGATGCTTGACACACGACATCAATGCCTGATTCTCGACATCCTCATTTAATCATCTTAAGCACATATTTTAGTTAAATGACTTATTATTTCTCAATTATTCTTAATATTTTGCTTATTTAATTTTTATATACTATTTTTAAGATATAAAAAATATAATTTCATGTCCAACTAGTATCCATATCCTATATTTTCAATAATTGGTATGTCTCGTGTCCATGTTACGTTGTATACATGTATGTGCATCATATATAGGCATATTTTGATAATTTGAACAATTATGCTAGATGATGAATATTACTTTCTGAATTCCCCCTTTTTTTTCTTTTTCTTTACTCAAACAGCAAGTCATTCTGTTTTACATGCATGAGTGCATGATCATACTACTTTTGACCAACCAGTAGAACATGTGCTTAGTTCATATACCTTAACCATTTCATGGGAAGTGACTATTGATATATTTGTAACTTTCTTTTAGTTTGACCTCAATCTTCTGTAACTTTTGGCTCAAATCATTCCCAAATCAACTTGGCATAGAAATGACCAGACTACACATATAAATAGAACTCTAGAAGTTGATGTTGGTTGCCATAAGATGTTGGCTAATTAAGCAGTAACCTTTCAAAGTTTCTCCAGGCTTAGTTAGGGTTACCTAGTCAAAGAAAGTAACAAAAGTTTATTGTAGAAAATTTCCTGCATTCATATCTATATATAAGTTTTTCATAGTTCTCCTGGATTTAGGTTCTTTCCTGATTCAAAGTAAGATCCATGGAATGCATAGATATGCTGCTGAAACATCTTCAAGTAGGGAAGAGCTTCATCTTTTTTTCACCTGGAGATTTAAATTTCTTAACAATACTTTAGAAAATAATTGAGGTTTTTGAAGATAGGTATTTATTTTCAAATTTGACCATCTTCTTTTATGTGAACGAAACCAAGTACACCTTTATGAAAACTAACAACCATTCTCTTTTCCTCCTGCTAGATATTCACTCTGTCAGCAGTACCATTTCAAAGGATGTCATTTATACTCGCAGAGTTGTTGACTGTTTTAAATCCAGGGGGTCTGCTTCTGTTCAGAGATTATGGTATGGATCTTTGATTGTAGTTTAGGAACCGATCTTTGATTTAAACAGTTTTTACAGTTTGATGTCTTTTAGGTACAGATTTTCTTTTCGTACTCTGATTTCTTATTTACATCTTAGGGCTATTTGACATGACAATGCTTCGATTTCTACCAGAACAAAGAGTGGGCTTTAGGGAGTACATGCGGTCAGATGGTACTCTTTCCTATTTCTTTTCTCTGGATATTGTCAGAAACCTTTTTCGTGGCGCTGGATTCATTGAGGTAGGGTATTTATTCCTTAGAAAGCATAATTTAGATGGATTTTTGTTTATTATATGAATATATGCGCCAAACCTATCCTTTTGTGCTTTGAGTGCTCAATTGTGGCGTGAATGATATATTATCATTAAATAATTCGGATTTAGCATACCAAATTGTACATCTGCATTATACTTTTATAATGCAAATGTTGATTGCAGACTGAAGGGAATTAACACTTCTAAGAAAGTTGACAATTGAGGGAACTTGGAGATCTATGGAAGTTTTTTGAATAAAATGAAGCAAATACTGATGAAAATTTAATTGCATGGAAATGAAACACCTCTCTGTCTGACAATATATACTTTTCAATTGAAATTATATCCTTCAAAGCACTTTGACAGTGTTTATTGGTATATATGTTTCTCACAAGAGTGGTCATAGGGTTTCAGTTAATTTTTTGAACGCTAAGCAAAAGTTTACTGAGCAACAAATATTATAAGTTTATCATTTTTTTTTTAATTTTGAATATCAGCACCATATCAGGTACACAAATTAATATTTAACATGATTATTTGTTTCCTTTATTTGCATTATATTGTTTTTTATTTTAGAGAATGTAATTAAGAGTTGAACTATTGTAATATGAAAGAATAAAAAATATAATCAATGTTTATTTGATTTCCTCATTTGATATAATAGGAAATGAATAACTTCCTCTTTATTTATTTTACTCGTTAACCTTCCAAAAGAAGGAATAATGTAATTCTCGGGTTACATTTCAAAATAGTCACTCAATTATTCGTATATAGACATTTTAGTCTCAAATTATAATGTTGCTCCAATTTAGTCCCTCAATTATATAAAATTTATCTAAAATTGATGTAGAACGAAGGGCAAGGGGTAATGTGAATTTCGAATTTTCAAATTAATTGTAAAAGGGAGGGAAGGGGTCGGCCAAAGAGAGAGGGAAAGGGGATAGGGTGTCCAGGTTCAATGAATGTGGAATTTGAATTGATTCCCAATTAATTTTTGATTTACCCAATCCTTGATTGAAGGAAGCCTTTATAAAATTAAGCTAAATGATTTAGGAAAAAAATTGAAAATTGAAAATCGTTTGAATTTGAATTCGAAAACTTACCAAAATTAGAACAACTTGATTTAGGAAAGAATAAATTTTAGAGGGAAAGAGATTTGATTGAGAGCATTAATTGAGGGGATTTAATTAATATGTGAGGGAAAAGGGGGGCTGCCAAAGGAGGGGGAGAGATGTCCACATACGATGTGTATGGCCTTAGGCATTAAATGAGATTTGATATTAAATCTGAAATTGATTTCAGATTTAGAGGAATTAGGGGAAGGCTTCCAAAAATAGATTTGTTAATTCGGAAAGTATTTGAAATTCAAATATCTTTGAATTCAAATTAGGAACTTTTCAAGTTAACAATAGATTAATTTAGGAAGGTAATAAAGAAGACTATTTTGAATCCAAAATTCAAAATTTGTGGAGGAGGGAAGAGGCTAGGGGTGAGGTGGTCGGCCGACTATGGAGGTGGAGGGGTTGATGTTTGATCCAAAAGAAAAATTATTCAAAATCAAACGAAATAAAATAAAAATGGATGGTGAATGGTGGAGACTAGAGATTAGAGGATGGAGAATAAAGAAAAAAATAAAATAAAAATGATACAAACCACGAGCCCGAATTCTTCCTGCGGCTGGTGGGTACTACGCTGCACTCCCTAAGGAACTTCAATCCACGAGCCCGAATCCATCCTGCAGTTGGTGGAAACAAGGTTGTCCTCCCATAGGACTTGTTCTCTTCACTCACACAGAGATCAAGATAAAGGCTCTAATTCTTTTTTTTATTAATAATCAATTATTACATTACATAAGCAAGGGCCTCTATATATAGGCCTAAGAAACTAAAACAAAAACACATATGCCCCTAGGGCTTACATAGGACGACCCTCTTAAGTGAGGGTAAAAACAAAAAATTAATAATAAAAATAAAAATAAAAATTAGAAATAAAATTTAAGATAACGTGGGACGATGACGGCCGTTCATCTTCAGCTCATCGGATAGGCATGGACGGTTGGATGTCCGCATCATTCTCCCGGGGTGGAAAAGAGCTCGACTCTGTCGAGTTTGAGTCCCGAGTGAGCAACCATGCTCTAATACCAAACTGATGTAGAACGAAGGGGGAGGGGTCATGTGAATTTCGAATTTTCAAATTAATTGGAAAATGGAGGGAAGGGGTCGGCCAAAAGAGGATAAGGTGTCCAGGTTCAATGAATGTGGAATTTGAATTGATTCCCAATTAATTTTTGATTTACCCAATCATTGATTGAAGGAATGCTTTCGAAAATTAAGCTAAATGATTTAGGAAAGAATTTAAAATTTCAAATTGGTTTGAATTTGAATTCGAAAACTTACCAAAATTAGAACAACTTAATTTAGGAAAGAATAAATTTTAGAGTGAAAGGGATTTGATTGAGAGCATTAATTGAGAGGAATTAATTAATATGTGAGGGAAAAGGGGGGAAGGAGGAGGGGGAGAGATGTCCACATACGATGTATGTGGCCTTAGGCATTAAATGAGATTTGATATTAAATCTGAAATTGATTTCAGATTTAGAGGAATTACGGGAAGGCTTCCAAAAATAGATTTGTTAATTCGGAAAGAATTTTAAATTCAAATATCTTTGAATTCAAATTAAGAACTTTCCAAATTAACAATAAATTAATTTATGAAGGTAATAAAGTGACTATTTTGAATTCAAAATTCAAAATTTGTGGAGGGAAGAGGCTAGGGGTGAGGTGGTCGGCCGACTATAGAGGTGGAGGGGTTGATGTTTGATCCAAAAGACAAGTTATTCAAAATCAAACGAAATAAAATAAAAACGGATGGTGCATGGTGGAGAATAGAGATGTGAGGACGGAGAACAAAGAAAAAAAATAAAATAAAAACGATACAAAACCACGAGCCCGGACTCTTCCTGCGGCTGGTGGGTAATACGTTGCCCTCCCCGAGGGACTTCAATCCATGAGCCCGGATCCATCCCGCGGCTGGTGGAAACAATGTTGTTCTCCCATAGGACTTTTTTTCTCCAGAACTCACACAGAGATCAAGACAAAGGCTATATTTTTTTTATTAATAATCCATCATTACATTACGCAAGTAATGGCCTCTATATATAGTCCTAAGAAACTAAAAAAAGACACATATGCCCCTAGGGCTTATATAGGATGACTCTCTTAAGTGAGGGTAAAAATGAAAAATTATAAATAAAATTTAAGATAACGTGAGACGATGATGGTCATCGGTCTTCAGCTCCTCCTCGAATAGGCATGGACAGTTGGATGTCCGCATAAAAATGATCCTTTTGGGACTAAATTGGGATCAATTTTATAAAGCTCGTGGACTAAATTGGGATCAATTTTGTATCACAATTATAATATGAGAGACTATTTTGGATCAATTTAGTATAGTCGAGGGAGTAAATTGGGGCAGCGTGATACTCTAGAATGAAATTGGCCATACACGAACATTCTGGAGAGTATTTTGAGATTTCTCTATATAAGTCTTTTATCTACTTTTTTTATGGTATCAAAACATGTTTTTCGATCCTAACTTCCTCAACTCATTGACCCAAAGGATTTTTTTATCCGTCGTGAAAAGGTTGGAGTAGCTCCAGTAGAAGATAAGATTAGAGAGAGTCGCCTTAGATGGTTTGGTCACATAAAACGACGGCCTTTTGATGACCCGATTAGGAGAGTAGAGTTATTAGATTTGACTTATGTTAGGAAAGGTAGGGGTAGACCTAAAAAGACTTGGCTAGAAAATATTAGGAATGACCTTTCTTTATTAGATTTAAACGAGAATTTGACTTTTAATATGACACAATGGAGAAAAAGGATTCATGTAGCCGACCCCACGTAGTGGGATAAAGGCTTGATGTTGTTGTTGTTGTTGTTGTTGTTTGACTCTCATTTTTCCTTTGATATAGGATGTCTCCAACCTTCATCTCCTCTGTGTTAACTCTCATGATTGTCTTTGTTTGACAACATTTTTGTTTCTCAGTGTTGAGCCCTCACTGTATCATGTCCTCTTGACCATATGATAGTGTCAGATTCCTTGTGGAACAATGCTGGCTTTATTGTGTGAAGCTTACTATCAACTTCCTTCTTGTAACTGTTTTCAGCCAACACTCACATGCCTTGTACTTGGGCCCCCTCCTTGCCCTTTTGTTTTCACCTTCATTCTTCCTTGGCAGGCACCTCATCTCCACATCAGGTCTGGATCAATGTCACAAGTCTCATCTCCATGTTAGATCTTCTCTAGTTTATCTATCTCATGACTTGCCTTCGTCGCACTCTCACGACTTGCCTTTGCCAACCTCTCAACTCATCTTTGATATTGACCGCATCATTTGCGTCACCTTTGTTGGTTTTGTCTCTTGTCATCACAAATCACATTAAAAAATTTTGACCCTGCGACTTGCTTCTTCAACCTCATATCACCTCTCTTATTTATCTCAACCCCTTCATATTGTCATCAAACACCAAGTTCAACAGGCGTCATAAGATTTCAGCTTCTACTCAATGGCTTCTCTTGAGTCACCGATTTGCTGCAACTACAAATTTGCTTATGCTATTCAGGTTTGATCTTCTAATCAATTGTAGTTGTTAACCTCCAACAGTCAACATACTTGCTCGCTAACTAGTTTGTTGCCCTTAATCCATCGATCTTCCATCTAATTGAGTTCCTCTTCTCTTATATGATCAAATAGGTCATTGCTACTAAAAGGCCGAACGCCACTCATTTAGGACCATGCATATTTAATAAAGGAAAATTGAACGTACTCTAAAAAATGATCATTCAATCATAAAATAACTTTTCCTTTGCCTCCACCGTGTTTAGTACAGGTTTGATGGCCTAAATCAATAAAAACTTAAACATAAAAGACAGTTAATCAAGGGTTGTAAATGATATATTTTTATGCCTCAAATCATATGATGGTTGATATCTCAATATAAGAACATGATAAATCGTATAATAAGGGACTTATTGTTATACATGTTAATTTTCATTGCCAAAGAAGTTGGAATTGTGCCCGTTTGTTTCTCAAACAAATTGATTCTTAATTCTATTGTTGTCAAACTTTGATGGCATATGTCAATAAACTCATCCTTGATCTAAACTACAATGCAAAATTTCTTCATAATCTTTGTAAATTTTAAGTCTTAAAATTGAGGGGAGTGATTAGCAGTGTTAAGATGTATTTGAAAATTGTCTTCTCAAAGTTGGTCCTCAAAAAAAAGAAGAAGCAATCTCTTAAAGTCAGGTCATCAAGTCAAAATAATCTTTTGTTATGTTTTTCATTCCAATAAGGATAGTAAAGTTATGTTATGTCACTAGCAACTACGACGTACCAATTTTGCATATTTTGATAATTGTTCTCTTTGTTATTGATGAATAAATTTATAAAAATCTTGAAGGCTTCTCATGTGAAATTTGCTAAATCTCAAAACATGCAAGAAATTCTTATCATCTATGTTACAAAAATTACTTCCTTTATCTTTGTTTCACTATGATATCTGAGTAAGGACTATCCAAAGTTAAAACTTTTAGTTGAATTCATTGGTCTATTTTCTTTAGATGATCGCACTATAGTCACATGAACATTATTTAGGAATGCAAATTATGAGGCTGGTCAACAATTTAAATTTTTATTACTATTATTTAAACTCAATTTCAATTAACAATACAAGTTAGGGATTAGTTCATCAAAGTTATTATGATGAGGTCATCGACAGACATTTTAGGCAGGTTTATCGGCGAAGGAATCGTAGATCGACGGCTAAGATCGGGAGTTTATATTTTTGATGTTATCATGTTGTTTTATGTTATTTTATTTTGTGTATCTTTTATTTCATGTACTAGTGACGATTTCGCCCTTATGTAGGCGTAGTGTTTATTGTAGCCCAAGGGGCATATGAGTCTTTTTTTCTTTTCATGTTTTGAGACCTTTTATAAAGGGGTCTCTTCTTGATGTAAGAGGTTAATGCTTGATTAATAAAAAAATTCTGAGATTTTGCCTTTGTCTTCTTGCTTGAGAGCTTGAGAGAAAGAGAGGAGGCCTTGGAGAGGCTCCACCCGAAGTACCCAACAGCCCACCACGGTGAGTGTGGGCTCCAAAAATTCGGCCCCGGCCTCCCCGCCGCGCTTTTCTCTTTTTATTTGAGCGAGGGGAGTTTTAACGGAATTAAGTTCCGGGGTAAATTTTGGAAGGCAGATGGGTTTGTAGATAAGACACTACCCAGAGATTTCGCCCTCATTTTGCGAGGACTTTATGATCTGAGTTCTGGTTTCCTATAGGCGCAAGCCCCTATAGTTAATTACCCCTCCCGATCACGAGAGAGAACTTTCGATTAAGGCTAGTCGTCAATCAAATACGTAGTATCTGGCATATAGTAGCAGCAATAAGATTAGGATTTGGAGATTTGGAAATTGGGTTGGATTTGGGAATTTGGAAAGCATTGAAAAGTTTGATATTTAAAATATGAAGTTTCACCACCTAGCACTTAAAGCGGATGGTGGGGGAATGGATGATAGACCCGATCAAGATCCCATGGTTCCGTCGTCCCGGGCCATCGTGGTCCCTGGTCTACTTAGTCATAGGAGGTAGTCGACCCAACCTGACAGAAGGATCCTTGTCGGCAGCCATGGGTTGCTTCGTCCAAGGGGACCTTGTAGACCTGGGTTGGATGTTTGTCTAAGGGGACAAATTTGAATCCACCTTAGCTAACAAAGGGCTTTGTGCCCTATCGATCATATTCTATTGATTCATATCTCAAGGATTTGATGCCAATAAGGAACGTATTGGCTCTGGTCATAACCGGTATTTCGTGGTGCCATTTGGCGACAAAACCACTCGGTTCAGAGGGCCCCAGATCGTCGTAACCGTTTATCCTGCGGTGCCATTTGGCGGCAGACCGCCGGTTAGAGGACACGTACCACGTCCTTACTAGCAGTAGATTGTTTGAGAATGGATCCTAGTGATATTTTCGACTAGGCATTTCGCTCTTTGTGAGCTGAAGTTGATTTTAATTTGTCCGCCTCGACAACTGTTGCGGAGGGTGGATGGATTTTGCTTTAAGTGTGATTGATGGTTTGATTTCATTTTTTTAAATATTTTGACTTTGGAATTTGTTGGGTGGAGCTTTGGATTTTGAATGGACTTGTGGGAGGCATTTTGAAAATATTTATGGACCCCTCCGATTGAGATAAGAAATCAACACGGCCATCATCGGGGTATTTGGGGGCATTTTCATTTGTAGTTTGAACCTTGTCAACTCTGTTTGGATGTCGACAGAGGATCGGGTTTCGTATGCTTTATATCTTTGTGAGTGAATTCTATTGATTATAGACCTTGAAGGCCTAATATGAGTGTATTAAAATAAATACACCGGTCCCCACAACCGTATATTTATTTGATGGTCCGAACCCTGTCGACTTCTATTGATCCGTATAGAAGGATCGGATTCGGACTTGAATTCACTTGTTGACCCGCGCAGCATCCCTAGGCATCACGTGTGTACCAATAACACGCTCGCCGGGGCCCATGCGGGTCAAGATCGTATTTTCCCCTTTAGTGTACCTATGTGTATACAAACTACGGTGCAAGCGCAGAGGATTTTAAAATATGTTAGTTGTGCATGTAATTGCAATTTGAATGCACACAATATTTCATTTGAGAGATTATGTACGCCTTCTGTCTGCTTGTACGAGTGTTGCAGATCCGGTGGCGGGGCATTGCAACTTGTAGACGCCTTCTGTCTGCTTGTATTTGTGATGCAAATCCGGTGGCAGGTTGCAGCAGCTTATGGATTGAATTGTTTGCTGCTTTGTACAGGTAGACTGTCGTGCACTACTTACATGATTTGTGCAAGAAGATTGTAGTGCACTAACGAATCTCCTGCTTTTACCTGTAGATGTTGACATCTACTGTGCTTCTTTGGTATTCACTCATGATAGCATGTTGTATGCACAACAAGCTTCCTATAACAACTCATAGAAGTTTGCTTTTGCGATAATCTTTTGACATTCTACTCGTAGATGATGTCTAGTGTATATGAGGGGTCTTCTACAAGGGCCCATAGGAATTTGCTTTTGTTGTCGTCATTTGGCATCCTATTTGTAGAGAACATCTTGTATGTATAATGAGTCTCTTGTATTTGCAGAATATTTGTTATATTTACAATGCATCTACCTCCACTTGCTTGTAAATGGGACCACTATATGCATTGCAAGGCTCTTGTCATCACCTCTCTAACTTGTAGGTCAATTGTTGTATATGTGTTGAACTTTTGCATGCCATGAATTTTCTACTTTCTTGTCGGAGTTGTTGGTTTAAAGATCTAGAACCTTGTTCTTTAGAATCTTACACTTTTGACCTTATTGTGCAATCATCAACTTAAGGGTCTAAAAGTCCTCATATCATGGCTTTAAGATCAAGCCTTACCTTTCATAATCTTCCGGTTTCTTGTAAACGAGTCATACTTGGAAGTTCTTTATTTTCAAAGATAATTTGCAATTTGAATAATGATATTGATATCAAATTCCTCCATCTTTTCAATCAAGATGATCACTACAAGTTGCTCGTTGTTGCTTAAATAAATTCCATTTCAAATCTTGAAATGAATTTGTGTACGAGTCATTTCTTGCTTGGATGAGATATGGATGGATTGCCCTCCTTAATTAACGTTCGCATTCTCATTAGAATGATAATTTCATAGTAACATTGATTATCCTCCAAATCACATTCTTCAAAGCTTCTCCTTTGATGTTTATTTGAGTCCTTCAACTTGTGTTTATGAATGATTTAGATCTCTTTGGCTAGCATTTTGCATTCAACTTGAGATGACAATTCCTTAACATTCCATTAAGATTTTGATATCATTTTCAAGTCAAGCTCTTTATAATTGTCCCAAGCCACAATCCTGAATCATTGCTCTTTTGCATTTGTTCTAGCTCAAAATGTTGGAGCCTTGCTTCAATATTCAAATTTGATTTAAATTGTTACAAATTCGATTAGGCTCAAGTTCATGTCATGTTCCGATCGAGTTCGAGTTCAAATGGAGCCCTCCATATGATCCAACTTGCTTGAGTTCAAATGTACAAGATCATGTCCAAGTTCTTTAGAGTTTATGTTCATTCAAGTTTGAGTCAAATATTTGCAGGTTCAATTAATGTCCATGTTGAGCTCAAGTTAAATTCTCATTTAGGTTCAAATTTTGGTTATTTGAATGCGTCTCCACGAACTCCTTGTATATGCTAAACAAAATTTCTAAGTCATGGATTCTTGTTGAAAATTTTGGCAGCACTCCGGCGTCGTCCCTGCGTAGGGGGCTGCCTCGGAGTGTGTAAGGCCTTCCCGCCTGCCAAGAAAGGCAGTCACGGTAGGTGTCGAGTGACACCGCGGCCGCAGTTTTAATCCCCGCTCGCTAAGAAAAGCGGTCACGGGGTCTTTGAGCGCAGATTTAAAATATAGCATTTTTCCCCGCCTAAAAGCAGTGACGGGTACTTAATTAAACATTTTTTTTTTTACAAATAATAAATTTCCCCGCCTGCTAAGAAAAGCAGTCACGGGTACTTATATTTTCATGCATACAAATTTCCCCACTCGCTCAGTGCGTCACGGGTACTTAAGTTTTTTCCTCGCCCGCTAAGAAAAGCGGTCACGAGTACTTATTTCATGCATAGAAATGTAAATGCTAATTTTTACCTTGGGTATGCAGCAATCGAGGCGGCGACGGCGGATGACGGCGACGTAGGAACCTGCGATGCATAATTAAAAAAAAAAAAATTTTGTGAATGGTAGTGGATGGTTTGATGAGTGGATGTAAAGATAAAAAAGAAAATAGAATTAGGGTTTTTGTAGGTTTTGAGAAAAAGGGTTGGAGGAGGAAGAAGAAGATGAAGGAGAGGAATGAGAAGAGAGGGAAGGAAGAAAATTGAAGGAAATGGTGGAAAACTTGGAGGGAAGATGAGGGAAGATGAAAAATGGAGAAGGGGAAGAAGAGGGAAGGAAGAAGAAGAAGAAGAAAAGAAGAAAATGAAAGAAGAAGAGGAAGAAGATGAAGGAGAGGAAGAGATTACCTTGCACTTGGAGGAAGAAGAGGGAGACCGGCGGTTGGATCGCAAGAGAGGAGAGGGAGTTCGCAAGAGGGGCGGCCTTGGCGTGAAAATGAGCGTGAATGGGAGTGAGGGGGTTCGGTTGTGAGAGTTATGAGGGTTTATGGGTTAAGTGGGGGGTAGTTTAGGTATTTTTTAGAATTTTTTATTAAAGGAAAATTCATTTTTTTTTATTTAAAACCTCTTTCTCTCCCTCTCTTTCCAAAACTTTTTAATTAAATTGCACAAAAATAAAAATAAATTTTTAATCTTGCATCGAGTTGGTCGTCGCGTCGCCGCTCGCACACGTCGTCGTCTCGATTCGGGGGGCCAAAATTAAAATTTTGGCCGACCGTCGACCCCCATCAATATGGGTGTCAATCTTAGCTGTTTATGTTGCTCCGGGCGCATTGGCGCTGTCCGTTTTGCGAACGGAGGTCGTCTCGACGATTTTGGGTTTTCGGTCGATACGCGTCGGGTGAGTTTTTTGCGCGATTTCGAGCTCTTTCTCTTTTAAAACCCACCTTGCGCGGTCGACTCGTCCCCGACACTAGTATGAGGGTCAACAGTGAGCTCTTGGTTTTATATTGTTTTGTTCGTTGTTTTCTCTTCCTCTCCACCCCATTCCACTCACCCGACCACCCCTCCTCCCTCTCTAAATTTTTCCTGCAGCCGACCCTCCCAAAATCCCCCCTGAGCCACCGATTTCCCCTGCCTGAACCCGCCTTCCTCTTCTTCTGCCGCCAATCCCGAAATTCCCTTCACCCGCCCTCCTTGCCGCCTGCTGTGCCAGCCGCTGGTTACAGCCAAGCCGCCACAGCCAACAGCCCGTCCGTCTCTCCCCTGGGGAGATCCCGCCGCCCACTCCTTGGATTTTGAATTCTCACCATTAATTCATTCATTATTTCTTTCCTAAAGTAACCCATATATTTAGGAATAGATTTAATTGAAATCCCATCCCATTTGAATTCAAATTTCAAATCTCCCTAATTAAATAAAATCTGAAAGTTAAAATCAGATTTTAATTAATGACATGGGGCCCACTAATTAAGCAAAACTCCCCTCTTTCTTCCCTTGCTTAGCCGGCCCCTCACACCTAGCCGTTTCTCTCTCTTCACCACCTCATCGTCTACTAATTACCCCCTAATTTATCCCCTTAATGGCTGCCCCTTTTTTAATTTGATTGAAGGAGAACTTAATGATAAAATAACTTCTCCTTTCAAGCCTAGAAAATCTAAAATTCAAATTTCAGATTTTTCTTCTTACTCCTCCCTAGCTCTTGGCCGAACCCCTCCCTTGTTTTCTTCCCGCCTTGCCTCAATGTTGAATGGCGGATCCGGAGCTTGAGTGGGGGTTAGTTTTCCACGCCGACGGGAGCATCGATATCCTACGCTCTCCTTGCTTCGACGTAGGATTTGAAGACGACGCCACAATTGAAGAGTACTTGGAGCGAGTCATCCCGATCCTCGCAAGTATTTTCGACCGACAATTTCGTGGTTACACTTGGACGATCATTGGACGCCATCCGCCACCACCTTCTCCGGTGAATACCTCTCCGGTAACAAAGTCTTTCGTCGCCTTCATCGTAGTGGTGCTCCTCATCCTCGCATGGTTCTTTCTCCTCCGCTAAAACCCAAGAGTGAACGAGAGAGAGAGAAAAAAAGGGTACTCAAGGTGAACTTCTTTATTATTAATTGTGGGATTTTTGTGACGAGCATTTAAGTATTTCTTTTTATCTTTGAATGATATGAATTGTTTGGTTATCTCAACGCAAGACTTTGCCTAAGCAAGTTAATGATCTAGAATGATTTATTCCCTTATTTTGTTAGTAATAAAATTTGTGTTGACAAAGCTTTGAATAATTTTCATTTTAGTTTCCAATTGCAATTCCTACATTGATTCACATCCTATTACTTCTTTTCCTAAGTCATAGTGATAATTTATCTATTTTGGGAATAGTTTATAAAAACTCTTATGTTGATACACCATTACAAAATTGGATAGCTGGAAAAAAAAAAAAGACATCTTAAAGTAGCCAGATCACTTATATCAATTACAAATATTCTTAAATAGTTATGGAGGGAAGCTGTTCTAATAAAAACATATCTCAGAATGCATTTTCATATTCTTAAATTTCCACTTATTGTCAAGAATTCCTAAGCTGCTACCTAAAAGCTTGAATTATCTCGATACATAGAAGTATTTCGGTGCTCTACATTTTTTCTTGTTCATTCACAAAATATGAGTAAACATAATCTAGGTACATCAAATGTATATTCCTACAATATACCACTTTTTAGAAAGTATATAAGTGCAGTTCTACCATTGCAAAAATTTTTTTATAACTTTATGGTTGTTACCTTCTTTGAATAACAGCCATATTATCGCAAAATTGATACTTAAGGGGATAACTTCTCTCAATAATATCAACTTTGGAACATTACTCCTACAAAATATTACTACACATGAAATTTTCATGCTTACTAAGCTCAATCCAATGACTTCCCAAGTTAAAATTGGGCCTCAGAATCTTAGTTTTCATATTTTTCTCTAGTCCAAAGGAACACCCCTCCTCTCAAAGTTCATCTAAACCTATTATTAAAAATTGTGAGATGCTTGTTTATTTTAGAAGAGAAAGAAAATAGAACGGAGTAGAGCACCAACATATCTTGAGCAAGGTCAATTGTCTAATTTGAGTTTATACACAGTTGAAAATTCTCAAAATAATCTCTCCTTTGAACTTGTAATGACAAATTGATTGGTGATAATCTTGACAAACTGTTTGCTTTTGAGAAAATGTGCGAGATCTTTCACTAACCACCATATATCTAGAGACTTTATCCCAGCTTCCATGTATTTGTTAGCAATATTAATTCGGCGCATGTTCCAAACTCAATTATTGAAGTAATTAAAATTATTGATTGGAAATATGCTATCTAGGAAGAGCTTCAGGTACTTGAAAAGAAGAAGAATGAAGATTACTGTTCATCTTCATCATCTTGACAAGGGAGACAATCACCCAATACTCTTGAAATTTCTCCCAAAACTGGGAATCTTCTCAAAGTGTAATTTGAGTTTTTATTCCAAAGTCTCACAACAACGGTTTGTTGTCCATCTTTGCTATCTGTAATAAATTGGTCAGCATCAGAAATTAGTCTCATGTTTGGAAATGGTAGTTGATCAACCAAACAAGAAATTGCTAAGCTATAAATAAACTTTAAGGGTTATATCTAATGAACCTGTAATTGAATATACCATGGAAACCATGCGTAGGGTACGCATTGTAGTAATTCCCCTTGCTTTTAGTCACTCATGTTTACCCTTCTCTTGTTTGAGCGTGTGGAGCATTCTTGTATTTCCAGAAGGTTCTCCAAAAGCTGCTCATATAGAATGTATAATCCATCAGATGTAAATTAGATCTACTGAATTCTAGCCACATCTGAATCGCTTGCACTATTCTCCTAACAATGCTAAGTTGATAGCCATGCTTGTTTATTGTGTTTGCAGTTGGAGCTTGAATACTGTTGTGTGATTTCTGTGAATCGTCGTAGTGGTAAGAAGATGCAAAGGGTGTGGATTCATGGGAAATTCCAGAAGCCCATTGTTGGCACATCATGATTGTCTTCCTAAGGTATTTTGCTACAATAATCGGTCCTTTTCTCATACATATTAGCATTCTATTGAAGTTAGCATTAAAAGAAGCATTCTACTGAAATTTGAAGAGTTTGAATAACTGAATCTAGAACTTGGCTTGTTTGCTGTTTTTTTCAATCCTCCTTGGGCTATCATTATTTACCAATTCAAGCTTGTTAATAGTAACAAAACAAGTGAATTTTGTTGTTTCGGTCAAGTGCATGACTAATACTAAATAAGAACTGCATTTTCTAAGGTTCTTTAAATTTGAAGTTTTGCAATTGTTTTAGCATGAGAATTTAAGTTAGGGTGAAAGGCAATTAATGGGACTATCATTTATAGAAGTAAAATTCTTGTGTTTTTTAAGGTTTTGCTAGATCAGATGAAATTAATTGAATGATGTGATGATGAAAAAGTTGAATTGAGGAAAATAAAATTATATATTTGTATGTTACCTATATTATTTGGTGGTTCTGTGAAGATAGAAAAATTTAGGTTCTGTGCTTTCAACTAATGCTGATGCAGCTGTCTGGAAGAGGATAAATTCTCTTGATGTGTTTTTGTACTCATATTTTTGCTATTCTTAGTGCCTTCGTGATTATCACGATTTTTGTTCCATCAGTGACTAACATACTGTATGCGAAACATGACTGATCAATTGCATGGATGTTTTACTTTTGTTTCCTCTAATTTATGTTATATTATGCAGTGGATGTTAGGTAAGTAGCTGAGGAAAGTGGGAGAAAATTGACGTGAAAATGTCTTTTGCGTAGTCCACTCAAACAAATGAGTAGTTCGTCTGGTGTTGTGCATTTAATTGATGCAGAGCACTTTGAATTAGTGGATGTGCGTGCCTTATTTTGTTTCCTAGTTGGAATGATATATATATATATATATATATATATATATATATATATATATATATATATATATATATATATATATATATATATATATATATATATATATATATATATATATATATATACACTTTCGTGTTATAGGGGATAGTTTCTTATACTCTTCTTTGCAATAACAGAAAGTATTATTTTTTATCATTTGGATTGCAAATGATGAACGATGAGACACTGCTGAAATATATGTTAAGGCAAGGAAATTGAGATCTAAAAACCTTATAATTTGCATATATTTTAATGGCTAGAATAGAGTCTTAATTAAGTTTCAAGATGCCAAGAAAAGTTGCAAGTGATATCTTGAAAAGCTATTAAAAAGATTTCAAGAAACTGTTCTAGAAAAAACTTAATCAGTGAAATCAGAA
This sequence comes from Dendrobium huoshanense, assembly GCA_016618105.1. Classification (NCBI taxonomy): domain Eukaryota; kingdom Viridiplantae; phylum Streptophyta; class Magnoliopsida; order Asparagales; family Orchidaceae; genus Dendrobium; species Dendrobium huoshanense. Next base: position 32,523,547 of record CM028354.1, on the reverse strand, counting down.
GTTGTCCTATATATTGAACCAATGTGTAAAGTTGCGTGAATATAAATCTTAGTTCTAGATGAGATGCCCATTAAGAGTTCGCAAGTTGCGAGAGATTGGTTGTTAGGTTAACTAGCATTTCTTATAGGGTATTAAAGAATGAAGATTGGTTGTAAAACGTGGAAACTGAAGGCATACTATATCCCATTCATACTGATAGAAGCAGGGTCATATATGTTTTCTAAAAGTTAAGGAGGTTGTTATTAAAGGCATGATGAATAGGATTTTGCAGAATGAAATGACAAGTAGAATCCATTTAGATTCACGGGTTATATTTTGTTTAGCTAAGGTATGCCAGATCACTATAGATTCGCTCGAAGGTCATTGAGTCTACTCAATTTCATTTAGTCAACATAATCAATGAGACTTTTAAACAAGATGATGATGGTTTGTGATTGCTTAGGAGAAACCTAAAATATAGTCATCACTATGATCATTGGTGCCAATATATAAGAAAAAGTTTGTGAAAAAAAAGAACAAGAAAAAACATTCCTAAAACAATTGATTAAAAGAATGGAAAAAGGTAAAAAAAAAAAAGAGAGAAAAGAAGAAAAATAGATAAAATGTAATTAAAAATAATGTTAAAATAAAAAAGGGACAACCTGCACTTGCCTTTTCAATGTCTAAAAGATGGGCCAGTTGCCCCTTATTATTATTTAATATAAATATTACATAAGAGGTAGCAGGCAATGTCACCTATTTTGTAAGTCCTTGAGGGTCGATGGCCTCCCCCCAACCAAAAATAAATAAATCAATAAATTCTTTTATGAAAACCCTTCCCACCTTCCGTGTATCGTGCTCTTCTTTTCTCCTTTTTGTCTCTTTTCATCTCTCCTACAACCACACTCTATTTCCTCATTTCAATCTTTTCGTATCCTTCTCAATCTCTTTGGCTTAAGATTATATCATTATAGAATAAATATTGAGTTAATAATAATGTAATATATCTGGATTTAAAAACTATAATTATCAATAAATATTTTTGGAAAATCAATTGATACTTAGGTGTTATAGATCAAGTAGCTTTGCTGTATTATACAAAAGTCTATGAATATGTATTAGGATATAATTTCTACTGTTGAGCTTGAGTGATCAGAATTAAGAAGTGCACTATCATAAGGTTGATATTAACTAAACTTTGAACAAGGTTGGCTTGACTCGAAATTGTGATTTATGTTGACTAGAAAGCGGTATCATTCGAGTCATTTGAAATTGATTTGAGTAAGCTCAAAATTTATTTTTGAGGAAAGTCAAATTTCTAGTGAGTTTTAAACTATTTTAGGTTTTGATTATACAATGAAAAAATATATCAATAAGACTTAGCTAGTGAAATTTTGTATAATTGCAATTTTGCTTGTTTAATTTGAGTTGCATGGGAATGTTAAAATAACCAAGTGGTGAAACTAAAAGGAGTGGAGATATGATAATAGTAAAAGAATGATGTGAACAACATCTATTAAAATTAAAATAGAGGAAATTAAATAATATGATTTGTGTAATATGTATGGTAGAAATTACACGAATGTGATTAATAAGATGGATAGATAAAATTATTGTGGAAGGATTATTTTAAAAAAGGGTAGACCAAAGGTCAGATAACGACATGTTGTGAAATTTTTACTTCAAAATAAACTAACACCTGATATCTGCTATATCCATGACTGCTTCCAATTTGGTGAGGCGGTATGAAAAAGAAATCATATCCTGTTCTTCATCTTAGTCTATCAAGCCTCTCTTTACTTTTGATATATTTTCTTTTAACTTTTTCATTAATTTTCCAATTCAGGGAAGCGGTACACTGCAAACTGCAAACTACAAACAGCTAATTCGAGCTAAACGCATCTAACGATCTTCAAAATGATCAAAGCCAAGGTATAACACTTAAACTTTCCACATGGAATGAAACCCAGAAGCCTAAAATCTAAATATTTTACCATTACAAGCAAGAATTGGCTCTACCAATGAACTTCCTGGTAGTGATTAAATGAACCATATTCTATTTTGATGATTTTGACTCTTTGTAGTATTGCTTGTGGTTCTTTTAAGCCTTCTGACCCCATAACTTGGAGTGTTTTTGTCCATATGCAACCTATAGCACTCTTTGTTTGTTTTCTAGAGAATGAAGAGACGATCAGACACCCTCTCACCCATAACTACATTAAAAAAAAAAAGCTTTGATTTATGGACTTATTCTTCTCAAACTATAGAGAAGAGAATCATTTGTCTCGCTTCCCACTAAAAATTGATAATAATGATTAGTACAGCAACAACAACATCAAATCTTTATCCCACTACGTGGAGTCGGCTACATGAATACTTCTCCGTTGTGTCCCATCAAAAGTCAAATTCTCCATAGAAATGATTAGTAAACAGTGATATTTTATGTTTACAGAGAAATTTTCATATATAGACCAAAACATGGAAGTGTTAGATGTTTGTTTTAGTGAAAATAAGAAAATTGCATTTATCTTTGAAAGTAAGGTAAATAGCCCAGGCATTGCAATTGTGGCAGTGTTACAACATGAAAGCCACGATAGGTCTTTGCCAATTTGTTTCAAATGATATTTTTCTTTCATTAAAGTTGAAAAATGCAAAGTCTATTGTCATAGAAGTTTGTTCCTTTATAAAATCTTGATCAACGAAGGTTACAAGTTGCTTTTTTTTAAATTTTTCTTGCAGAACTACTCCGCCTGAAGATCTATGGGTTTTTGCCATGCCAAACTTGTTTTGCTTGTGAGTCTTTTCCTTATATTTCCGAACTAGAATTTCTTTTATAGAAATTTATCTATTAAGCCTTAAGATTTCTGAACATGGTTGATCATTGATAGATGTTTCTTTTGGAGCTTTGAAGTTCATTTATTCCATTGATTCAGCTGTTTTTGCCGAGTAACATAAGCTGTAAAGTTGTCAAAACATTATAGAAAAATGCTTGCTTAGCTATTAGTTAGAATTTTTAAATATTAGAAATGACTTTTTTTATTAGATTTAAATGAGAATTTGATTCTTAACATAACAATGGAGAAAAATGATTCATGTAATCGATCTCATATAGTGAGATAAATACCTGATATTGTAATAGTAGTAATTAGAATTTGTTGTGATTTGTTGGTAATATGGTGCTGCTTCTATGAAGACTCAAGGTTGCATGTGTTTGGGACGGCTATAACTTTTTCTAAGGTGATTGTAAAATTGTTTTGGAGTAAGTAACTTTTTTAAAAAGCTATTATAGAAAGTAGTTTTCTAGCACAAATTTTTAAAAAAAAATAGTGAAAACTTAATGGTTAAACAAAAATTATGATTACATTATAAAAATTAAAATAATAAGAAATATGTCCCAAACTAATGTTAGGGGTGAGAGGAGTAAACACCATAATGACGACACAAGCAAAAAAATAAAAGCGGCGGAAAGTAAAGGATATTAGTATTTAAAGTGGAAAAATTCAAAATAGGAAAAAAATCATGGAGTCACACCACACCAAGAAATTCACTATAAAATTAGGAGAAATAAGTACAGATCTCTCCTCTTTCATTCTCTCCTTGCATACACTTCTAACATGTATCGTTCTCACTCTTGCCTAAACTAAAAATACCAGAGAAAATCAAGTAAAATAGCTCCAAGGGACGCAACCCTTTACAAAACGAGAAAAAAAATTGTCTAGTCCGTCTCGCAGCGCTGCGGTGCAAGTTTGAAGTGCTACAGCACTCAAGCCTCTATCTTGAGCTGCTGCTGCGACATATCTAAGCCGCTACAGTGCTTTGCTCTGTGTCATTCAGCTCTCGGGCTCTTGGGTACACAGCAGCAGAACCCAAGCAGGGGATAAACCCCCTGCACCTCCAATGTTCCCGACAAGCTTTGAGGTTTGAGATAACAGAACAATCCGATTGATCAACACAATCAAATTCCAAACATAACAACAAAATCTCTCATCAATTATTCTACAAATGATATTAATTTTTGAATTGGATTATAAAAATAATGTGGACTTCGGAGGATGTTTTTTCTCGCTTCAAATTAACTTGACTTTCCTTCCCGTGATGCAGTTGTCCACCATTCTCTTGTGAACTATTTTTTTAATAATCTGTTCCAACACTAGTTGATTAATAGGATGGTCCTCAATTAGTTTTCTTTTGAAAGAAAAAGCAGGATTAGCAGTGCAATTAATTAACAGTTTTTCTTGTTAAAATGGTCCCTTTTTTGGGGTTCTGATTTGATTGGTTGGTTTCTTGAATTCAAAGCAGTGATGAAGGAAATTGTTGCCAAGATTAGACTCTCTTTTTTAATATTTAGTAGCAATAGGGTCACGAGAACTTATTGGTAGTGGAAAATGTAGTGGGAAAACACTACAGAAGTTATTGTATAAAAAGATTCAAACTTCAAAGACATCAATTTTAATTCATGTGAAATGTATTTAGGAATGTAATTTAGGATAATTTTTTTACTTTTTTAAATTGTAATTATAATTTCTGTTTAATTATTATTTTTTATGCAAAATTTTATTGCATAATTTTTAGTAAAACAATTTTCTATGGGAAAATTTTATTAAAGTAATTTTTTAGTGCAAAATTTTAAATTTTGTACTAAAAAACTGCTTTAAGAAGCATTAAGAAAGTCGCCTCAAACAAAGCCTTAGTCAAGTTGGCTAATGCATTTTTTGAATAGCTCGTTAGTTGAATTTGATGAATAAATTAATCAAATTTGGTTCAAGTAGTCAGCTTGAGTTGGCTCATTTAATGTAAAATATAATAAAAATATGTTAGATTTAGGCTTCGTTTGGGACGGCTTTTTTACTGCTTTTTAAAACGGAGTTTTAGTACAAATTTTTTTATTTTTGTACTAAAACTCCGTTTTAGAAAGCAATAAAAAAGCCGTCCCAAACGAAGCCTTAAAGGTTTTAAACAAATGTATCAAAATATTTAGAAATCCATATTTATTATAACAATTAACTTTTTTCTTTATTTTTTATTCTGGATTTTTTAAATTATTTTTAATAAAAAATATTTTGTATGAAATAAAACAGGTTAAACTCCAAAGAAAAATAATTATGAAAAATTCATTTGTATTTGATAGATAGTTTTTTTTCATCATTTTTTAAAATTTTTATCTTAAAAAAATATTTTGGAAGAAATATTTTTAAAATTATGATTAAGAAAGAAGCTTTTAAAAAAATTTAAAATTTATGCCATCTCAAACAAAGACTTAGGTTTCGTTTGGGACGGCTTTTATACTGCTTTCTAAAAAGGAGTTTTAGTACAAATTTTTTTATTTTTGTACTAAAATTCCGTTTTAGAAAGCAATAAAAAAGCCATCCCAAACGAAGCCTTAGACTTCGTTTGGGACGGCTTTCTTACTGCTTCTTAAAGCTGCTTTTTAGTTCAAAAGTTTTCATTTTTGAACTAAAAAGCAACTTTAAGAAGCAGTAAAAAAGTCCGTCCCAAACAAAGCCTTAAGCTTTGCAAATTCTTAGTGGTCACTATAAAATATTATGCTAAGTAAAAGCTCACCATGTGAATCCATGTGAATTTTGATTGACGGGCATAACCACACCTACTTATGAATTATGTTTTTTCTTACTATTTAATTTAGGAACTTAAAAAAACTCTTACTGATAATTGTCAAATAGCTAAGAGGTTTTACTATCGCCTTAGGTTTTGTTTGGGACGACTTTCTTAATGCTTCTTAAAACAGCTTTTGAGTATAAAAATTTCAATTTTTTAATCAAAAAATTGTTTTAAGAAGCAATAAGAAAGCCGTCTCAAACGAAGTCTTGAATGATCTCCTTAATGCGAAAAAAAAAATCAATAATAATAAAACTTTTGATCTCAATAATTGGCTATGATATCTTGTTATAATAAAATTTATTATGTAAATTATTGAGAAAAAGCAATCTCACATATTTTATTTCATTGTCCTCTTAGCCTTCCAAAAAAACTAATTTTTAATTGACCCACTAAAATAACAAATTCATAACATGCACATAAATCTATTGGCATTGCCACTCCATAACATTTGGCATTTTGAAGAGAGTAATTAGTTCTAATGGCTTTCATTATCAATGAAATAATCTATGGTATCAAAATTAGGGAGAAAGGGATTGGCTTTTGGGCCTTTGGCATTCAAAATTAATAATATTTTGTAGCATGAATATGTTAAATTTTCAGAGCTCATACAACTTCTTATTGAAAATGATGGCCATCACCCTCAAATTTTTATCAAGTAAAAAATGGATGATGTAGCTATGTGAATTGGTCAAGTAGGGGTTAGAGCTGTTAATGCACAAGACAACCAGTTGCTCTCAAAGTTTTGGGTGGTCATTTTCAAGTTTTAACCCTATTTTTAATTTACTAATAAAATAAATTTTATTATTATTATTATATGTGTTGGTGAAATAGATGGGGATATTATCAGCAGAATTAAAGTTGGATGGTTGAAGTGGAGGAATGCATTGGGCTTGTTATGTGATAAGAAATGTATCCCTCAAACTTAAGGGAAAATTCTATAAAATGGTAGTGAGGCCTGCAATGCTTTATGGGTGTCGAATGTTGGCCAATAAAAGAGAAGCATAATACTAAGTTAAGTGTGGCAGAGATGAAGATGCTTAGGTGGATGAGTGGCTTTACCCTCGCTTTACCCTTAGAGATAGGATACGAAATGAGCATATACGTGAAAAGGTTGGAGTAGCTCCAGTAGAAGATAAGATTAGAGAGAGTCGCCTTAGATGGTTTGGTCACATAAAACGGCGGCCTTCTGATGACCCGGTTAGGAGAGTAGAGGTATTAGAATTGACTTATGTTAAGAAAGGTAGGGGTAGACCTAAAAAGACTTGGTTAGAAAATATTAGAAATGACATTTCTTTATTAGATTTAAACGAGAATTTGATTTTTTTAATATGACACAATGGAGAAAAAGGATTCATGTAGCCGACCCCACGTAGTGGGATAAAGGCTTGATGTTGTTGTTGTATTATATGTGTAAGTTAAAGTAATTGATTAAAAAAAATTAAAAAAAAAAAAAAAAAAACTTAGAATTGAATACATTTTATATCAAATAATCTATATATTTAGAAGGAAAAGAAAATTGAGCAGATGATTTTTTTTTTTTTTGGGGGGGTTGAAATTTGTTGTTTGAGATATTTATAAAATTAGCTGAGGAGTTATTTTAATTAAAAAAAATAAAAGGATTTTTTTTTTTATTGATGTGAGTTTTCTCAATGGTCTCTCTTTAAAATAAAATAGTTTTTTTTTTTTTTTTTGTAGTTATCATATTATAACAAATATGATTATGTAAAGATTTTCTCAAGAAAAAATAATAAATAAATAAATAAATAATAGAATAAAATGAATGATAGAATATGGTTTGAGATAAAATGCTTGGTTTACCTTTCAGCTTACCATATTTGGGTAACTCTGATTCTCTTAACACAAATTTAAATGGAATTAATTAAGTTTAAATTATATTTTTTATTGTCCAAAATGAAAGTTAAATATTGGTGAAATACAAAAAATATTAATGTACGCATCTCGTCTTGATCTATTGGTTGGGAGCTTTGACTAACAGCTAAGAGATTTTGAGTTCGAGTGTTGCTTATGTGGTGGGTGCGTGAGTTTGCATTAATTGTCTCAAATGTATTAAAAAAAACTAAAGAAATTATTCTGTGTGGTTACTGGACAGTGTCCAGAGGCAAATGAGAAGGCGCTACATCATTTTTTTACTGTGTACTGCTACTGTGTACCACTCGAATACCGAGTGACGGTGAAGCGTTTTTGATTCGCCTTTGAATCATTCGGTGACTGCACACAATAATTTCTCCAAAAAAATAAAAATATTCACATGGACATAAAAAATTAAGCCTTGTCAGCATGGCTTGTTTTCTGCTAACCAGACATTGCATGATGAATCTGAAAGATGAAATTTTACATGAAAGAGACAATAAAGAGGGAGAAGCTTGGCTTTATTTACAATTTAAATATATTTAATTGATGTGAATAAAGTAATTGCACAATTCAATAAGAACAAAAAAAGGTTTTAGTATTTCAAATTCAATTGATCCATATGAGTGTTTAATAGGCTTTTATTCACTTTATAGTTTATAACAAATCGAAGAACCATCGAAGAGCCCCTTGCAACTCTCTAAGGTCATTCATGTTGAAAGATAATCCCTTAACAAATATTTTAAAAGTTCTCAGATATTGAATGGACTCCCCAATAGAGAAAATAATAATGACCAAGAGATCACATATGCCCTTCTCATAAACCTTATTGGTACCAACGATAATATCAATCATCATATAAGCGGCATCTCCAACTGAGAATGCGATTTTTCACGGTAAAATACAGCAAAACTTCAAAATGTCGTAATTCTGCTCCAATCGAACTCCATTTTAGGTGCTTCTGCAAAGATAACAATTCTTCTCTCATTTCGCTCGTTTTTCGCCAAATCCGTTTGAGAGAGCAAAATAGCGTTGGTGAACAGTGCAACGCACCAATATTGACGTCGCACTGTTCACCTGCAAGTAAATGTCAGAATATTTGGCGTTCAGCTGGAGCGACTGAACGACGTCATATACGCACGTTTGACGTTCGGTTGGAGATGCTCTAAAATGAATCTAATTATATCTTTATGGAGATTTAGTATGTTGATACCTAAGTAACTAGAGCCACTAAAAATCTTGAACAATTGGGGTTCAATTCATATACTTCCATTTTCATCATTCAAAAGGACATAATTCACTAGCAAAATGCCTTCAAATAAATGAAGAGATTAAGCATTTGATTCAACGATAATAGCAAGACTTGTTTGTAGGCTTTCAATCTCATGATAAAAGAGATCATAAGGCCCGGAGAAAGAATATCATCGGGACCATTGATGTTATTATACAAGTAATCACCATTACTTACATATTCTTATGTTCAAGGATATGCATCTAAAGGACATGAAAGTTATCATTATCACAATTTACTAAATAAAATCTAAGAAACAAAATGGGTCAAAATTGAATTTGAAACTTATTGGAATGATTTTTGGCTATAGTTTGTTAAATTAATGTGTAGGTAGCTTACTTTGGTATTTGCAAGTAGGTAAGCTAACATTGAGATGAACATCACAACTAAAAATAGAAAAAATTCAATAGAAATAAAAGCAAAAACCCTAATAAAACTCTTTCAACATACTAAAATAGCTTAAATAAAATACATATACTTTTATGGCAAAAAAAAAGGTTCTCTAATAAGACAATTTTGTCCTATATTAGTGTTCTTTTTTGCAATTTTCATTATTATTTTTTTTCTTGAACTTTTCTTTTTATTACAAAATTGTATTTTCAATCTTATTTTACATGAAATTTATTTTTTAAGAGATTCTAACATTTGACCACTTTATTAGGTCCAAGCATGGAAACTACAAAAAACATATTGCCAAATTTGTATGGATTAAACATGAAAATGCACTTTTTAAGATTTTTTAATATCATTTTTTAAAACTATTTTTTAAAAAACTTAAAAGTATTTTAAAAAGATATATATTTACTAAGATAATATTTTTTATTGAAAAAATAAAAAGAAAGCTAATATATATATTTATTCACACAAAAAAAGGGAGATTTACATACATACCACTTAATACTATGCTATTTACATATTTAACACCTAAAACTTTAATATTACATACATACCACCCATAGTTCATTTTCATACCAAATATGAGTGGTAGAAATGAAATATATGAGTGGTAGGAAAGAAATGTAAGTGGTATATTTGATATTAAAAAAATATAGGGTGGTATTCATGTAATATTAAAGTTTTAGGTGTTAGATATGTAAATAAGATGTTATAAAGTGGTATGCATGTAAATTTCCCGAAAAAATGATACTAAACAACAGCCACCATTGTTGTCAATATTCTTTGAATGTAGCAAAGTTGATAAAATGCCACTAATCATATCCTTCTTTTTAATTTAATTATTTTTTAGAATTTTTATTTATTATTTATTATTAGAATAATGAACACTTCATATTAAACTCTAAAAGTTGTTATTTATTTTCAATATATGTAATATGAATAAGGACATCGACCTCGACCCTGAAGTTCGTCGAAAAGCCCTAATTGTACGTCATCGATCTCCAACAATTGTTGCTTCTTTCGCATACTCTACTACTAGCATTCTAATCCCCCTTCGCAAGCTACTCTCCCTTTGTTCTGTTGTCTTTATATCTACATGTCTTGACTCCAAAATTAAGCGGGATTTTTGGAATTTGGTTGAAGCGATTGGCGGACGGCATACAGCTATTTACCGTTCGGCTGTGGAAAGCGATTTGGCGGATGGCATATGGTTGATTACCGTTCAGCTATTTAAATTACAGATGTTTGACAAATCAATCCTCTGCTCCTTATTCAATCATTTTCCAATCAAGAAAGTATTCAATATAGAGAAAGATCTGTTGTCTTAAAAAAAAAAATTCATCTTCAGAGTATTTCAGCTATGTACCACTTTATTGGCCCTTTCTATTTGCTGTTTAACTATGGAGAATTCTATTTGTACTCCACAAATAACTCCTTAAACCACAATTGCAAATAGATTTACTTACTACTCTCCTTCAGATAATATAGATTAAATCATTGATTTCTTCTTTCATACTCTTAACTAGAGGGTGCAAACAAGTCGAGTTGAGCTCGAGCCAGGAAGTGTTCGAGTCGAGCTCAAAATCCGAGCTTGACTCGTCTCATGTCGAGCGGCTCGACGAGCTCATTCCCGAGCTCCACTTGTCGAGCTCTGTCCCAAGTAGGCTAGTCGTCGCCTCTACTATCATCATGAGTTCCAACATCTAGAGCTCCGCCGCCGGAACAATTATTACGTCCTCTAACCTAACGTAGAGCTACGTTCGGCCGCCAATAACATGTCGCCACGTGCTCTTACTCTAAACCGCGCGGCCCGACGACTTGACCCGGAGCGGAACCCGGAAATCGTCGCGATTTTCTCGGTATCTCGGTATTTGCTAGGTATTTGCCGTTCTAGAAAAAACTCATAACTCGGTACAACTCAGATTTGCTTAGGATATTCTCGATATTGCTAGGTATTTGCTCGGTATTGTTAGAAAAAACTAGGATTGCTCAGGATTTGCTCGGTATTGTTAGAAATAACTCAGTACAACTCGGTATTGCTCAGGATTTGCTCGGTAAGGATTTGCTAGAAAAAACTCAGTACAATTGCTAGAAAAAACTCAACATCGGTTTGCTAGAAAAACTGATTTGCTCAGGATTTGCTCGGTATTGCTAGGGATTTGCTCGGTAAAATCAGTATTGGTTCAGTATTTTTAGGATTTGCACGGTATTGCTAGGTAATATTGTTATCAGTACAACTTATTGCTAGGTAAAGAAAAAACTCTACAACTCGGTATTGCTCAGGATTTGCTCGGTATTTGCTAGAAAAAACTAGTACAACTCGGTACAACTCGATTGCTAGAAAAAACTGACAACTCGGTTATAAAAAAACTCATATTTGGGATTTGCTCGGTAAGGGATTTGCCTGTATTGCTAAAAAAACTATTATTTTCTATCGACTCCAAGGCAGCGCAAGCCGAAGCTTCTCCGACCCTATCTCCTTCTCCATACGTATCTTCCACTAACCTTTCTCCATTTTTTCAGCAAAGTCCGACGCCTCCATCTCTTCAAGCCGAAGGAAACCCTTTCGATCCCTTCAGCACAAAGAGAGAGAGAGAGAGAGAGAGAGAGAGAGAGAGAGAGAGAGAGAGAGAGAGAGAGAGAGAGAGAGAGAGATTCTTCCCCATATCTCCGAATTCCCTTCTTCAATGGAAAGTTATCCATTTTGTGAAGCAAAAACGGGGAGCTCGCTCTCTCTTATACGCGGTTCATTCGGCCAATTTTGGGAGAGAGAGTTAAAAAAACGCATATGAGAACCCAAAAAACAGCGGGTCGGGTCGGCGTCTTTTCTTCCTGCTACGTGGCGCTTTTGGTGGCCGACTAGAGGAACGTACGTTCACCGGACCAAATAAAAGTTCCACCGCCGAGATCCGTCATCTCAAGCTCATCGTCACGTCCGCCGTTCATAACAAGAGTGGAACTAGGAAGATTGCCCACCATCAATAAATACAATTGCCTAAATTTTATGAAAAAAAAAATTGAAATTTCTTTTTCATAATTTATGCATTTTCTCGTACTTTTAATTAATTAGGATAAACCTAAAATTAACCATATATTTATTAAGCATTTCTAAAATAATATATAAATTTTATGAGATTCATCCTCATGAATTTTGGTCGGATATCTTTGACGGTTGAAAACCAAAAAAAAAAAAAAAAACATGGCGGCGGCCGGCCATGAGCCGCCCAGTTAAAGCCGCTATCCAACTGCCCGGCGCCGGGCCCCATACTCGTCGGCACGCCAAACATTCCCGGCGGTGCCGTCGCCGCCGTAATCATCTCAGAACTATCCGGGATCCCGCCGCCTAACCCCGTCTCCGACCTGCCGCCATCGTCCTCTATCGGCAACCTCTCATACGTCGAGTTCGAGAACGTCGCTGCTACCACCATAACGGGCCCCGCCGCCACCAACGACCCCACCACACTGCCTCCAACCACCTGTCCCTGCCCACCGGCGAGGTAAACCGTCAGACCCGTTGACCCCGGCGGAGACGGCCCCGGCAAAAACGTTCCGGTGAGGGCGAGAATCTCAAACCGTCCGTTAAGGGCGAGGACGGCGCTCGGAGCGGAAGGTTGACGTAGAATGACGTTAGCAACGGCGCCGGCGCCGCTCAGCACGGAGACGCCACGCTGGCGGCGGCGTGCGAAGTTGGCGATGGAATCTGCCACGTCAGCGCCGCTGGCGACTTCCATGACGTGGCTGCGGAGAGCGTTGGGGCTGTCGCGGGTGACGATTATTGGGGGTTTTGGTTTATTTTTGGAGCCTTGAGGGCGGCCCCGAGGGCGGCGGCCGGCAAGGTCGACGGCGCCTTCTCTGGGCTCATCGGCGGCGTCGAGGTCGTTGTCGGTATCTTCCTCGGCGTGTGGGAAGGTGGTGGTGGGGAGTTTGAGAAGGGGGGAGGAAGAACCGGCGGTTGGGTCTAGGCCGGAGAGGCCGAGGTGACCGGTCCACCACGGGGTCGCCAGTTCTCTTTTTGGTGGTTAGACGAACGGCTTCTCTGTTACTTGCTGTGGATTTATAAGTCGTCAGGGGAGAAACGGCCTTCTCAAATTAAAAATTACATAATAATAATAATAATAATAATAATAGTAATAGATATATTATCAAAAAAATAATCTTGATTGGGCACGAATCTCAAAGCAAAAATCAAGTTGGAAACTTCAAAAATTAACTTGTGAATCATCTGAACTCCAATTTCAGCAAAACTTAAAGTCGAACTGAACGTCTCGAAATTACAAACCCAATGACACCAAATTGGACCCAATCCAAGCTCAAATTGATCCAAATCAATGACCCGAAGCGCATTTGGGAGGTTCAATTCAAAATTTGGATTACAAAATATTTTCCAAATGTGGTGTGCTTATAGTCAAATTGAGCGGCTCGACGAGACAAATCCAATGAATCCAAGATCATCGAATTCTGGTATTATTAAGACATTCAAATGCTCACAAAACGGTCCATGATCAAGGGATTCAATATCGGACGTCCATCCAAATCACTCACAATTTACTCTTGACCTTCCTCTTATTTACTAGTCATGCATCTCTTAGAAAATTATAAATAGACTCCTCATTTCTCATGAGAGAGATCCCTAACAAAAAGAGAGAAGAAGGAAATAATGAAGCAAGAAGAGAATGAAGAAAAGGAAGAGAGCTCTATCGCCACCTGACTCCTCGACTACCATCGGACTTTTGCCCGACAGCCGATCGACGATGGAGTTCTTCTCGACCGCCGAATAACGCCAGAGTCCTACCCAACAGCCGACTGACGTCGGAGTTTTGCCCGGCTGCCATCTGACACCAAAGTTTTGCTAGATAGCCGACTAACATCAGATTTATTTTCGACTGTCAATTGATATCAGATTTCCGCATGACCACCAACTATCGTCGGATTCCCGATTTCCGTTTTTAATTGGATTTCAACCCAGCGGTTGATTATTGTAATCTAATCGTTCTTAATCTTGAGAACGAGTCAATCACTTATAATCAATTCAAACACTAGTGAAATATTTTTCAGCTCTGTGTGGCCCCGTAAAAATCATGTTGTTCTTTCATCTTATGTCTGTGTTGGATATCCATATAACGCTGAGACGAAAAATTCTAACTTTATTGTCGCGTATATTCTAGCCTACAATAATAATAATAATAATAATAATAATAATCAAATTATATATATATATATATATATATATATATATATATATATATATATATATATATATATATATATATATATATATATATATATATATATATATATATATATATATATATATATATAACGCATCTATTGTAAATAAAATATTGGATCAATATTATATGATAGTGAAAGAGGATATCCTCCAACAAAAAGTTATATAAATGATTTTATATGATATATGCGTTTTAATATGTAATTAAATATGGATTTATTTTATAAGATATTAAGAAAATCATTAATATTAATCAACTTTATTATAAAATATTATCTTATGAATAACTTTTACATGGTTTTACAAATAATATTTTAAATATGCCTTATAAAACATTTAATATTTTATTACCTTTTTTCTCTGAGTGTACCATTGCATTGGCATTATTAAACGAAATTTAAAAGGTCTCTCAAGCTTGACTTTGAGTAATAAAAATTAGAGTTGATTTTAAGCTTCGTTAATATATATATATATATATATATATATATATATATATATATATATATATATATATATATATATATATCAAAATAATTATTTTAAAAAATAAAAAGTAATGATGAGTCAATAAAAATTTATTGGACCATTCATGAAGCTCAACACATGTCTAAATTAGAAATATTGATAATTAAATTTAGGCTCATTCAAACTCTAATTTCAACAAATTTATCATTGAACTAAATATCTTGATGAGATGAACTCAATTGTACTAAAAAGAGATCCTATCCAAGTCCGAATGAGCTCAAACCTAATACTTAAAGCATCGATAGACCAAAAATCTTCAACTCTCATGCTTATAATTAAAATGGAGTGTCTCGGTGAGATAAATCTAACAAGTAAAAAATAATCTAATTCTTACATCCTTCAGTAACTTAAATGTTGAAAGAACAATCTATGATTAATGGAATCATTGCAAGATTTCTAATAGAGTATTCCATAATTTAGTTATGTTTATGAGATATGCCACTCTAAAAAATTAGAAATATATCCCCGCTTTACTTGAAGAAAGGGCTTACACTTTAGCTTGAGATTCAAGAAAACTTAAATGCTTCAAGTATACCAAAGCTTCACCTTAGATCCACTCCCGAATTAACACTCAAATATCTTCATTGGATCCACAGTCTAACTATTGTCGCTAAAACCATCTCTTGATCACCATCATCATACCACGGCCCAATCATTGCCATCAAATTACTACTATAAGACCTAAATTTTCCCAATTACAGTCTCCTCACCATCATCCCCTGACTATTGTCTCTCGACCATCATCTTTTGCCTATAGTCCTATTACCACTTTAATTTGAAAGCCTCCCCACCACCGTAAATAGCCCGAATGATGCCTCCACCTACATCACCTAACTATGGTCCTATGATTTCCTTCACCCGACTATGGTCCTCCAAACTTTGTCACCCGATTATAGTCCGCTAACAACTATCTCCCGACTATGTTCACTTGCCCATCGTCTCCCAATTACGATCATTTGCCTACCATCACTCACATACAATCATATTACCACTTATTGTCTGACTACGATTCTTAGACCACAATCGTTAGACTCTAATCCTTCCTACCAATATACCCCAACTATGATCATCCGACCACGCACCATCACCTAACTATGATTCTCTAACCACCGTCATTTTGGATTTTTCAGGTTAAACCTTTAATGCCTCCTGCAACTACTCTTTTAGATTTATGGTTTTCAAATTTTTGTACAAAATTAAGACGTTAATCTCTCTATTAGCGTACACATTTTGGAACACAATAAATAAAAATATATTATATTTTAAGAAATAATATCTGAATACTATATTTTTAATTTTCTTCTGATTTTTTGAGGAGTGGTAATGATGTGAATGAGAAACGGTTCATGCTTGAAGTTTTAGCCAAATGGAAGAGGGTTATTTAATTTATTTGATGAACGAGACTTTGGAATTTAATATTTTCTAATATCTCCTTCATTTGTCTCAACTCTTTTGTTGTTTATGTTGATGAGTTCAAATGCAGCGAAGGTTGGAGGCCGGCAAATTAAGCATAGTAGGAACTGAAGAGGTCTTTATTCAACGAAGGAGAAAAGTGAGAAGGCATTGATGTGATTGCCTCTATGTTGCCGAAATTATATTATATAAATTTTTTGAAACTTTATTCTATTGATGATTTTTTCTTTTTTCTTAAGGTTTTTTTTTTCTGTAATACTATAAATAGTATCTAGCAGAGTTGAATGGCTATGGGTGAGAGCCAATCATATGCTATGAATAATGTATTTTTTAGTTTAATTATTTTTATGAATTTTAATTTATTATTGTTGCGGCTAGATTATTCGAGGCGTAAGGTAAGAGAATTTTTTCTTCCTAATATTGTACGGATATCCAGCATATAATCACAGAACTTAGAAACATTAGGATTATCACGTCGAAAATCCTGAAAAATGGAAAAACCCATGGGGTTACACCCAGTTGAAATGATTGCATTATTGTTTGAATAGATTATAAAGATTGCCCCTAAATTTGATGACGGTTAAATTACAAAAGTCCAAGAAGAGGGTTCAACTTCAAAATTACTCGTAAATTATAATTTTGCACTTGAACATTTGAATTAATGCTTCTACACATATTTTCGGACTCCGCTTACTTCGATGCAGAAAATAGTGGAGTGCAACAGATATATCATTAAAAAATTATCTTGATCAAGCAAGAATCTTGAGACATTCAAATTAGAAACTTTCGAAATTAAATTCGTAGCCATACGAACTCCAATTTCAATATACTTATTGTCGAATCTCAAGGAGACGAATCCAACGATACCAAATATGATTCAATCCGAGCCCAAATGGGTCCAAATCGAGGGTCCGAAAGGCTGAAGCACATTTAGAAGGTTCAAAATATAAATTAGATGATTAAATGATATTCAAATGTGACATGCTTAATATCTAATCGATTAGCTCCACAAGATGAATCCAACGAGCCCAAAATCGCTAAATTTTGACATCATTAAGACACTCAACTACTTGATAAACAATATATGATCGAGAGAATTGATATCAGTTGTCTATCAAAAATATTCCCAACATGCTCTTTATATTCTCCCTATTTAATTGTTATGTCACTCACTATAAAACTATAAATGAACCCCTCGTTCTTCATTGAAGGGGAGCAAACAAGAGAATGAAGAGAAATCTGAGAGCTCTCTTGCAACCAAACTCCTCCTCGACCACCGCTCGGCCACCGATCGTCATCAGGCTTCTGCCGAGCCATCAACGGTCACCAGGACTTCAGCCCGGCCTCTGAATCGTCACCAAGCTTTTGCCCGACAGTCATTGGAGTTTCGCACTTCCACCATCAGACTTCTGCCCAACCATCATCATTCACATGAAATTCAACTTACTTCATGGACTATTGGTTTTCTATGTAAAAATCTTGGTATTTCTAAGTTTTTGGATTGTTTGTGCTGGATATCCATTCAATGCTGGGACAAAAAATTCTCTTTACTTTACCGTGCCGCGAATATTCTAGCCCACTACAATTATCATTATTCTTTGTATTTTAGAAAAAAAAAATTAAAAATATTTATTATTTTTTTAAAATTATCATGAATATTTAATATTTAATGGCTAAATTGAAATTTAAAACCATAAAAAATTTTAAAATTTAATATTTTATTTCAGAATATTTAAAATTATTTTGAGTCAAACCATTCCCTCAATGAATGATATCATTTGTAATCAACTACAAATACTAGCATAATCATTTTAACTGGGACAAGCCCCATTGTATTTTTACCTTTTTAAATTTTTTTATGTAATAATATTGGTGTCTCTTATGACTCTTGCATCCTATTTCTCTTATCCATCTGTATGATGTATCTTCGTACAAAGCTCGTACACTAATTATATCTCTATACGACCGCAAATATTTCGGCACGCTACAACTATATATTCTTAAATTATTATATAATGAGAGAAAATAATTATATGAATATATTGAAAATTTAGTCATTTAATACACTGTCAGATGAGAAATAATAATCAATATTTTAAAATTAATTATTATATTTTTTCTATGCAGCTTTATATATATTACATTGATCTTAATTATGTTTGAATATAATTTTAAGATATTGATTAAAATATATGTAGACTGCTAAAGAGAATAATTTATTGGAAATTATTATCAAATTAATAAAAAAAAACCTCGAAAAATATTACAAAACATGCCTAATTTCATATAAAAAATGAAAGATTACAAGACGAAAGAAAAAGTTTTGTATGAGAAACAAAGAAAAATCTTACAAAAGTAAAAGGAAGAAAAGAGAAGAAATCTAACAGAAAGCCTTAAGCTATCTAAACAAAAGCCTCTTAGAGTATGGGTGTCAATTTCATGTCACGGGTCAGGTTCGGGTCGAACCTGGAACTTACTCGATATCATTCGGGTCAACCCGAACCCGACCCGTTTTTGCAAACGGATCAATTTCCGGACCCGAACTCAACCTACTTCGGGTTCGGGTCAACCCGACACAACCCGTTATCCGCTGCAAGCGGGGCAACTGCACGGGACGCGGTGGGTTCGCCGTTCGCAGCTGGACGCGGTGGGCAAACCGCAGACAGGCAACGACGTGGCGATCAGGCGGGCAGTTCTGCGGCGGGCAAGCGGGCTGCTGTGCGGGTTTACTGCCCGCCTGGCAGACGCGATGCGCGACTCGCTAAGCGACGCGTGACACGCGAACTCCAGCTCGACGCGGGCAGCTTCGGTCATGCCCGGTATGGGCGGGCAGCAAGTCATTACTGGGTTTTCGGGTCAACCCAAACCCGACCCAATTTTGCAAACGGGTCAAAAACCTTAACACGAACCCGACCCAGTTCAAGTTCGGGTCAACATGAACCTGAAATTTTCGAGTCAGGTTTAAGCCGGATTTTCAGATCGTGTCCAATATTGACACCTCTACCTTAGAGAAAGAGAAAAATATACAAAAAGAAATTTAAAAAAAAAAAAAAACTAGAAAGCTATTCCTTAAAAGAAATAAAAGAATTGACTAAAATAGCAAAGGAATAAAAGCAAAAAATGCAACAAATGCATAATTTAAGAGCCAATTTGTATTGGTGAATTTGATTGGAAATAAAATTAAAACTATTATAAAATATAAAAGGGATATTTTATTATTTCGAATGAGAATCAGGACTTCTACAAACCCTAAATGGTAAAAGTTCTGCTCGAACAATTATTACGTCCTCCGACCGGATGCAGAGGAGCATCTGGTCGTAGGCAAAAAAACTCGATACCGCGGTTTACCGAGTTTTTTTGAAAAACTCGGTACACCTCGGTACCGCGTTCTTTTTGCCTACGACCGGATGTTTCTTGCATCCGGTCAACCGAACAAAATAAAAGTTCTGGTCAATGATAGCGGATTGTGATAGTTATTTTAAAAATACTTAAATTATATATTTTATTAACTTAAATCAAAGAAATGAAAATTATTTATCGCTCCAAATTATTCTTTAAAGATCTTCAGACATTGAGAAAAGTTTAAATCTATAAACACAAATTATGACAAAAGCAAATTACAATTTAAAACAATATTATTTAAAATAATACAATATACACATTCTGAAAAAGGTAGAAAGGAAATGTCATAAGCTTTTCAAAAAAAAAAAAAAAAACCTTGAATTAATCAGTAGTATTAAAAACATCCATCCATATACATTGCAAAATTGAATATGAATTATTCATGAAGTCAGCCAATTCTTAAAAGCGCAACTTTTTTTTATCTTGAATGTCATCTTCAAAGGAAAATTATGATTTCTAATATGTTGTATAGAGAAGGACCTATTTCACTCCCTTTTTTGAATGTTTTCACCGGATGCCGCCACCATCATCATCCAAATATTGATTTCATCGTCGATCGTGTGCATTAACAACATCTCCTCGTAGGAAACTATCCTCAAATCCTATGGTTAGTTGAAGGTGATTAATGTCGCATATAACCCTGTTATGATCCTTTCCCTCTCCTTCATATTAAATGCAATCATGAAGCATGAAGAAAAGCCTTGGCTAACAATCTCAGTAGCATGTCGAGACACAATCCAATAAGATAGTTGTTTGAAGACATGCTCCACTTTGTCCCTTAGCCTAACATAAAAGAGATCAATAGAATGTCTTTACTTGCGGACATTAAAGTTGAAGATCTGACACTTGAGATGTGTCACTTTAGTTGAATCTCCAACTCAACTCTTTTATCCTCAAAATCTTCAAGTAATAGGTGGTTCAATTAATATTATAGGCGCCATAAAGAATGACAGTTCCCAAGTGTCTAATGGGCCTTTAATTTAGGGATGAAGAGACAATATGGATCGAAGCAGTACCCAATCATGTGATATTGTAGCTGGAGTATATGTCATTCTTGTTATTATATTAAGATCCAATATCACAAAATAAAAGGTTATGAGTTGGTCCAGTAGTTTCAATGTATGGGGGGAGATGAAATGGGAAGGGTGAGCATAGGAGCCATGCGTGGACAACAAAGCAAAAAGATATACATGGATGAATGGCCTATAAGATGAAGTAGAATGATGTTGCATTGCATAGCAAATGTGCTTCACCGAAGCATGGATGATGGGCAATGTGATGCTAACTCATACAAACATGAAGACATGTAGGTATACTTAAGATGACAACACTTATTGTTGTTCTCTGTAAATATAAAATCGTCATCTTGACTCTCCATCATTAAAAAAGCTTTGAAAATATTATATACTACTATGATCAATGATTCAAATTAATATATTATGAAAAATATAAATATCTTGAATTTGTATAAAAATTAAACAACATATATAGCAAAAAAATACCAAAAGGCAACGATAGCATCAGGCAATAGCAAGATTCAAGAGAGTAGAGGAAACATTGGGTCGGTGAAAGTGACAGTGATGGTGATATTATAAAGATCTAATTTAACACTTTATTACTAATAATTTGAAGTAAATTTTAGGAGTTAACCATATATTAATTTGAGTCATTGATCATAGCAGAATATAATGTTCTCTATATTTTTTATGATGAAGGAAAGTCATGATAATGATTTTGTACTTTTAAAGGACAACATATATGAAGTCCTAATAAAAGTTAACATTTTGAGTATACCTTCATGTATCAGTGTTTGTACAAATTGGTGTCGTATTTTTCTATCAATCATACTTCGGTGAATCCCATTGGTGAAGCACATTTATTTCGCACTGCAACAGCATCTAGCTTCATCTTAAAGACCATACATTGCAATGAATATCACTACACTTTCATTTTCATGTATGACTCATATTCTCACTCCATTCTTATCTCATATTGCTCCCCTGGTAGATCCCAAATCTTTACATCGAAACTACTGCTCTAACTCACAGCCTTTTGTTTTGCAAAATCAGACCTGAATACATTAGCAAGAATGATATCAACCCCCGCCACTATATCACATGACTTGGTATATATTACTCCATATAATCTCCACATTCTCAATTCGAATTGAATACCCGTTTCGACACTTGTGGCGTCGTCATTTTATGTGGCAAACATAATATTAATCGAACCACCTATGAATTCAAGATTGTTAGGATATCATAGCCAAGGTAGGGGCCAACTAAGGTTTCATGCCTCAATTATTGCGAGATCTTTGACTTTTATGTCCGAAAGTGGAGACAATCTAATGATCTCACTTATCTTTCGCTAAGGGATAAAACAGGGCCATCAAACAAACAGCTTATTGGATGATATATGATAATCAGAATCCCAACACAGATTTTTCTTCATTATATATATTTAAATTTAATGTGGAGGGGGAGAGAGGAAAGACATAATAAGACTAGATGCTATATTCATCACCTCAAACTAACAAACGAGTGAAGGATGATTATCTACGATGAGAGGTTTTGTTCAGTGCACATGAGTGACAATATTATCAATATTTGGACGATGATGGTGGCATCATTCCATGAAAACATTCAACAATGGAAGTGGAAGAGGTAATACTCTACACAATATATTAAAAATCTTAAATTTGATTTTGAAGATGACATTCCAAATAAAAAAGTTGTGCTTTTAAAAACTCTCTATAGTATAATGATTAGCTAATTACTTTATCTTATTCTTCTTTAACTTGTATTTTTTCATTGGATTGTTAATTAGCTTTATGTCAATGTTATTTTCATGGGTATAATCTTCAAGGAAGAGAATTGGTTAGCTTTATGTATTCTCTCCGACATCAAATTTAAGAATATCTATAGATGAAAATTTTTAATGTTACTTATTAGTTCCTCTCTTTTTTTTTTGAAAAGTTTATAAAAAAGACATCTCTTATTTATTTTTTAGGAAAAATATATTGCATTATTTTGAAATGGACTGTTTTATTATTTCTTCCAATTTTAGTATTTCATTATTGTGCATTGTAATTTGCTTTGACCATAATTTGTCTTTATTGCTTTGAAGTTTTATTTATTTTTAAAGTTTATTAAAGATGAATTAGATCAGTTCATAGATTTAAGTTAATTAAATGTCAATAAGGTTACAATTTATAAACTTAGGCACGCTTGAAAAATAAATAAGAAATATAATTTGTTAGTACAGAAAATAAAGGATATCATAAGATTTTTAATCAATGAGAGATTCAGTACTCTAAAAAATTTATCAAAGTGAAGGAACAATAATTCCTAAAATAATTATTCAAAAAAATAAATCTGAATGTTCTAAAATTAAATAATATAATAAACAAAAATCAAGTTGAAAATGTTTGCAATATAATTATGTTTTATTAGCAATACAATTATTTCTTAAAAAAGTTTCAATTATGTAATTTATTTTTTATTTTAAAATCTGCATATTTAGCAGAGCGGTTTTACCCGCTGCTATTATGGGGATATAGCAGCAGTTTTAACCGCTTTTATTCTGCGGCTTTAGTAGCGGTTAAAACCGTTGCGAAAATAAATGTTATATATCCTATTGGTTTAGAAATCACTGCAAAAAACCTCTTGCATTGAATACTTAGGCTTTGGCACGGCTTTTTTATTTTAATTTTTGTACTAGGAAGCTGCTTTAAGAATCATAAAAAAACCATCCAAAACGAAGCCTTAATATAGCGATTGTGCAGCGATTTTAGAACCGCTGCATTTTTTTTTTTGCAGTTAAAATCATCGTGAAAATCCCTATAAAGTGCTGCAAAAGCCCAATTTTTTGGTAGTGTGCATTTTTAATTGATTTTATTAGTTTATTTTATTTATAGCGAGAGTTTGATTCTATAAAACCTAATGTTAAAAAAAAATCAGGATATTCTAAAACCAAACAGGCAAGTGCCATAAATCACACCAATTGGTTTTTTTTGCCTCAATCAGGATGCCACTATGAGAATAAATCAGGAGTTCTGAATGTCAGCCCTATTTGAGTTCTAGTGATTTTATTTCCTAAAAAAGATTTCAAATCAAAGCCTTTTTTAACATCTTGTAATCAGAGTGATTTTTTTTTTTTTTTTAAATTTGTAATTAGTAATTTAAAATTTATAAGACACCAAAATTTGATGGCGAAATATTAAATATAGGAGAAAATAAAATGCAGAAAAAAAGAAAAACACCCTAGCCTAGAATATGTAAGACTAGTGCATATCCAACATCTAGTGTGTGTTAAATCATGCAAATGCCACTCAATTATTTGATTTTCTTGTTTCACTTTCAATTTCAAGTTTTGTTTAATTTTACCTAAGGATGATTTGAACTCAAATTTTAATGATCTACAACTTTTATTTGAATTTTAAGAGTTTCTAAAAATTTTAATTTTAATTTGATATTATTTCAATTCATTAAGTTTATTATTTTCTATAATTTCGTGAGTTCATAAATTTTTTTTTTAATGATTTTTTAAATTAGGCAATGTACTTTACTTGGAGGTATAACTATCAACTTCAAGGTTAGAACAGAGTGATTAAGGAAGGATTTAGGATTAAGAGGAACTTAAAATCAAATCTAGATTAAAAAGCCTAAAAGATTTCGAATGAATTTGTTTTTCATTTTTGAATTTAATTTGATATTCTTGATTACGAACTTGATTGAATTTGATTTTCTTTAGTTTTATTTTGACTTTGATTTTATTTATTATTATTTTGAGTTCATTTATTTCGATGTAATTAGATTTTGAATTGAGTGATTTAGTTCAATGTAATTTGTTTTAAATTTTTATTTCATTCAATTTTAATCTGTCAGATTTGCAATGTTATATAGTTAATTTAATTTAAGCATCAAACTAGATTTAATTTCATTTAAATGTGTTTGATTGACTTGATTTTTAATAATTAAATTTTTAGGAATATTTTTTAATCTGAAGTTCAAAATTGATTTCGGGGTTTAGGGCACGATTTTGAATAATTAAAAAAAAAAGATAGCAATTGCCTAGATGTCCATGACTCCTACGGATCATGATGTAGCCGACCACCAACATGATCGCCGCCATGTCGATGGCGTAGATTACCGTCTCAATCACGATTGCCCTCTGATGCTAATTCCTCTCGTCCCCCGCAGCTGTAAGCATGAATGCGTTGTGAACAAAGAGCACCGCGCTTGATAATGCTGCCGACGGTGGATTCCCAGCTATTTCATTGCACGTTCGCGGACGGATGTAGCTGGTTCTCCGATTCATGCCATAGACGAATAGGTCAAATACAATAAAGAAAGATGGCAACAGTGCCAGATCCCTTGATCGGAATCTGCGGGGCGTACCTCACTGGCGGGAATCCACTCGAGGCCGGCGGACTGTCCAATGACGAAGTTATCCAATGGAAAATCTGCCAAAACAACTTGGATCCTGTTATATAGCTTTCGCTTGCGGGTTTCTAGTGATTGTAGCTTCTCCTTCAATCGCCTCTTCGATAGCCCTTTCATGTACGATCTCCTCTTGTTGCCGGCGCCGGAAAAGGAGGCGAGCTCATCTCCCATGGGGCTGTGAAACGCAGAGAAAGGGGGCTCATGAGAACATCGAGAACAGATCGAGAAGAAGCAAAGTGAAATCAGATTCCATCACCTTCGTCGGTGTATGGAGTAACGGCTGCGAAAGAGAGGAAGAAGGAAGTGATGGAGGACCAAAAACAAATAAATAAAGTCCCGAGAGAGAGAGAGATTCCTCGCTTGATGTCCTTTTCTTGCGCTAACGTGGATCAATGAGCGTAAAGTTTGTTAGGGAATTTGCTTGAGGAGGTGAAAGATTCTAATTTTTGGAGGATATTTAGATGCAAAACTTTTCTATTATTGATATTCATCATATTTCTTTGTATTTTAGAAAATAATCAAAATATCATAAATTTTAATCATATTATATTTAAGTTTAAATTAAGGGAAATTTACATACATATCACTTTGTTTCCTTTCGCTCATTAGCTGCTCTTCTGGTGCGTTTTTTATGCTCTCTGCATCTTTTTTTTGGTCGGCATCCGTCTGTAATCTTCAGGGAAGTTGCCTTTCCTTCTCCTCTTAATGTTCATCTTTCTCCGTTCTTTTTTTTTTTCGGTTTGTCAGCCTCTTCTTTCCTCCTCCAGCCACAAAATGGTTGGCATGGCGGTCCGACGGGTTGGTGATCCGGGCTTTTTGAATAGTTCATTTAAATCTCTGTCGTTTGTTGATGCCCTTTCTGGTTCTTCCTCGTCGGATTGTTTTCCTGAGCTCCGTCAAGGTTCTTTTTGTGGTTTACCATGGTTGTGGATTTTTTAGGATGAAATTAAAGCTCTTGTTGTTCCTTTTCAATTCGCTTTGGTTGTTTTTTTTTTCCCACGCGTCACCCGTCTCTGAACGCTATTTGCATTTTTTTTTCGCTCTAAAACTGAATTCTAATTTCTCTGTAACGGTGCTTGATCAAACGCATGTTCTGGTTAAACTTTCTAATGACCTAGACTATAGCCATGTTTTCTGCCATCGTTCTTATATAATGAATAACTATTTCATGAAGCTCACTAAATGGTCTCCGCTCCTAGACATCAGCTGTGAATCTCCGGTCATATCAATTTGGTTTTCCTTTCCTAACCTGAGACCACATCTTTACTCTCCCCGTATCCTACACGCCTTAGGTTCTATGTTTGATAGAACCTTGAAGGTTGATTCTGCCACTTCGGTAGGATCTAGGCCATCCCTTGCGCGTGTTTTGATGGAGCTGTATATTACTAAAACTTATCCTTCTCAAATTTGGCTCAGGCCAGAGGTTTTTGGGCATATTCAAAAGGTGCAATTTGAGATTTTTCTTGAGTTATGTACATCTTGTAAGCATCTGGGCCATCTTAGGGGTCACTGTGTTTCGGCTCTTCTGTCTAATTCTAATACTCTTCTGGCTGGGAATGTTAAGCATCATGCTTTAGGTGTATCCTCTTTGGCTATTAATGAGGAGAAGGTTGGGGAGGATCCGAGTCCGACGATTACTTCGATTTTAGGGACTGTTGGCTATGAGGTTGTTATTGTGGCTTTGGCAGAGGATCTTGTTGTTTCGGGTAAGAAAAATGTTTAATGTGCTGGTTCTAGTGAGTGTAAGGAAGCTGCTGGTATCATTTTAGATAATGCGGGCATGAATTCTAATGCTGAGGATGCTAGGAGCCCTATCCCTTGCTTGGTTAATTATGTTCCCTCCACTGCTCCATCTCCCCCCATTGTTGAAGAGGATAAAGTCTTTTTTTTTATTCGGTTTTGCCTGTTAATTTGATGGGTGATTTGCCTTTTGTTAATGTTGATGTTGTTGTCGTTTCCAGTCCGATTTGTCAAGTCTATTCCCCTGCTGCCCCTGTTTCTATTGTTGTGAATTGCTATAGTGGCTCCCAGGCTTGTGAAGTTGTTGTGGGAAGGGACCCTCCGTTTCTGAACCCTAGCTGTGCGAGTTTAATAGTTCGTCTTTGTGAGAACCCTTTGAATTTCAAGATTTTTGTGTGTAGTTAGTCTGTATGAACTGTCAGTATGAACTTAACAAATTACAGGTTCGTCTGTACGAACTGGAATTCGTCTGTACAAACTCAACAAAAATTTTTTGACATAGCCCATCGTCTAGGGACGAAAATCAATTATCGTATGTACGATCTGTGTACAGAGGTGATCGTCCCGGGACGAATGAAAAACATTGTTTGTACGATCCAAAATATCTCAGCATATTAATATCCCATTAGTTCATTTTTTAAGAGAGAGAAAAAGCTAGAGAGAGAAAGAGAAGGAAGAAAAGGAAAAGCTTAGTTTTGGAGGCCGCGGAGTGATTTTCGTTCGTCGACGCAGTTGGAAGAATTATTTGTCTCGCAGTAAGGATTCCAAACCTTATTTCTGATTTTGAAGATTTCGTCTTTTGGTATTTTTCTGCTCAGATTTGAGTTTTCATTATCGAAAAGCGTGCATATCTTTGTATTAATGAAACTTTTACCCGTAACTTTTGGTATATTATAGAAATGATGATTTTGTATGATTTGAATATTTTCTGAAAAATTTTCACTAGGTATTCTGAATTCTAAAATTTTTTATCAAGGTTCTTCAGGTTTTGTTCCTTTTTTTATTTTTAACAATTCTTTTGTAGTGATGACATGATGGATATGTGATTAATGTGTAGATATTGAGTAATGTAAATGATTTTTGGGAATGAATATGAATGTTTGCATGATGTTTTAAATTATAGATTTTTATTAGATTTTTTATCACTGATTGATGACTATAGATAGCTCTCGTAATTGATAGTTTAAATGATTAAAAGAATAATTCTTTCAAGTTAGATCCTTAGAGTTGTCACACTCTTTGCGGTGTGAATTCTGTAGCTACTCCTATATTTAATGGTGATGTGGAGTCTTCAGAGGCTATCTCAGTTTCTTCAACTAATGGTGGGGATGTTAATTCAGGTGGGGTTGATGTGGTTCATTGTCCTGGGGTGGTGTAGCTTCATTGGTTGAGGTGTCTATTTTGGTCATTTCTAATGCTAACTCACAAGGCCACCTAGTTAGGAATAGTGTCCGATTGCAATGTGATTTGTTACATGATGATTTGCTATCTGAAGGGGATGAAAATTTTGATAATGGTTTGGAAACTGGTTCGCTGGATACTGATATTAGAAATTGTAAACAGAAGTCAAAAAAGAAATAATTTTTTGGGCCTTATTGTTTGTTTTTTTTTTATGATTTAGGCTGTCTTCATTGGTTTGGATCTGGACAATGAGAAAGCAGTTATTATGCATGCACCTGTGATGGCTAAGGTTGGGAAATAGTGGTGACCTTGTTTTTTTGGATCCTCACTGGATGGCTCTCCTTGCAAATGTGTCAGTCTGAGTCCATGTTGATCCTTTTTTAATTTGGTTTTTCATTGATTGTACCTCTATTGATGTGGCCTGGTCGGGATCTTGTGGTGCAACCTTTTTTTTAATGTCATTTTTATTTTATTAAAAATAAATAAATAAATAACAAATATAGATGCACGAAATGAAATATTAAAATTTATAGGATAGTATGAAGGGTATGAATGAAAAATAGGAGTGGTATATTTAATATTAAAGTTGTATATGGGTGATATACATGTAATATTAATGTTTCGATGTTATATATGTAAATAACATGAAATAATGTGGTATGTATGAAAATCCCCCTAAAATTAATGATGTATAGAGATATGCTAGCTAGATGTCTTTCTTATTACTAGTATGAATGCATTAATAAAATTTAAAAATAATTTATGATATGTTATATCAAAGATATTAAAGTCTATATAAATATTTAATATAATATTGATATATAACAAAATTTAAAAATAATTTATGATATGTTATGAATACTATACCGATATTGTGACTGATACTAATATTTTTTTATGACATTATCAGTATTTAACATTATTGATTAGTATTTTATTGTTACTACAACTGTGACTGGTGATGTAATTGATTGAGATGTAATGAACTAGAGAATGATAAATTGATACATATAATTAGTATGGATATTTATGCATGTATTTTATTTATATAAGCTATAGAATATTATTCTCTTTTATCTTGTATTGATTTCAGTTGTAAGATTTTAGTTAATTGCTTGGACTGCGTGTTCATTATGTGATTTTAAACGTTTTCAGTAAAGGGTAAGAATCATATGATATAAGGTTCAGTGCAAGAAAAAAAATGTAATTATATTTATTTCTACTATTCATTGGTAAGCTATAGTTAAATGATTAAAATGAAAGACATATATAATTCTTCTAACATAAATCTTGGAGTGTGACATGATGTATATTTGCTACATCAAGCCAAAGCCTCTCCCCTAGGAAAGGGCCTCATTTGTAATCAACTGCAAATACTAGTTTATTCATTTAAACTTGGCCAAAACTCATGATTTCTCCCCCCTTTTAGAGGTTTTCACGTAAAATCTCTAATGTCTCTTATGAACGATACATTTTTCTTTTATCTAATTGTGTGTTAAATCTTTATAAAAAATTAAGACATTAAACTTTATTTTTATCTATTATCGTGAATATTCCAAGATGCAACAAAACTTTTTTTTAAATACCCTCCATCATTGCTTTAAGAGAAATTTTGCTAAGAAAATGAATAACGCCACCACTATAGACCCAAAAAACTAAGATGTCATGTGGGGATTACTTTTGATATATCATTAAAAATTATCTGGATCGGGCACGAATCTCAAGGCAAAAATCAAGTCGGAAACTTCAAAAATTAAATCTGGGATCATCTAAACTCCGATTTTAGCAAACTTATAGTCGAACTGATCCTCTCGGAAATACGAACCCAACGACACTAAATTCGACTCAATTCGAGCCCAAAATGGGTCTGAATCTCTAAGACCTGAAGCAATGTTAGAAGGCTCAAACCATAATTTGGATTACCAAATGGTTTTCAAACATGACATGCTTATAGTCGAATCAAGCGGCTCGACGAGACGAATCCAACGAGCCCAAGTTCACTCCTGTGTCTGCGCAGCATAATTTCTCTCTCGTGCTAAGAAAATAGTAGTTAAAACTAGGGGTCTCAATTCGGGTCAACGGGTCGGGTTCGGGTCGAACCCGGAACTGACTTGGCATTATTCGGGTCAACCCAAACCCGACCCGTTTTTAAAAATGGGATAGGTTTCCGGACCAGAAACCCGACCCGATTCGGGTCCGGGTCAACACGACTCGACACTAATGACCCGGGGTTGACCCAAAATTGCTAGTTTTCGTGTCAAAAATTGGGTCAATCTTCAATTTTCAGGTTAAAAATGGGTCAATCTCGGGTTTTTGGGTCAAATATGAGTTTTCGTGTCACTTTCGGGTCAATTTCGAGTTGTTGGGTCAACTCGAACCTTACCCTTTTTAAAAAACGGGTGTTTCAGGCCGTGTCAAAAATTGACACCCCTAGTCAAAACCTTATACATTAAATTTCTTAATTAGAGAAATATTATATATTAAAATCGGCTTAGTGGCTCTTAATGGGTTCCAATCGAACATGGGCTAGCCCAAAATTGTGATAAGCTTCGGAGAGCAAACGTAAATGGGCTGAAGCAAGTTGGGTACTTCAGCCCATCACGTCTAATATCACACCTATAAATTCTTAATCATATTTTCAAATGTTTATATTATTAAATTATTATTTAATGAGAATAAAATTTTCCACGTAGTGAATAAATGCCTGTTGTTGTTGAGAGAACAAAATTATATAGAGTTTTTAATGAATTATATAATTTAAAATATTGTCAAATGAAAAATAGTAATCAATTATTTAAAAAATATATTATATTGATTTAATGCAACATTATATATATATATATATATATATATATATATATATATATATATATATATATATATATATATATATATATATATATATATATATATATATATATATATATATGGCAAACTTAAAAATTATTAAATATTACAAATTTAGGATCCCATTTAGAGATGTAAGTCAAGCTTAGGTGAGTCACCTTTTGCTTGAGCTTGATCAAGTGATCGAGTTCGAGCTCCAGATTGAGCTCAATGGTACAAATTTGAGTCGACTCATTTATCATGATGGAAGAAAAATAATCTTGATTCGAGTATCTTTTTATAAAGATATGATAAAATGAATGAGAAATTATCATATTAGATGAAAACTACTGATAAATAAGAAAGTGAGAGATAAATGTAAAATATTTTTTAACTGCTTTATGCTAAAACTCTTAAATTCAAAATTATTTAAGTTTATTTAATATTTACATTTTAAACAAGATGACCCGCAAAGTAATCTGGTGAGCCCAAGTTGGCTCACGAATCGGCTCGACCCAATTATATCCGAATCACATTTATTCATAATGCTAATTGATATGTCATCAACATTCAAAAATACAAATTATTATGAGAATCCTCTACTCCTTTCTTACAGAGTTATTATTTTCTTTAGTCTAATGCTAATCTTGATTAAACAGTAAAGAGGTTCTTTACCTTGCGTTTAAGCTGGTTTAAATTAAACTTAAGCTTAAAATTAAACTTTGGTCTTTCGCTCCTAATCTTATAATTAGGAGATTAATCCAAGATTATGTTCCAACGTATATGAGCCTTCGTCTCTTCCCATAAATCTGAAATAGTATCCTGATTTTACTTTCATTGTTCTTGTTCTAACTCTTCTTGTAGAGAAATTATTCGAATCGTTCTGAGGTGAATTAGAACAAGCCACATTACTCGGTGCACGGCAAAACACAACTGCGGTACCCAACAAATGGGTAATGTGACTCGCTCTGATTCACCTCCGACATCTTCCGTATCCGCACATAATAATATCACCTTCTTATGTTGAAAAAAGCTCAGCAGCGATTAGACTCTTGATAAAGTTGGCCTAAGCTATAGACTTAGGTTTCATTTGGGACAGTTTAATTATTACTTTCTAAATCAGCTTTTTATTACAAAAACTTTCAGTTCAAGAAATTTTTTTATTAAAAAAAAATTGTTTTAAAAAATAGTAAGAAAACTGCCCTAAACAAAACAGATTTTTGCCGCTTTTTTTTTTTTTGCTTTCAAAAAAATTTGTGCTAAAAATTTACTTTAAAAAGTAGTAATAAAACTAATGAACTATAAATAAATGAAGCCTTAACCAAATTTAATAGTCATAAATTTACTAAACATGAAATGATATTAAATCTTCGTTTCAAACAGCTTTTTTACTACTTTCTAAAACAGTTTCCTAATACCAAAATTTCTAATTAAAAAAATTTGTACTAAAAGCTATTTTAGAAAGTAACAAAAAAATTTATCACAAAAGAAGCCTAAGTTAATCACAAGAAACTTTAAGCCAACTTCGCTTGTGAACTATATTAAAAATGTACACCCAATGTCACATGGGTCAAATGAAACATAGTACATCACTATCATAAACCATGTTCAACTAAGGGTTCGTTTAAGACGGCTTTCTTACTGTTTCTTAAAATAGCTTTCAAGCACTAAAAAATTACTTTAAAAAATAGTAAGAAAACTGTCACAAACGAAACCTAAATACCATAATTAAGATGCCCAACTGATAAAACTGCACTACATTTTGAATATGGATTCTGAAAATAAATCATAGAAAGGAGTTAATAAGAATGACAGTAGAGACTTTAATGAGGGCATTTATCTTCCAACTGTGCTGCCTCTCTTTTCTCATTCATCTCTTCCCTTCCCTTCCTGCAACCACTAATAAAGGTCCCATAACTATTAAATACACCAAGCAATGGAGTCAACTACCAGAGGCCGAGAAGTATAATGGCAGAAGCTTTCCTGTAAGTAAATGTCATGTGCTATGGCCGAGAAAGGGAAATGCAAATTTGGATAGAAAAGTTTCTTTAGGAGGAAACTTTAAATACGAATATGAATGTCTGTTATCATTTCTGTGATTCTATCTCTAACCCAATTCAACCACCAAATCAGCTACAGTAGTACTTCAGCAGTTAATAAGGCATCATCACTTTTACAAATTAAGCTTTAAGATTCGTTGATGATGATGCATCTTTGCTGTGTTGCATGAAATAAAACATATTTTTATACAGATAAATATTCTGTGGTCAGGAAACAGGAGAGAAACTGCACATCAGATGTTTTTTTTTTTTTTTTTTTTTTTTTTTTTTTTTTCTTGTTAAGCAGCTTTTTTTGATGCTGATAAGATTTTGGTGATTGCTACTGGCTAGTTGTGGTAGCAATCATTTTCTCTTTATGTACTCCTTTTTGGTTTATATGATATGGGCTTAGGCCCCAATTTTTCCCAAAAAAAAAAAATAAACAACAACATCAAGTCAATGTCTCGCTATGTGGGGTTGGCTACATGAATCATTTTTCTCCATTGTGTTCTGTTAAAAGTCAAATTCTCTTTTACATCTAATAAAGAAAGATCATTTTTAATATTTTCTAACCAAATCTTTTTTTGTATATGTTAGACCGGTCCAGCCAGTCCTGTTGGACCGGCCCGTACGAAACATAGGCGGAAATCTTCTGCCTTTACCGGAGGCCGATCCAACCACAGGAGCTAACGGAGCATCTTTGGAAGGTTTCTTGAGAAAGTTTAGGAGGGAAATTGATGGTAGGGAGTGTTTAGATATTTCCTTTTGAATTGTATGCATTAAATACTTTATTTTTTTGGGTTGGGCATCTTGAATTTAGCTGAAATTTGAGATCTCTTAGGTTTAGGTTTCCTTTGGGCTCTAGCGGCGTTGAGAGAATTTGGGAGAGATCAATCCTCCTCTCGAATTTAGGATCAATTGTATCTTGCTATTTTCCATTTCTATTTCATCAAATAATACAAATTATCTACTGTTTTCGTGATTTGTGTTGATTTGTGGGAAGTAATCATGTTGTTTTCCGAATACTGATAGGAAATACTTGAGATCTACAAGTGTTTCCTATCAATCTACCTCTACCTTTCTTAATATAAGTTAAATCTAATACATCTACTTTCCTAACCATGCCATCGGAAAGCCGTCGTTTTATATAACCAAACCATCTAAAACGACTCTCTCTAATCTTTATCTTCCACAGGAGCTACAATTTTCAGATCATATTACTTAGATGAACTAAAGCTGCTTTTTCAAAAAACTGAAAAAAGTATAGCGTGAGAGAAACTGAAACTCTACTATGATGAGCTCTAATCAATCACTATATCACTCGGTCAGACTATTGTTGAGTAGTTCATGGATATCAGACAAACCTCTTGAGATAGTTAATAACTGGTTTGTCCTCTTCAGAATCAATGTAGCTACAGTGCCTAACTCTCCCAACATTTAATGACGAACCTGATGAAGTAGTATTGTTTCATGCAGAAAAAATTTTCAGAACTCACGAGTTAGTAGTTATCAAGCCAACAGTTCACTCTCTCTTAATTAAAGCAGCAGTAGTAGTCTTTGATATCAAATTCAATAGCAGTTTATTGTAACTTCCTCAACCCTTTTGAAGAATTAACCTAAACCAAATCATGAAATAGACTCATCTAAATAGAGATAATAAATGAATACACTTAAATAAATAACTATTTTTAATCATATAATCTATATTAAGGAAAAGATACTAAAGTCATGAAAAATTCCACCAAAGTCCTTATTTTATTTTTCACTGAAGGATGCAATGAGATGTTCTTACTGACTCAATATTCCTGTCATACGTACTCTAAAATGCATCAAAAGAAATCTCAAATGATTATTAAAATCAACTTATGATAGGTGCATTGATATG
The DNA here is from genome assembly GCA_016618105.1 of Dendrobium huoshanense. NCBI lineage: Eukaryota > Viridiplantae > Streptophyta > Magnoliopsida > Asparagales > Orchidaceae > Dendrobium > Dendrobium huoshanense. Next base: position 32,488,488 of record CM028354.1, on the reverse strand, counting down.
CATCTCATTTATTTCAAAAAAAAAAAAAAAAAAAAAATAGAACATGATCAACAAATTTAGTCTATTAAGATTTCCATTTTTAAGGGCACTTTTCAATTCTATTCTAAATTGTACTATGAACTTTGACTAGGGGTGTTAAAATTGGTTGACAGGTCAGATGCGGCACTAACCTGAAGTTCACCTGACCCAAATCTAATCAACTCGAACCTGAACATTTTAATAAATGAGTCAAAAATATCAATCTGAACCCGACCTACTAGCAACCCGAACCCTACCTGTTAAACCATTTTGATTTTAAAAAAATTATAACTTAATAACTATAAAGTTTATGATATTTTATAAAAAAATACGAAGATTATACCTATAAATAAAAAAAATTTATGGAAAAAATATTAAACAGATCATTTTCGGGTCAAAAGCCGATTCGCTGGTAAACCTGAATCTGATCCATTTATTAAACGGGTCAGAAAACTCAACCCGTATCCAACCAATTTATCAAAAGGGTCAATCTGAACCTGGATTTTTTTTTTGGCCAGATTTGGGTTAGGCTAGCCAATCAGGTTATTTATTGATACCCCTACCTTTAACGAAACTTCTATAAAATAGTCAAACCATAAATGTTTTGAATATCATATACTAATACGTTTTAGCCAATCTTTAATGTCTTGCATCTAAAATAGAATCAATTGAAAGTCATCCTCAAACTCATCCAAATGAGGAATAGGAAATTTGAATCTAATGGTAATTTTATTAATAACCCTACTTTTCACACACATCCTTAAAGTACCATCCTTCTTTGATATAAGTAAAGCGGGAACAGATAATGACTTGTTATTTCCCTAACAAATTTTTTTCTCAAGTAACTTATCCACTCACCTTTTCAGTTTAAGCATGTTTAGATGACTTTATTCTATAATGCAGCAAATTATATAATGATGATCTAGGTACTAAGTCAACAGCATGTTGTATATCCCTCAGTGGAGGCAATTCATTAAGAAGATGATTTTAACATCATAGGTAAAATCACAACTTCCAGTTTAACATTATTCAAATCCAGAGCTACCAAAGCATATAGATCACACATCCTTACACTCTTTCTAAAATGCATGTGTACTAAGAATGTTCAATGATATTTTAAGTTCATTGAGAGCAATAGATTTTGTGTAGAATGAAATTTTTCATAAGGCTTTGTAGGTTTCTAAATCACCCTTCTCCCATTAATCTTAAAAGCTTATAAATTACATCTTCCAAAATCAACTGCGATCATACAGCCAAGGTCTACCCAAAACAATACAAGTAATATCAATGGTTAAAATATCACATTAAGGTTTCGTTTGGGACAACTTTTTTAATGCTTCTTAAAGCAGCTTTTTAGTACAAAAATTAAAACTTTTGTAAAAAAAACAGCTTTAAGAAGCAGCAAAAAAGCCGTCCCAAACGAAGCCTAAATTATGTCACTATATGTAGCCAATTAAGTCCAAATTAGACACATTTGGGACACCAATATAGTATTTATGTCTAAATTATCTTATAAAGTTAATAGGTTATAGATGAGGTTTGAGATTCAAATTCATATAAGCTACAGTAAATTTCCACCTATGATGCACATACACAGGCATGGACATGACGACACGACACGGACACGGGACACGATTTTTTTTTTGAAAATATAGGACACGAGTACGGCGCGGACGCGTCATTATATTTTTTATATAATGTATAGATATTCATATAACATCATATTAAAAATGACAAATAATAATAAATGAATGACATGATAATTTGTCTAGCTTATAATATAAAATATTTAGTAAAAAATATCTAGTACAACCATAAAAATATAAGCAAATAACCACTTACTACAACATCAAGCATTCAATCTTCAAATACTACGATTAATTTTAGAGGTTTATTTTTTGCCTTTAATATCATCATCATTGAATGTCATTGTTTTCAACTTTGATTCATCAAGAAAAACATTTGCAATAGTTCATTGGATATTTCTTCTTTGTATATATTTACTTCTCTAGTTCGCTAGTTCTCTCTCATAATATTTATTTATCCTCTAATCTAAATCACAAAGAATGTATATATTTACTTATATAAATATATACATTCTTTAGTTCTCTCTTATAATAGTTCATTGGATATCATATATTTATAAATAAAATAATTTTATCTTTAAAAAATTAGGACACACGTGTCCCAACCGTGTCTGAAATATGTCTCAGCCGTGTCGGGTTAAATTTAAACATTATTTTAATCGGACAAGTGTTTGACACGTGTCCCAGCCGTGTCGGGCATGTGTTCATGTCCAACACATGTCTGACACTGCATTCTCTCTTCAAGAGGTGTTTCGTTGCATCATAAATTTCCACTTTAACCTTTCTGTTTATGTCATCAGCTATGGTAGAATTTTAATGCACGAATGTAATAGTCTTCAAACACAAATGATAATGAAATGAACCTAGCAATCCAAAACTACTAGCAAGAAATTGGAAACAAATAAAATCTGCAAGCAAAACGAATTAATTATGACAAAATTATATTTTTGACTGATCAATTTTTTATCAAAATCAAGAAAACAAAACCAATCAATAATAACTTATCCTTCATTTCGGACGGCTTTCTTACTGCTTCTTAAAGCAGTTTTCTAGTTTAAAAATTCATTTTTTTCTATCAGAAAGTTGCTTTAAGAATTAGTAAGAAAGTCGTCACAAACAAAACCTTAGTAGAAGAAATAGACAATAAACGAAATTATAGAAGTAGAACAAGAGATGACTTCCCCTGAATCTACCAAATTGCACTTGTATCATGCTCAAAGAAACTACACAACTAATTTGTATCCACAAGATTGAAAGCTAAAACAAAATATATTGAAAACAAAATTATAAATTGCATGCCTCAAGTCACTATTTAGTAGCATAAAGCTTTCATGTTGTTGTTGTTGTATAGCCTAAGTTAAGAAATAAGAACCTCAAGACGCACAAGTCACCCCTCCACCTCCATGACTTTACAAGTCATTTGACTCCCTGAATGCACGCCACTTCTTTAAAAAATAATTGCAACACCATCTCTCAATAGTAGTCTCGCATCAGCACCTTTGGACCAAAGTAGCACATCAAGCATAAGAAAACAGTTGTGCTGTTGGCACTTAACCAAAAAAATGAAGGAAACACTAAGGTGAAATAATGACTAAGCTTCCTCCTAATTCAGACTTAGGCTTCATTTGGGACGACTTTTTAATTGCTTTCTAAAACAATTTTTTAGTACAAAAATTTTTTAAGTTAAAAGATTTTGTACTAAAAAGCTGCTTTAGAAAGCAGTAAGAAAGCGGTACCAAATGAAGCCTTTATCACCGCACGAGCTTCAGTGTCGTGCTAGGATAGGCAATGCTTAGAATTAATTTTTTTATTACCGCAAGTCTTATGCTTGTTTGCCCTGCTGCTCAATGAAGACCCAAACCAACCCCATTCACTTCAGCCATGGAAATTTTGACTGCTATTCAGAAGTAGAAAACCATGTCTCTAATGTCATATTAATTATATTAGCTGTATCTACAACTGAACATATCTGAAATTTCAATGGAAGCACTCAACAATGGCATTTAGCACTCAAGCATTAAAAAGAAGACTTGAGAGTACAGTCAAATACTTCTTAGCGCAGAAAGACAACATCAACATAAATTTTAAGTAGAAGATTCCATAGGCAACCAAAAGATACTATTTAGGCATGTAATCAGATCAAGTTGAAAGAATCCAGAGTATAAATGTCAAAAAGTCCACAATATCTTGCACTTCAAGGGATGATCTGGTAAGATTGTTGGGACTTTTTTACAAGAAAATTGTATGAGAGAGAATGAAAATCAAGAAAAGTTTTGGTCTTATATGAACTGGCAAAACAGCCTAAAAGATGACAAAGAAAAATCAAATAATACAGAAAGAAAGCATAATGCACACTTATTTTAACGGGATATAAATTTCCAAAGACCCAAAACTTCTTACCATCAGTTTCTGCACAAAAGGAAACCTTAAAATGTTTCTGGCAAAAGACTCATTTGTTGTTTCATAACAGCTTTGATCATAGTTTAATGCAGCCATAAGGGTGTTCTAAATCGTGAGAGACCTTCAAGTTCGTGATTTTCATCAACTCAAATTTCAGGTACAGATGAACAAAGTAAGGTCAAATGGCAATGGAAAAAAATGCAGTGCAAGTTAAGGTTTCATTTGGGACCGCTTTTTTAATGCTTTTTAAAAATTTTTTTAGTACAAAAATTAAAATATTTGTACTAAAAATTATTTTAAGAAGCAGGTAAAAAGCCGTCCCAAACGAAGCCTAAATTAACAAGCATCAAATTCCATGAACCCAAAACATCCAGCATTGATATATGCACAAAAAGAAACTACTGGGTAATCTATTCTGGCAAATAAAGCTGGTCAAACTCGCAGCCATGTCTCGCAATAACAATGGTGGTAGCAACCTTGGAAGCTATTATAAATCATAACAGATTGACTTGTGAATTTGGCCAGCTTCATCAGCCAAAAATACATTTCTCAATAATTATATACAAAAAGCTACAATTTTATACCTCTTCAGATCAACAATAGCTAATGTATGCCTCATCATTTTGATATTTGATGAGGATTAAGAAAAATAAATCAAATCTTACAACAAACTCTTAGTAATTCTTGAGAACACTCAGCATGGTTATGTTCAACACTGCACCTGCCAATCAAGCCCATCATCAAAATCCATACTGCTTGTACAATCCAACAATGCATTCTGCTGTTGCTCATACCGGCAGATATAATTTAAACCGACTAAAAGCTCACATATAGCCGCCTCTGTCTTTTCCCTATCAGCAAAATAAAGAGTCTGAAGAAGTAAAACACCCTTTCTTAGAACAATTTGCTGCTGCTCAAAATTGCGCTCGGCCTGCCAACGAATCATTTTATGAGCCATAGGAGACATCCAGCTCAATATCTTTTTAATTGATTCCTTCCAATCATGAGCAAGAGAAGCATCATATATTGCCAGATCCTTTACATAATACTTTAGGCTCTTCCTTAGAGCTGCCTTCAAGCTCGCAGGCAACATCTGGTAGAGATCATCCTTTGCTTCCTCTCCAATTAGATGGGGATAACTAAGAAGCTTTTCTATGATAATTATGATATTAGCATAATGAAGAGCAAGAGCTGAGCCACCAACGGTTGAAGAAGGTGCAAGCATTGTCAGTCTAACCTTGGGACCGAACCTCGGCCTCCCAATGCTTCCCCTTATGCAGCCTTGCTCCCCACTGAAAGGAACAAGAGAACCAGTCCTGCTCTGGCTAACACAGCTATGCTCCTCAAAGTGTTCATTTGAGTCTTTCCATGAAGCCGGACCACTCAAGCTGAGACATTCCATGAAGAGCTTTCCAGGATTAGCTCTGCAGTTGAACCTGAGACCATCACGATGGAGATTTACACCAGGCTCCACCATCTGACCAGATTTCTGAATCTTACCTGACCTGTTATCTCCTGCATCTGACCTGAGAAGACCAGAATTCAATGGGAGATGTCGGAAGACAACAATTGGGCCAAAAAGCTGTTGGCTTTCATTGGCTGATATGCTCTCCAACTCCAAAATGGAGTCCCCGAACACCTGGCAGATCCGATTATGAATCGTGCAAACTGCGCGAGCAAGGAGGAGGACGACTTTGTCATAGCATTGATTCCAAAGAGAGGAATCCCGAAGCTGCTTGACATCGTGCCTCTGCCACTGAATCCTTTGATCGAACACCTTGCGGGTATGTTCGTTAGCAGGCGTGGGAGGGAATTTCTTGGCGGAAAGCTCAAGCTCTGTAAGGGTTTCGAGCTCGGAGTAGAGAGCGGCAGTGGAGGAAGCGAGCCGCTCCATCTTGCGAACGGTGCCATCCATGTCGCGGGAGAGAAAGCCGAGAGCGGAGGGGTCGATTCGGCCGGCGAGTAAGTCGGAGTACACATGTTCGAAGCCTTGGAGAGCGGGTAGAGAGCAGCGACGACCTAGGCGGGAAGTAACGGCGGCGACGCGGTTTAGTTCGTCGAGCTTCTCGGCGACGGCGAGGGCGAGGAGGTGGTTTTCGTGAGGGGAGATGAGAGAGCGAAGGGCAGGGGCGGAGAGGATCTGGTGATGGAGGTTGGAGATTTCGCCGTCGGAGAGAGAACGGTGCAGATGGACGGCACGTGACATCGCGTTGGCAACCTCGAAGGAGAGGATGCCAATGACCGAGGCAGAGGCTTCTCCGTGTTTCAGTGGATCCCGCCCCCCTTTCTTCTTCCGCATCTTCTGTATCCACGGCTCAACCACCATTGCTACGCTTCGATGGGATTTTCTCCGCTCGTCTGCAAGCAAAAGTAGGATTTTTTCTTCTAATTTAGCTTAAAAAGAAGAATTTTAAACAGTCACAAGGCGAACGTGCAAAGGAAACCTCGTTCCTAACATTGAATCTCACATTCTTCTAAAAAAAAAACAAATGAATTTTTTTCCGCTTGCCAGTTGGAAATGCGTTTAACAGCGTTTAACAGAAGCAACAAGAATTCAAATCATAGAAGCTTAGGCTGACCTCAAGCAGTAGAACGACCATTCATGAGAACTAAATCAGCAGGTTGAGCGCTTTGGAGCATGGAACATGGAAATCGAAAAAAGAACCCGCTTTTCCTCCTCCCTTGTTCTCCTCCTCTTGGCTTCGGCCTAAAACGCATCGTCTCAAATGGCCTCCACTCACTTCCTCCGCTTCTAAAACAAAAGCATTCGGAGAGAAGAGACAAGCAGAGGCGTGCCGATGCCTTATATCGATAATCATTTTTTGAATTCTCGCTCCTTTAAGAAAAAAAAATCATATTTTTACTCTTTTTTCATGTGTTGCAGTTTTATAGATATCATCGTCATCAGGAATTTAAAAGAGCTCGTCTGTTATTGATTTGATTTATTAACAGAATCAAACTTTTATATTTGTATTCAGGTCTAATCTCTGGTTGTATAATTAGGGCTTTAACTTCCATCATAAAAGTAAAAATTTGATCATACTAATTATTAAATTTTAATCTAATTACTTAGGATTAAATCTTTCAACGCCGAAAAAAAAATTAGTTATTTATGCTATATATAGATTTTGTGATCTTGACTAATATAAAAACTCATTAAAATTTTATTTTGGACGGTTTTATTATTGCTTTAAGAAACAGTAAGAAAATCGTCCCAAACGAAGCCTAAATCAATTAAATAACGCCTAGTCTTAGTTATCTTTCAATGCTATACTTGAAGCATGATCTAGAACTCTACTTTAGGTTATACACAACTAATAACCTAAAAATCACAAAATAAAAAAGGTGAATATGAAAGAAATAAATCCGTTAAGTAAAATATAAAGGGTAAGACATTGGGCAAAAATATGACTAAAAAACTATAGAAGGAAAAAAAATGAATGTTAAACTATATATGATTCTTAGGCTTCGTTTGGTATGACTTTCTTATTATTTTATGAAGCAATTTCTTAATGCAAAATTTTCATATTAAAAAATTTTGTAATAAGAAATTACTTTATAAAGCAGTATGAAGTCATTGAATTGTTTCTTGCAAACTCATCACGATTATTTTGTGATTTTCATATTACTAACCATGCATCATCCAATAAAAGTTATAGACAAATGCTTCAAGTGTATTATTATAAGGTAATTATTGTTAGTAGTTATTTAGTTTATCCAATGAGTTCTAGTAGTAGTTAAAGGTATATATTTTATATATTTGGTAGATTATTTAGCAATATCATTAGATTTAGATGCTCTGATGATCTTATCATAATTAGATTCAGCGAAATCATATATTTTTATTTATTGATGTTATTTTCTAATTTTCAACTCACGTTCTCCTACTAGGGATTTTTGTTTGTGACAGCTTTCTTACTGCTTTCTAAAGCAACTTTTTAGTAAAAATTTTTTAAGATTTCGTTTGGGACAGCTTTCTTATTGCTTCTTAACGCATCTTTCTAATATAAAAATTAAATTTTTTATAAAAAAAGAAAAAAAATTATACTAAAAACTACTTTAGAAAATGATAAGAAAACTACTATTGAGTTCAAATTAATTATTAAACCAAATATGAATACATATTTTTTATTGTCCTAATCATCACCTAATCCACAAAATTAGGGAGATTAAAGCAAATGTTAAATCGAGCTGATTTGAGGAAGTTGGCGAAGAGTCGTTATGAGCATTTTGACTCTTTGCCCTTTTTGTTGTAACAACTTCATTCTTTGCTTCCTTTGTTCATCCATTTTTTTAGAGAGGGTATTATATAATGGGGTTCACAAAGTCAATTATGTGATGTCATAATTAGGATTATTATTATCTATTTAATTTTGCATTTGGTTTGATGTTGACTTTGGATTATATATTTATAAGAAATTTTTATCATTTTAATCATTAATCACACAATTATACTGAGATTTTGATTAAAGCTTAAGTGTTATTGAATTAACTACATGCCATAGTTGTATATCTTAATTAGAATATTCGACTTGGCAAAGTCGTACATCGAGCTTATAAGAAGTCAATGGCTTAATATGTATCGGTGGACCAACAATCAAATATCAGATCAATTACTTCCGGTTTGAATGAAGTCAACCATTGGAAGTACTCGTTAGGACCGACTTCACATACCGTGCTAAGACTTCGTTTGTGACAGCTTAAGACTTCGTTTGATGAGTTCTTTTTAAGCCGAAACAGGGTAGATCGAATTGTGTTAACTTAAATTGGGCCAACTCAACTTGAATCTTAAGACTTCGTTTGTGACAGCTTTGTTAATGCTTTCTAAAACAATATTATAGTTTAAAAAATTTCTTGAATTAGACTTTTTTGTTGCTAAAAAATTGTTTTAGAAAACAATGAGAAAGCTGTCCCAATTAAAACCTAATTTTTCAAATAATTTAAACTTTGAGAGAAGAATGACATCCACTATGAATCCAAATGATTTTGTCTGCTTAGTAATGAATCATAAAGTTATGAAACATTATAAATGCAAATGATATTGACTGCTTTAATAATAATTCATATAAAGTCTTGCGACATATATTAGTGGAGAGGTTACTAATTGTTCAACAATATTAAATGACCCTTTTTTAAAAAATTGTAGAAAATTAAAATTTTAATGGAAAAAAATAAAATCAAAATATTAAGTCAAAAAATTTATTTTAATCAGATTATTCTATCCCAAATTTTCTCCTTTATAATATAATTAATTGTTGATAGAAATTTTACTAATCAATAAAAAAAGGAAAATATTGCTAAGAAATAAATATAAAAATAGAAAGTGTGGATTTATGATTTAAAATTCAGATAAATAGAGAAAATGCTAATAAAAATTGATATTTAAATAAATAGAAAAAAGCAAAGTGGGAGCTAAACTATTTTTAAATAAAAAAACTATTTTTAAATAAAAAATATTGTACTGCAATATATCATTAATTAATATCAGAAGATTTATAATTGTTGACCAGACCATGTGAACTATATATATATTTTTTATATTTACATTAGGTGAGGGCAACTATTTGATAAAATTCATGTATGTCAGTTTCTTATTCAATATTTGATCTCATTAATTTAATTATTTATTTGTAAAAATTATATATTTTCTAATCATTTTTTAAGTAGTTAATTATTTTAATTCTATTTTTTATAGATATTTGATAATAAAAAATAAATAAATTCAAGATAGATGATGAAAAAAATTTAATTTAGTAAAAAATATTACTAAATCATCATCAATTTTGTTCCTAACAAATATGAATATATGTATTTTTAAATTATTAATATAATAAATACAATTTGATTATATTAAATTAATAAATTAATTAAATTAAATTTTAGATGACTATAAATAAATTGAATAAAAAAAGCACTCCTGCAGCTGCATCTATAACCTAAATCTTGTACTGCTCAATCATTAAATTAATAATAAGTATCCTACTTCCATGATCCTTGTTCCTTACAGTGCATCTAGCTGTTCAACATAGCTAATTAAATAAATATAAATTGACTGCAATTTTCAATTGCAAAACAGGCTATTTTAGCTGAAGACCAGGGTTCTATTTATAAAATTATTTTAAAGTATCTGGAATTGGATGTAATTTTCAAATACATGTGTAAAACAAGACAAATATTTGAAAGATGAGGTGTCGGGAGAAGTAAATGAAGGTGGTCCTATTCGTGGTCACTATTCACAGTGCAGGTGGATGGGGGTTGGCCCTTCCAATCTTTCAAAAATTTAGTTGGAAGGACAAAAATAAATATTTTTACAGGGTTCATCATATACAGGTAACAGTAAATAGTCAAAGGTATTAGGAAGTGAGGGTCTCTTTGAAGGCTTTGTTACTGTTTTGATTTTTAGAGCTTAATTATAATTTTTATTCCATTATTATTTTTTCAATGTTTTCACAAACATTTTGGGCTATAAAATAACTTTTTGCAACAACTTTTTTAAAAATTATTTTATATTAACAGATTTATAAAAACCTGCAGTCATTTCAAACAAATTCTGAAATAGCGAGGACATCACAACTCATAGCATGAGCCAATAAATATCAACAGATGAAAGCAAAGCCCTATATAGAGTCATGTTTGGGTACCAAATGGGTGCCCACGCTCTGCCCGGGCGGGCTTCACCCACCTGTTGTGATTTTTTGGATGTCGTGCCCACTCATACCCACCCACTTTCCAAGCTTTTTAAATGCAGTCCGTCGTGACTGTAAACTTTCAAGCGGCATATCAAAATATATCGTGGTCGCAGCACGGTTTAGTGTGCACTGCTTGGTGAGGATTACGGTAATATACATCATGCTAATGAGCAATATAAATCGGTTTATGCTCCGATGTTGAGTATCCACCCATATTCATCCACGAGGTTATGGGCATACCCAGTGTATCCAATACATGGCTCTGTATGAAATTGGAAGCAACAAAAGGTGATCAACTAAAGTAAGGTAATGTTAATATGGAAAGTTATCTCTAAATTTTCATTTCTTATGTTATACGGATTTAATTTGCTTGAATGATAAGATGGCTAAGATATTATTTCCTGTTAAAAAAATATCATTAACATAGATAAGAATATGCATAATGGATAGGCAGTGAGCCAATGTTTTGGTCATTCATGCTTATGCGATGCAGTTCAATTTTGAGTTATATCATACACAAATAACTTGTGGATTATAAGTGTTTCTCAATGATTTTCCAAATTATAATGTAAGTTTAAAGATTTGAGTACAATGGGATGAATGGAGGGGGATATGACCAAGTAGAGAGCACAAGAGATATCTTGACCCATCGATAAGTTGTAATGTTGGTTTGGGTGAGGGTTACGATCAATGCCAATATAATGCTTTGACATGTAAAATGGTGGAGCCATCAAGGAAGCCTTCAAGCCTATTGATCTTGAATATTAGCTTAATTTGCGTTCGCCATGAATGGTTACTATCAGCTATGAGAGGAACCAAATCGCCCGGTGAAAATTCAATATAAGTCGGTCAAAATGTTTAGAATAACGATATCTATCACATATAAAAAATTACATTGTGAAAGATCACTAAAAATGGAAATATCACATTTTTATCAATTTTTTTAGAGAGAAAATAAATTAAACTCATAATCATTAGAAACATAAGTAGAATAGAGGTCACTTACTAGGATTAGAATAATTTTTGTAATAGAAGCGACATATGGAGAGATCCGAAATACCTTATCTCTCTTCTATCTCTCCTCTCCTCTCCATTTCTTCCCATTATCCTTTCTTTCCTTCCCCGACAAGTCAAACGAATAAGCAATAGATGGCTTAGGTGGTGAGGGATATTTATATTATATATATTAAAATATTATTCATTGCCTAGAGTTGCATGCGTTACGAAACATAACATATTTGTGTTGCATGCTAAATCAATAATTATTGTAGACTAAAGTCTTCAACGCCGCCGAGGCACTTTCCCAGTGTCGCTACGCTCACAAACACAGCACTACAACACTGATGCCAATAATTTCCATATTTTTAAATTAATTCATTTTATGAAGATTTGAGTTATTACATTAAGTGCAAAGTTGTTAAACATTTTTATTGTCTTTTTTTTCCTTAATCATTTTATCACATCAACAAGTTGAATATGAATGATTTTCTCTCTTTTATTAAGCAAGCTCGGCTTTGTAGAATCAAGCACGAGCTCGACCTAGAACTCTATTAATTAATCATGCTCAAGCCCAAGTCAATAATTACTTAACTTTGCTCTACTCATTTACACCCTAGCCGAAAAATTAATGTAGCTCAACCACATAAATATCCTATAATCTCATTAATTTGATTGATCACTTGTTTCTTTAATTACATAATTATTTAGGCTTTGAATTTTTATGTGGTTATTGAAATAATTGATTTGTGCTAATAATGTATAGTGACATTTAATGTTGAGCCCAATAGTTTCACTCACTTAATCTTACCATAATCTTGTAATCAAAATATTTGAAATTGGTGTATTAAAGCCAAGCCTACATGAATTTTTCTAATTTTATCTCTCTTTAAAATTAGTCAATCATAAATAAAATTTATTATTATAAGTGATAAACAAATCAAATTTATTTTTAAAGAGAATAAAAATCTCCTGCAACGACTCTATGTGATACTATTACTATCAGGGGTGCAAAAGAGTCTAGCCGAGTTCAAGTCATGTCAAACTCGAGCTCGACTCATGAGCCAAATCATGTGCTCTAACTCGAGTCAAGCTTAAAAGGCGAGCTCGAGCTCGACTGGAGGAAGCGGATGCCGGATCACTAACTAGCTCATGAGGCAAACCGATTTTGCGTATGCGGCCCATTTCAGCTTTAGCCTTATGCGATTCCACTTCCGCACTTGAGCCACTCCGCCTTCCGCATCCTAGCTCGCCCCCACAATTTTGCCTTTCTCTTCCAGCTTTCGTGGTTCCGCTTCCGCACTCGAGCGGCTGGACAAGTAATTGAGTCGAGCATCATCTCAATCAAACTTGAGCTCAAAACTCAATAAGTTTGAAGCAAGAGCTCAAGCCAGCTCAACTCATTTGCACCCCCGGTTACACTTACAAAATATCTATAGGATGCTGTTATGTTACAACTTACAAAATAACTTAATGATATCACAAATCCTCGCCTATTTTTTTACACCGATCACAAATCCTCGCCTATTTTTTTACACCGATCTTCCCTTCCGCATGCTTCGCCGAACTCCATTTGTATGAGTGGAAATAAAAAAAAATAAATAAAGTAAAAAAGGAGGGGGATACGATAATAAAATTTTAGTTGGGAGACTCGAGGACTGAGGGGAAAAAAATAAATAAAGAAAATGTAAGAGAGTGGGTGCCAACTAGAAGATCGACTTCCTAAGTTATTACTGTTAACATAGAAGCTTTACTCTTTATCCTGTACCAGCTGTTATTACTAGTTTTACCTTTCTCCTCTCTATTTAAGGCTCTCTGTATTTACCTTTTGTAAGATAATAATATTCTCTCTACTTTCCTTTACCTGCTCTGTTCCTTCGTCTCTACCTTTCTCTCATGGTATCAAGAGCCACATAATGGCAGATCAAGATTCAGCCACTTCTTTCCCTCCCTCCTCCACCGCTCTCACCGGCACACCCATCTCTGAGCCCGTTATTCCGGCGTCTCTAAAATTCCTTGTCGCCAACATCAAGAATCTTCTCCCTCATCCTCTCACGTTTGATAACTATGCCATTTGGAGAACCCAAATTACTCAACAGTTCTCTGCTACGGGATACATCGGGCATCTTCTTGGCACCGTCCCTCAACCCCCCGCCGAACATCTTCCAGCGAACTCCGCCTGGAAACTCGTCGACAGCACTCTGATATCGGCTCTATTTTCTACTATTTCGCCATCCATCTTACCTTACGTCATTACGGCCTCCTCGGCCTCCGACGTTTGGGTCATCCTCGAACGAAGACTTCAGTCTTCGTGCCGTTCTCGCGTTCTTCAACTCAAGAACGAACTACACCATCTCCAAATGAAAAATCAGTCTATGCAACAATATCTATCCCAAGTCAAGATGATCGTCGACAACATCGCCGCCTCCGGATCCAAAGTCGATCCGGAAGACATCATTCTCTATACCCTCAATGGACTCCCTGCTTCATACAATTCCTTCAAAACCTACATTCGGAACTCATCCGCACCAGCCGATCTCGACTCCCTGTACGCGCTGCTATGTAGTGAAGAAATCTACATAAATCAAGATCTCTCGAGAGATGCAATCACCGACCCAACAGCTCTCTATGCATCCTCCAACAGTCAGCAACGCAATCGCTCTTATCGCCGTCCAGCAAAGAACTTCAAGAACGGCTCCAACGCTCAGCAATCCCAAAGCAATCTACCTCCTCAAGGCAACAGCACCGTGAATCAACGACTGTCCTGCCAAATCTGCGGCAAGAACGGCCATATCGCCATTAACTGTTGGCACCGCTGCAATTTCAAATATGCTCCAACAACTACTTACTCTCCACGAGCAATGCTTGCAAACACCGCCAACCAACCTTCCCAAGATTGGGTGCTGGATACCGGCGCCTCAGCTCACCTCACGCCAGACAGCGACAACATTCAATATCCTACTGCTTATAACGGTTCGTCGTCCGTCTCAGTGGCTAACGGCTCTACTGTTCCGATTCACAACACCGGACAGGGCCTTCTACCACTGCCGGACACCTCTCGTAAGCTGCGTCTTTGCAATTTATTACATGTTCCTTCTCTCACACATAACTTGATTTCAGTTTCTAAACTCACTACTGACAACCTCATATCTATTACATTTAACTCTAACGGGTTTGAAATAAAGGATTCTCAGGATCAACGACCTCTTCTGCGTGGTCAACTCCGTAACGGACTTTATCACATTCAACCCATCCAGGAAACTCAGTCGGTCGCTCTACACACAACCGAGGACTCTTCCTACCTTTGGCACGCGCGTCTTGGACACCCGAACCGGCAAATACTAAGTCGTCTGGCTAAAGAACTCCTGGCGTCTTCGATCTCTAATTTTCATTTTCTTTGCAAATCTTGTAACGTGGCCAAGAGTCACAAGCTTTCTTTTAGTACAAGAACCTCGGAGTCCTCCTCACCGTTCGAAATCATACATTCGGACGTCTGGGGACCTTCTCCGATTTATTCTTCCAACGGTTTTCGCTATTACGTTCTCTTTATAGATGACTTTACAAAATATTGCTGGATTTACTTCATGCATGCCAAAAGCGAAACTCTATCTAACTTTAAAAACTTTTGCAACATGGTCAGAACTCAATTTGGCACCTCTCCGAAAATACTTCAGTCAGACGGTGGAGGTGAATATACGGGATCAGAATTCAACTGCTTTCTTCAAGAACGCGGAATCCTTCATCATCTCAGCTGTCCCCACACTCCGGAGCAAAACGGAACAGCTGAGCGGAAGCATCGTCACATCCTAGACGTAACTCGGTCCCTCTTACATACTTCCAACATGCCACAACAGTTCTGGCCAGATACGATTTCCACTGCCATTTACCTTATAAACCGAATTCCCTCTAAACCCACTTCCTACATCTCACCGTATCAACTCTTGCATCACAAATCTCACGAATATTCCCACTTACGCATATTTGGCAGTCTATGTTACCCTTGGCTTAAGCCTTACAATAACAACAAATTCGCACCACGTTCTCACGACTGTGTTTTTCTCGGTTACTCCACCAAACACAAAGGTTACAAATGCTACAACCTCAATACTCAACAACTCCATATTTCTAGGCATGTAGTGTTTCATGAAAATATCTTCCCCTTTCAAACTTCTCAAACCAACAAATCGCCCATTTCTTCTACCACCGAAAATACCATTCCTCCATCTCTACTCATTCCTACGTCCACTCTTACCAATGCTCCCAGAACCACGATGCTCCCTAACAATGCTTCTCAAACAAATATAGAATTACCTTCCATCACAACACGGGACCCTTCTCTCACCAACTGCGACAACAGCCGCAACATTCACACCACCGAACAACACAGGCACCACATGCAAACGAGATCCAAATCCGGAATCATTAAACCGAACCCAATCTATTCTCTGCAAAGCAGCAATATAACCGTCTCAACTCCGACATCCTACAGACAAGCCATGAACTTCCCTCACTGGAAATCAGCCATGTCCGTTGAACTTGACGCTCTACAAAAACAAGGAACCTGGACTCTTGTTCCAACACCAAAGAATAAATGCATACTCGGTTGCAAGTGGACGTTCAAAACCAAAATCTTACCCAATGGGCAGGTCGACCGCTACAAGGCACGTCTAGTTGCCCTCGGCTATGATCAACGACCCGGAGAAAACTATGACGAAACATTCAGTCCGGTGGCGAAAATACCAACCATCCGTCTTCTTCTCACCCTTGCCATCAACAGACAATGGCCGGTTCTTCAACTCGACATCTCCAACGCTTTTCTTCACGGCGACCTTCCCGATGATATCTATATGCGCCAACCTCCCGGCTTCACCAACACCGACTATCCGGAACTCGTCTGCAAGCTGAACAAATCCTTATACGGTCTCAAACAAGCTCCTAGACAGTGGTTCCAAAAGCTCACATCCTTTCTCCAAACTCGAGGATTTCGGTTTAGCCGCTCTGACCCATCCCTACTACTTTTCACAAAGAATCAAATTCACTTATATTTCCTAATCTATGTTGATGACATTTTACTCACAGGAAATGATCAAGACACGGTGCACTCTCTGCTAAAAGATCTCAAATCAAATTTCGCATTCAAACAGCCAGCCCCGATCTCACTGTTCTTGGGAATTCAAGTGCAGAAAACTGCCACCGGTTACTTCCTCTCTCAAGCCCATTTCGCCAAAAAGATTCTCAACGATTCAGGATTCACCGACTGCAAAGCCGCCTCAACGAACACCAAACACACAAACGACAAACTGCAACCCTTTCATGACCCTACGCTCTACCGTCGCATTGCCGGCGCTTTACAATACCTGTCCATCACGCGACCAGACATTGCATTTGCCACTAACCGTGTATGTCAGCACATGAAGACCCCTACCGATCAAGACTACACCACTCTGACCCGTCTGCTTCGTTACATTAAGGGCACGCTATCCTTCGGTTTGCCCTTATCCACCGGAGCTGATCTTCAACTGCACACCTATACTGACGCCGATTGGGCCTCAGACCAATCCGACCGCAAATCTGTCTCCGGCTTCTGTACCTTCTTGGGACCAAACCTTATCTCCTGGTCCGTCAAGAAGCAAATTACCGTCGCCAAATCTTCCACCGAAGCAGAATATCGATCACTATCCGCCGCCTCCTCGGACGTGCTCTGGCTCAGACGTCTCGCGGACGAACTTCATATCCCTCAAAATAGTCCAACAGCAATCTACTGCGACAACCAATCCGCCATTGCTATCGCTAAGAATTCGGTCTTCCACGCCATAACAAAGCACATTGAAATTGACTATCACTTCATCCGCGAACACATCAACGCTCGGAACATCAGTATACATCACATCTCGTCCAAAGATCAAATCGCGGATATTTTGACTAAACCTCTGGCTAAAGCCCGATTCCATGACCTGTGCTCCAAATTAACAATTCACGCCATGAATTATTAATTTGCCATGAATTATTAATTTGAGGGAGGATGTTAACATAGAAGCTTTACTCTTTATCCTGTACCAGCTGTTATTACTAGTTTTACCTTTCTCCTCTCTATTTAAGGCTCTCTGTATTTACCTTTTGTAAGATAATAATATTCTCTCTACTTTCCTTTACCTGCTCTGTTCCTTCGTCTCTACCTTTCTCTCAATTACATGGATACCATGGTTAAATCCCGCTTATATTAAATTTGTGGACACTAAACTTTAAAAAAATTGCAAAAGAATATAATTTATTCAAATTTGTTGAGACTTATGCAATTAATATTTTGTTTAATTTCTTTTGAGATAAATTTAACACAAATGATAAATCCAAATTTATATTAAATATATCTTTAAAATAAATTCAATAAATTTAAAATTCATTATAGTAAAAAATTGACCACAATAATAAGATCTTTTTTTTTTTCTTTAACAAAAATTTCTTTCTTTTATATATATATATATATATATATATATATATATATATATATATATATATATATATATATATATATATAGGTCATATCTTAAATTAAATTTGCTATGCATTTACCATAACCAAAATCATCATAAATGATATTCATTATAGTTTGAACTCCATTAAACATTCATTAAAACTAAAATCTCAATTATATATCCAGATGTAAAAATTGAAATAAACAAATATTTATAGAGTCAAATTATTTAAATAAATAAAACATAGGTTTCATTTTTTAAAGCTTTCTTAATGCCTTATTCTGAGACCACAATCATAATTCATATTTGACCACATTTTCATAGCTTCCAAGAAATTTTTGTGCTATGGAACTGCTTTCTACAATCGCTTTCAAAAAGTTATTTTCTTTCCAATAGCTTAATTTACAATTACATCATAAAAAGCTACACCGTCACCATTGCCTTCAACCTCCTTAGGAAAAATTATTATGTGCGAACACAGGACGTCGTCCGGAATTGAATCAGAGCGCGTCAGTCACCTTTTTGTTGTGAACCGCGGCTATATACCGTTGTGTACCATGTGACGTGACGCGCTTTAATTCACCTCCGAACAATCTGATATCCGCAGTGAATAATCCCTCCTTGCTTAGCCACATCTCCCTCATCATCATCCTCTTTCTCTTTGCCCTTCTCGTCAGTCCTCTCATCCTTATGGTAACGTGTAGTTGGCTGAATATCATGGAATAGTGCACCATAGCCCATCGACTCAATTTTATGTTATTGGCCAGTCTCAAGTGCCACTTGCAGTTGAGTTATCATCTGCAATTGAAGCTCTCTCCAATTAAGGCTACTGCTTGACTGCTCACCTAGAGGCAGACTCAAAAAAATTTTTAGTGAGACTTCATCAAACTAATTAAGGAAGTAACTCAAGACTTCATTTGCGAAGGCTTTCTTAGTGTTTCTTAAATTACAAAATTAAAATTTTTGTATTATGATGGTGAGACCTGCAAGACTGCAATGTCTTATGGTGTTGAATGTTGGTCATTAAAAGAGAAGCATAATCCTAACTACTAAGTTAAGTATTGCATATATGAGGACGCTCAAGTGGATAATTAAGTGGCTTTATCCTTAGAGATGGGATACGAAATCATGAGTGTATACGTGAAAAGGTTGGAATAGCTCTAGTGGAAGAAAAGATTAGAGAGAGTTGTCTTAAATGGTTTGTTCACATAAAACAACGGCCTTCCAATGATCTGGTTAGGAAAGTAGAGGTATTTGATTGGACTTATATTAAGAAATGTAAATATAGATCTAAAAAGACTTGGTTAGAAAATATTAGAAATGATTTTTCTTTATTAGATTTTAACGAGAGTTTGACTTTTAACAAGACACAATTGAGAAAAAAGAATTCTTGTAGCCGACCCCACGTTAGTGGGACAAAGGCTTGATGTTGTTATTATTTAAAAAACTGTTTTAAAAGGCAATAAACAAACGAAGCCTTAGACTAATTCATTTGGAATAACTTTTTCTAGAAATTTGTGTACTAAAAAAATTGTTTTAGAAAGCAATAAAAAAATCATTTCAAATGAAGCCTCAGTCAAAATTGATGGTGAATTCAAGATTTTATGTAGATATTTGTTTAAAATATTTAAAAATTATATTTAAATTCTTTTTTATCATGTAGTTTCTTATTATTTCTCTTATACTTTATATTTTTATCATTTAATTAATTGCAACAACAATTCCGGCCACTGCCGGTTAATGTTAATGCCCCCTACCTCGTTTTATGTAATATACAATAAAAATGAAAATAACACTTATTAAATTATATATATAATAAAAAAGTGATCCTAAATCCTCTTGAATTGACTAAACATATTAAAGTACTACCATTAGTAAATGCTACAACTAATATATTATTGGATTTTAATGATTAGCAAACTTACTTGGTATGAACTCTTTGATGGCATTCATCTAAGAATAATCTATAATGTGATAGCTAACACATCTCTTGCTCCAACAAAGGCATCCATTATGGTAGGATACCTAACGAAGTTGTTGCGTCCAGGAGTATTCGCGGCGGTAGAGAAATATCATTTTTAATGTCTTAGCATTGTACGAAAATTCGGCACGCAATCAGATAAGGAGAGAGGGTCTAGCATTTATGAGACACAAAGATTTTTACGTGGAAAACCCCTGTAAAAGGGGGAAAAACCACGGGGCCTAGCCCAGTTTGAACGAATCCACTAGTATTTGCAGTCGATTACAAATGAGGCCCTTCCTTGGGAGAAGGCCTTAGCTTGATGTATATCTTATGGAGTACATTACATGATGTAAATATAAAGAGCTACTATCGACATATTTGCTTTGTTAGAAGGACTGCAGTCGGCGGGCGACGTAGGTCAGGAGGACCGTAGTCAGCTGGCGACGGAGGACTATAGTCAGCGGGCGACGTAAGTCAGGAAGACCGTAGTCGGCGGGCGACGAAAGTCGGAAAGACTGTAGTTAGCGGGCGACATAAGTCAGGAGGACCGTATTCAACGGGCAACGGATGTCGAAAAGACTGTAGTCGGCGGGCGACGTAAGTCAGGAGGACCGTAGTCGGCTAGCGACAGAGGTCGGAAGGATTGTAGTCTGACGACGAAGATCAATAGGACAACATCATGTAGAAGTCCAACAATAGAAAGAAATGCATCTTCGCATAGACGTCCAGCGAAGTCTGATAACCGGTAGAAGTCCGACGTCGAGTAGAAACTTGGCGAAGAGTGAAGGTCCGACGTCGGGTAGAAGTCCAACGTCTTTGGTGGCAGAGGGGAACTCCGGCTTCACTTGGGCGGAGTTTCGACGTCATGAGGGAACTCTCTTGTAAATTGGGAAGAATTTCAGCATCCTATGGAAGTTGGGCAGAATTCTGGCGTTCTCCCAAAAATTTGGCAGAGTTCCGGCATCAGGAAGATCCTTTTCCCCTTTCTCCTCTTCTTCTTCTCTCTCTTCACTTGAATCCTTTGGTGTAGAATTAGTGCTATATTTATAGTTTTTCTGGAGTGGCATAGCCCGTAAATAGGCGTGAGATCATAGGCGAATAGGGAGTGGTTTGAATGGACGGCCGATATCGAATCCTTTGATCATGCACCGTTCGTTGTACATTTGAAGGCCTTAATGATGTTAGAATTTGGTGACTTTGGGCTCGTTAGATTCGTCTCGTCAATCCGCTCGATTCGAGTATAAGCTCGTTAAAATCGGAGACCGTTTGGTAACTCAAATTACGGTTTGAAACTTTCAACAGTGCTTCGGGTCCTTGATTTGGACCCATTTGGACTCGGATTGGGTAGAATTTGGTGTCGTTGGATTCGTATTTCCGAGACGCTCAGTTTGACTGTAAGTTTGCTTAAATCAGAGTTCAGGTACTCCCGGATTTAATTTTTGAAGTTTCTGACTTGATATTTGCCTCGAGATTCGTGCCTGATCAAGATAATTTTTGCATGACGTATCAGTTGCCCCCCCCCCTATTTTTGGACGTCGAAGCTCCAGAAGTATGAAAATACTTGTTATGAACTTTTACATTGGTCGGATCGCAAAAAATTGTGTTCCAAAAGTTGAACATTTGTGCAAACTTGCTTATAAAAGCCCCGTTGAGCTCCGAAAGTGTCGAAGTCGGGTCCGGGACGTCGAAAAACGTGTCCGAGGACCCCAAAAATGTCTGAATCGGATCGTCCGGGCCGAAAATCGGGCCCGGACAGTGTAGACGGCCGAACCGACCGGCCGGCCACCGCCTACCACCGGACGCCGCCAGTGGTACTCGCACGGCGCTTGAACAGGCGCGCCTGTTCAGGCCGCGCGGTTAGGGCCGTCGGTTTCTTGTTTTTGAAATTTTTTTTTTCCTTAGGGGCGGCGGGTTCAGCCGTCCCTCTTACCCTTTTTTTTTCCTTTTTTCGCGATCCACGTGAGGAGTCCGAGGATCAGCGCGGTGGCGGTTCGCTGCCACCGACCTAAGTAGGGCCCACATATAAGAAAAATAATTTTTCTTGCTATTTTTGGATCGAAAAAATTTCTAAAAAAATATCAAAATATTCCAAAAAATCCGGAAAATTTTTTAAAAAATTGGGGATTTTGAAAATTGCAATAACTCCCCATCATTCTCTACAAAACCTATAAATAGGCCTCCTAGGCCTTTAGGAAACTTACAACTTCTATTTCTTTCTCCCTCTGGCTCTCTGGCGGCTGAGGCTTTCGCTATTTTTGAGTGGGAAACTTCCCCTGCTCGAATTAGCGCCCCCCCCCCCCCCCCCCCCCCCTCGCGCGCAGGAGTTACGTGATTTCTCTTTCTTCCCCCACGACTTTCTGACGGTTGAGGCTTTCGTTATTTGCGAGTGAGAATTTTTTCCCTGCTCGAATTAGCGCCCCTCCTCGCATGCAGAAGCTTACGGGATTTCTTCCCCTCCCTCTGCTTTCTGACGGTTGAGGCTTCCGTTATTTGCGAGTGGGAAATTTTCCCTACTCGAATTAGCGCCCCTCCTCGCGTGCAGGAGTTACGGGATTTTTCCTCCTTCCCCCCGGCTTTTGAGAGATCTGTTGAAGTGCAGAAATTTAGCATCGCGTAGAAATACAGCATTGGGCAGAAGACCGATGAAATTCCTTCGACGGTCAGAATTTCAATGACGTGTAGAAGTACGGCGTCGGTCAGAAGACCGATGAAATTCCATCGACAGTTAGAATTCTAACGACGAGTAGAAGTATTATAGGAGTCCAATGTTGTGTAGAAGTACGACGTCGGGTAGAAGTTCAACGTCGGGTAGAAGACCGACGAAAGTTTGTCGACGAGCAGAAGTCTGACGACGAGTAGAAGTCCGCTGACGAGCAGAAGTCCGATGAGAAGGAGAAGTCTGACGTCGGGTAAAAGTTCAACATCTGGTAGAAGACCGACGAAAGTTCGTCGACGAGCAAAAGTCTGACGACGAGTAGAAGTCCGCTGACGAGCAGAAGTCCGACTAGAAGGAGAAGTCCGACGTCGGATAGAAGTTCAACGTCGGGTAGAAGACCGACGAAAGTTTTCGATGAGCATAAGTCCGACGGCGAGTAGGAGTCTGCTGACGAGCAGAAGTCCGACGACAAGGATAAGTCCGACGACAAGGAGAAGTCCGACGTCGGGTAGAAGTACGGCCTCGGGCAAAAGACCAGTGAAAGTTCGTCGACGGGCAGAAGTCCGACGACGAGTAGAAGTCCACTGACGAGCAGAAGTCCGACGATAGGAAGAAGTCCGATGTCGGGTAGAAGTACGGCATCGTGTAGAAGACCGATGAAAGTTCGTCGACGAGCAGAAGTCCGATGACGAGTAGAAGTTCAATGTAGGGTAGAAGACCGACGAAAGTTCATCGACGAGTAGAAGTCCGACGACGAGTAGAAGTACAACGTCGGGTATTAGTCCGTTGAAAGTCCTGTAAGGCAAAAGTTCAGCGACAGGAGGAAATTCAACATCAAGTAGAAATTTAACTTTGTGTAGAAGTCCAATGGAATTCCATTAATAGCATTTTGGTGACGTTAACTAAGGATGTATAATCTGTCCGATGTTGTTTGTCAGAGCCTTTTTTCTTGATGACGTCAACATATGTGAAATAGGTCGGGAGAATCCACCAAGGATGTGAGACTTTTCCGATGTTGTATGTCGGAGCCTTTGCTCGACGACGTTAACATGTGTGGAAGAGGTCGGGAGAATCCATCAAGGATGTGAAACCTTTCCGAGGTTGTATGTCGGAGCCTTTGCTTGACGACATTAACTTGTGTGGAAGAGGTCGGGAGAATCTACCAAGGATGTGAGACCTTTCTGAGGTTGTATGTCGGAGCCTTTACTCGACGACGTTAACCTGTGTGGAAGAGGTCGGGAGAATCCACCATGGATGTGAGACCTATCCGAGGTTGTATGTCGGAACATTTGTTCGGCGACGTTAACCTGTGTGGAAGAGGTCGAGAGAATCCACCAAGGATGTGAGACCTTTTCGAGGTTGTATGTTGGAACATTTGTTCGACGACATTAACCTGTGTGGAAGAGGTCGAGAGAATCCACCAAGGATGTGAGACCTTTCTGAGGTTGTATGTCGGAACATTTGTTCGACGACGTTAACCTGTATGGAAGAGGTCAGGAGAATCCACCAAGGATGTGAGACCTATCCGAGGTTGTATGTCGGAACATTTGTTCGACGACGTTAACCTGTGTGGAAGAGATCGAGAGAATCCACCAAGGATGTGAAACCTTTCCGAGGTTGTATGTCGGAACATTTGTTCGACGACGTTAACCTATGTGAAGAGGTCGAGAGAATCCACCAAGGATGTGAAACCTTTCCGAGGTTATATGTTGGAGCCTTTGTTCAACGACGTTAACATGTGTGGAAGAGGTCGGGAGAATCCACCAAGGATGTGAGACCTTTCCGAGATTGTATGTCGGAACATTTGTTCGACGACGTTAACCTGTGTGGAAGAGGTCGGGAGAATCCACCAAGGATGTAAGACCTATCCGAGGTTGTATGTCGGAACATTTGTTCGACGACGTTAACATGTATGGAAGAGGTCGAGAGAATCTACCAAGGATGTGAGACCTTTCCGAGGTTGTATGTCGGAACATTTGTTCGACGACGTTAACCTATGTGGAAGAGGAAGAATCGGATCCCCCTGGGATAGATTTTACCATGATTGGGAGGGGCAAATTCCGCGTGTATCCCGAATCAAAGGTGAAGAATGGTCTATTTTTAGACCGTTACTGCCTTTTTGAGGTCGAGGTTAAGACCTTGCCCAAGGAGTAGAAGTCCAATAAGGGACTGTATAAAGCTTGCAATTGATTTGAAGTATCCTTGCATTTGCTCGGATATTCTCGAAATATCATCTTGATATATAAAGCATTGGAGGATCCTTTTAACCAGAATTGGGGTCAAAGTTGCCCCCCAGTCCGCATCTGATACAACAATAACTGATGTCAGGAAGTTGATAAGAGCGATCTTTTGAGATTGGAGCAAAAGTTGCCCCCCAGTCGAGAATCACGTTCCCACAAACGACGCCAAACTGTTGCGTCCAGGAGTATTCGCGGTGGTAGAGAAATATCATTTTTAACGTCTTAACATTGTACAAAAATCCGGCACGCAATCAGATAAGGAGAGAGGGTCTAGCATTTATGAGACACCAAGATTTTTACGTGGAAAACCCCTGTAAAAGGGGGAAAAACCACGGGGCCTAGCCCAGTTTGAACGAATCCACTAGTATTTGCAGTCGATTACAAATGAGGCCCTTCCTTGGGAGAAGGCCTTAGCTTGATGTACATCTTATGGAGTACATTACATGATGTAAATACAAAGAGCTACTATCGATGTATTCGCTTTGTTAGAAGGACTGCAGTCGGCGGGCGATGTAGGTCAGGAGGACCGTAGTCAGCTGGCGACGGAGGACTGTAGTCGGCGGGCGATGTAAGTCAGGAGGACCGTAGTCGGTGGGTGAAGAAAGTTGGAAAGACTGTAGTCGGCGGGCGACATAAGTCAGGAGGACTGTATTCAATGGGCGACGGATGTCGGAAAGACTGTAGTCGGCGGGCGACGTAAGTTAGGAGGACCGTAGTCGGCTAGCGACGGAGGTCGGAAGGAGTGTAGTCTGACAACGAAGATCAATAGGACAGCGTCAGGTAGAAGTCCAACAATTGAAAGAAATGCATCTTCGCATAGACGTTCAGCGAAGTCCGATAACCGGCAGAAGTCCGGCGTCGGGTAGAAACTTGGCGAAGAGTGAAGGTCCGACGTCAGGTAGAAGTCCAACGTCTTTGGTGGCAGAGGGGAACTCCGACTTCACTTGGGCGGAGTTTCGGCGTCAGGAGGGAACTCTCTTATAAATTGGAAAGAATTTCAGCATCCCATGAAAGTTGGGCAGAATTCTGGCGTTCTCCCAAAAATCCGGCATAGTTCCGGCGTCTTCAGGCGGCAGGAAGAGCTCCGACGGTGGTCGAGGAGGTGAGGAATCTCCTTTTCCCCTTTATCCTCTTCTTCTTCTCTCTCTTCACTTGAGTCCTTTGGTGTAGAATGAGGGCTATATTTATAGTTTTTCTAGAGTGGCATAGCCCATAAATAGGCGTGAGATCATGGACGAATAGGGAGTGGTTTGAATGGACGGCCGATATCAAATCCTTTGATCATGCGCCGTTCGTTGGACATTTGAAGGCCTTAATGATGTCAGAATTTGGTGATCTTGGGCTCGTTAGATTCATCTCATCAATCCGCTAGATTCGAGTATAAGCTCGTTAAAATCGGAGACCGTTTGGTAACCCAAATTGTGGTTTGAACCTTCCAACAGAACTTCGGGTCCTTGATTTGGACCCATTTGGACTCGAATTGGGTCGAATTTGGTGTCGTTGGATTTATATTTCCGAGACGCTCAGTTTGACTGTAAGTTTGCTTAAATCAGAGTTTAGGTGCTCCCGAATTTAATTTTTAAAGTTTCCGACTTGATTTTTGCCTCGAGATTCGTGCCCGATCAAGATAATTTTTGCATGACGTATCAGAAGTAAATCAATTTGATGAGAATTCTTTTGTATTAATTATGGAATCTTAGATTTACCTAATGAATATCAATCCACATGATATGCCACCAAAAATTGGCAAGGCCTTCCACCTCGACGCCCTAAGCAAGACAATGAAGATATGACGAAGAAGGAATATACTCCATTGAATATCTCATGAGTTAATATTCTCATGGATATACAAAATGAAAGAACTATTAAATGACCCAATCTGTTGAATCCAAACACTGAAAATAATATTATTATTGCCGCTTTTATCGAAGCCGAGGACATACTACTAAAGCTTATATACTTTTGAAAAAGGAAATTTAAAGGTTAATTCAATAGGGATATATTTGTCAATTCACTCAAAATCCACCTACTTAAAATGAAACTAATCTTGTTAGGGGCATAATCAACAACAACAATAAAGGTAACAACAAGCTAATTGTCAAATAATTGGCTAAATTAAAATCATTGTTGGAGGACCCCTATTATCTTATCAAGTTCTCCTCACTACCCCGAAGTAGCAAGCATTGAGGAAGACTCAAGATGATCATCCTATCATATTCAATGATTTTGACCTGGAAGGGATCCATACTCCACACCATTAAGACCTTCTTGTCATCAATATTAGTATTGGAGATCCATATTATAACAAAAAAAGAATCTTAGTTGATAATGAGATCTCAGCAGATGTTCCATTTTACTCAACTATTCTTAGTATGGGTTTGACCAGAGAGAAACTTCAGTCTGTTATTGGATCGTTGTATCCATTTGACAATCATCTGGTGCAGGCGGAGGGGACAATTACTCTCCCTATCACACTTGGAGAATTATCTTAGCAGGCTACTCACATAGTTCAATTCATTATTGTCAAATCAAAATTTTCATACAATTCCATATTTGGGAGACCCTTGCAATCAATCTTTGGAGATATCACTTTTGTGCCCCATCTAAAAATAAATTTTTTAACTCCAGTTGGGATTTGTGAAGTACGTGGAAAACAACAAGTTACTCAAACTTGCTACCTTAGACATGCTCAATCACGCCCATCTATCACCCTACATATCAAAAATTTTAAATTCTAAAATAAAGATATCCTTCAAAGGTTCTCCCTTATAGAGGAGCTTTGGAACCCTGGAACCCAGGCTAAAAATCAAGTAAGTGTTTTGATTAAAAAAAAATATAGTTATATTTTGAAAATGTATTAATTTTCTTTGGGAATATTTTTAATTTTGAATTTTAAAATTGAACGCGTCATTATGAACAGTATATCATCTCAGGAGATGATCATATCGTTCGCTAATGGGTTCAAATTTCAGAATCTCAACTTTATCCGGATTATCGTAGTCAAACTCAAAGGGAGAATCACATTTGACCCCGGAGGATCAAAATGGAATTTAATCAATTATTTGACTACGCTAATTTGGATAAAAAGATCATTAATTTCATAATCAAAATCACGATAGTAATTGATATATCAATCCGAGGAAAGAAATTATCAATCACTATTGATCGTTTGAAAATGATGAAAATGATCGTTGAATTTAAATTTCCCAAAGAGAATTAATTAGAGTTTTTGAAAAATTGGTTTTGAAAATCAATTCTGGGTTTCTAAATCTCCTACGAGCGCAAGCCCTCGTAGTTAATTACATCGTAGGAAATCAAAATTTCCTACGAAAACTCTCGATTAAAATAACGGTGTAAATTTTATTTAGATTTTCAAAGCTGGATGTCAAAGGAGGTAAAGGTTGGAAGTTTAAGCGGGATTGGATCAAAATTGAAGACTTATTTTTGGAATCAAAGGAAGAAGGGTAAGAGGTGTTTTGAGATTCTGAATTACTTCAGAAACACCTCAGCCTATCCTAAGTGTTGGGCTTAAATTTGATTTAAAATGATTTAAGTTTGAATGGTTGATTTTATTAGAAGGTTGGGACTTATATTCTCGATCACCAAATCGAGAGAATGCCCAGGAGGTGAGGGTGAAGACTAACCTACCAAGTGGGTATGACGTCCCCGGTCAAGATCCCATGGTTTTCCATCGTCCCGGGTTCGTCGATATCCTTAGCCTACTTAGTCGAGTGCTGACCAGAGGATCCTTGTTAGCAACCATGGGTTACCTCATTCAAGGGGACCTCGTAGGCCAAGGGGCTGGGGACCTAATCCTAGGCTGACAAACAGGAAGTGCACAGGTCTGTGGACAGTGAACCTATGTCTATATTATCTAACCTAGGATGCCACTCTCATTTCGTATGCATATCAATCTATTAAAAAAAAAAAAGGAATACCGGCCTAACCTAAAGCTAGAGTCCGTGTCCTAATGGGTCAATCTAGGTGTGTGTACCAGGTTGTGTGGTTTGGATATATCCTAAATCGGATAATTGGTTAAAGTTATTTTAATATTCTGGTTAGTTGAAAGGCTCAAGGGAAGATTTTGGTTAAAGTTTAAATCTTAATGATTTGAAATCGATTTTAAGATTGATTGTTGGTTTTAAGGTTAGATTAAAATTTTCTGGATTTTTAAATCAAATATTTAATGTTCTAAAATTATTCGAATCATTTAATAATTTTAATCAAGGGGTTAAAATTTGAATTTTAGATTAAGAATGTTTTCCAAAAAAAAATATTTTATTAAAATATTAGCCCTTAAGACGAGTTGAGTGCCATTAAGTTTGATTGATTTAGAGTTTATTTGAATTAATCATGAATTTTCAAAGTTTTGATCATTTATTGGAATTATTTAATTATCTTAATTAGAGAGGTTTTGATGTTTTGAATCTAATTGAGTTCCAAACTCCTTGTAATCAATTCCAAAAGTTATGAATGACCCAAGAATAGATTTCCAAGTGTTTTAGGAATTCTCTGGAATTTTAAATTATTATTAATAAATTATATTAATTAAATATCATATTCTAATGATTATTAGAATATTCTTAAGTTCAAAGTCAAATCTGGTTGATTTTAAATTTGATGTGTTAAGGATTCAAATCTGATCAATTAGAAGGGTTATTCATAGTTTTGGAGTTAAATGTGATTCATTAAAATTTCTAGAAGGTTTTAAGGTTTGATTAAGGTTTAAACTTAAGGGATTTGATTAAGGGGATTCGAAGGGTTTGAATTTTAATGACAACTTTCCCTAGAGCAGGGAAGATCATTAAACTTAAGGGGTTTGAATTTTAGTGATAATTTTCCCTAGAGCAGGGAAGATCGCTAAACTTAAGGGGTTTGAATTTTAGTGATAATTTTCCCTAGAGCAGGGAAGATCACTAAACTTAAGGGGTTTGAATTTGAAGTCAATTGGGATTAACTTTGATCACTTAATAATTGCATGTGTTGATTGGGGTTGATTTGATATTTTTGTAAATTTTATTTGAGTTATTATTAAATATTTAAGTTTTCAGGTTTTAAGTAAGAGATTAATAATTGATTGTTGTTTGAGATCAAATCGATTATGTATATATCAATCTTAAGGTGTAATGTCGCTACGTTATCTATGTTTAACGTTTCATCCCTAAAGGACGTAGGTGTGAATCCTAGAGTTTGTCTAAGTTTTCTAAGACTCGTCCTTAATTATTGTCCTTAAAGATGTCACTAGGTTCAATGGGTTTGAATCCATGTCACTAACCCTTTGGACATACCTACGAATGTAAACAAGTTATGTCGATGGGTTTTGAATTTGTAAAAAGAAGAAAGCAGATATTAACTAAATGCAAGAATTATTGTAAGAATTTAAAGCTGGGAGAAATAGCTCAACAAATAAATCTAGAAGCCTTATACACTTCTAAGTTTTAAGGAAAACTTACCTGGTCACCGGAGCTAGTCAACGGTGACTCCGGCCGTAGTACCCCGTTTAGAAGAAACGGGGCGACTGAAGCTCTTGGCTCTATCCTCCAATTAGCTCCATCAGTACCTCGCAAATAAGGCGACGAGAGAACGAGGTGTCAGAATTTAAATATTTAAATATACAAATTAACAAGTGTGTATGAGCATAACAATTACATAAGAGAGATTAATATAAGTTATGGGTTGCTTAAGATGTTAAACTTATCATAAACTTATATTAATTTTACATGTTCAAGTATTATGATAACAAATGCAATGAATAATGAAGTACTACACATGTTATCGCAACATTAAATTTAAAACAAGATAATTCAAGATAAGAGGATTTTCATTGTATGACAAGAATCATTTAAAAGTCGTTGTATTTATTGTTTTATCTTCAACATGTATTTATATGAATGCAAGATAAAAGAAATAGTATATTTGCAATAGCAACGAAAGAAGTTATAAAGCTTACCCTTTGTTAAGCAATGAACATACCTGCACTATCAAGATCCAAAAATACATCTATGGTAACCATGACATAAAACATACATCGTATTTGAATATACATGCTAGCAATTTAGTATGCACTTAATTAATGAGAACAAGCCTTATTAAAGTGTATAATAACACACATTCGTATAAAAATGTGCCAAGGAAATTATCACAGTTATAGACTTATCAATATTTTGATGAATATAATAATCATCCAATATTAATCTCTGAAAGTGAACATGAATTGAATGTTTGAAGTCAATATATTGAACATGAACAAGACTCAAATGTTTGAAATCAACATATATATGAAAGAAATGAACAAGATTATAGACGTTTAAAATAAAATTATATACAATATTAGATGATCATTCCTTATACATTTATAAAAGGAAATATTTACCGTTTGATTGATTGTGATTGAGAAATTCCGTGGGCTTGCGGAAGAGGAAGAATAGGAGCAGTTCTCTATTCCCTTGCTTAGCTCGGTCTTCATTTAGCGGCTGAAATTCCAATCGCACTATTTGTTGTTGCATCTTTCAATTGCATATCTACGCCTTCATCGATATGCTTTAGGACTACCTTCGATGCTCTTTCAAGTGCATCATTAGCTATCTCTCTACCACCGTTAGCATCCACAAAATCCGCATAACAAATCTAGAACTCGCCATAGTTGGTGCTCAAAGGATCCAAAAGACTGATAATGATAAAATGGACACTTGTTTGGGCCCGTCCAAGCATCCATATGCTTTTGTTTCTGGTTTTCACCGGTTCCTGATGACCCTTGCAGATTTGAGGTTCAGTTGGGCCTTCCAATGGTATGTATTGCTCTATTCTCCATGGATGGAAATCATATCACTAATTACAAGAGCTATTTATCTCTCTACTTATGATATTGAGAATTGAATTGCATAATTCCTTCCTTCTTTAAACATTACGTGAACATATATACATGAAGGAATCTCTTTCACTCTTCTTCTTTGATTGAATTGAAGAGAGGCAATAATAGGCTAATAACTTCATGTTTCTTCCCATATTCTTCCAACAGAACTTTTTTTGTGAGCGAGAGACAACCATACAAAGGGCAGCTGCTTGCTTGGCCGGCCCTAGCAGCTTCAGGACGGGAACAACAAGTCTCTCTCTAAGGCGGCTGGTTGTAGGAATGAGATCATTCCTCCTTTCCCTGCATCGCATGTAAGGCAAGCACAGTAAAGTGCCGAATCTTTCAGCAGTTCTTCTTCTTGCTTGAACAGGTGGAGAAGGGGAAGGAATGACTAGTTGGTTGCATCGTATGTACTTGCATTAATCAAGTGGTAATTCACGTGAGCACCATTTTCTTACTCCAAACAACCATGGCTATGAAATCCATGAAGTTTTTCTTCATCTCCCAGCTTGGCCAAATATCTACAGCAAATCCGCCTCTTATTGCTAGCCAAAATCTGCTGTAGGGGAGGCTGGCCGAAACTGGATGTACAAGGAGAGTGATGGCTGGAACCTTTGAGTAGGCTTTCTTCTTCTTCCTCTACCTTGGACGGATGGGGAGCATGAAGGAGCAGCTGCTTAGCCAGCCCGGGCGGCTGCTTGGAGGCGTGAGATGAGAGGAGCCCTTGTCCCCCTTTCAGCCGGCCCTAGCAGCCTCAAAACGTGAATAGCCAGCTCTCTCCTCTAAGGTGGCTGCTAGTGGAATGATATAGCCAGCAAGCCAAATCTATCCCTCCATTTCCAATCCAAAGGTCAAAATTAAGTGCTTGATTTTTTGAGAGAATAAAGGGCTAAAGTTTAAAGGATTTTGAGGGATATTTAGGCATCAAATTGGTACAAAAGAAAGAATAAAAACATTAAAGTTTTGCTAGATTTGTCTTAAATTAATTATTTAAAATCATTCAAAGATAGTTAATGCTGACAAGATTTAAATTAAGCCAATTAAATCAACTCAATCGAAGCCATTGAAGATAAACTTTCATCAAAATTAATTCAAATCATCTCGAATGCGCTTGATTAAATTTATTTGAAGAAAATTCAAAGGGTTTTGATTAATCTAGATTTTGCTCAACTCAAAATAATAATAAATTAACTCAACTTCACAATTGACGACGGTGTCGAGGAAAACCAAATTCAAAATGAGTCGAATTGAGGTCGACATCTTTCAACATGATTTATGTGAAAATATCAAAATCAATCAATTTGCATATGATTCAATGTTGATTTAAAGAAAGATCGACAAGATCGATCGCGAGCTAAATTATAGACTAGATTGAATGACTGACTGATTTGACAATGATCGATTGATTAAAGACTTGAGGTTGAACATTAGATGATTGAAATTTGATTGATTGGAGGTTGAATCAAGTATTTAAGTACGGATTAAGCTGGAGATTGAATTGCCTAGGAGTCTAGGCAGGTTTGAAGCTTGAGTGGGTTCAGAGTCTGGGTTGATTGAAGATCTCGATTGACTTAAGATTGAGATTGATTTGAAGCTTGAATGGGTTTGAAATCAAAATGGATTTGAGATCTGGATTGACTTAGATTCAGATTGAACTAAAGTCTAGATTGATCACAAGCTAAAATTATCTTGAGATCTAGATTGATTTGAGTTTTGTAGAAGTTGATTTAAAGTATGGTTTGATCAGGAGTCTGAATTAATCATAGGGTCTGAAGTCAAGCAGCATCCTAAGATCTAGGAGAAACCTAAGCTTTAGGTCTAGAGGGATCTAAGAAGTCTAGATAGATCCTAAGGCCTAGATTCTATGAAGATTCTAAGGTCTACGTAGATTCTAAAGTTTAGAATCTAGAAGAATCCTAGCGTCTGGGAAAATCTTAATATCTAGAATGATCTAGAGACTAGATTGGTCTGGAGATTGAACTGATTTATGGTCAGGTTTGATATGGGGTTAGGATTGGCCCAAGTGACCTCATACAAAAATGAGGTCAACAGTAAGTTATAAGGCTTAAAAAGAATCTCAAAGCTTCACCTCGGCACCATCATCGACGTTCAAAAATTGGACCCCCAATATGTGTAATAGAATAAAGTTCTATTGCACATATTGGCGTTGACCGAAAAGGGTCAAGTTTGGAGTTTTGATCCTAAGGGAAAGAAAAAGTCTATCCTTGGGGGATCGAGGTTTGAATTGATACTAGGGTAGTGCCACGAGGGGCGTACTCCACTAAATAACGGTCTTGTGGAGAGGAAACTTGCTCTACACAAAGAACCACGTCTGGATGATCATATGTGGAGGAAACTTGCTCCACATAGAGGATCGGGTTTGGATGATCGTGTGTAGAGGAAACTTGCTCTACAAAGCGGATCAGATCTGGAATGATCATATGTGAAGGAAACTTGCTTCACACAGAGGATCGAGTCTGGATGATCGTATGTAGAGGAAACTTGCTCTACACAGCGGATCGGGTTTGAAATGATCGTATGTGAAGGAAACTTGCTTCACACAGAGGATCGAGTCTGGATGATCGTATGTAGAGGAAACTTGCTCTACACAGTGGATCGGATTTGAAATGATCGTATGTGAAGGAAACTTGCTTCACACAGAGGATCGAGTCTGGATGATCGTATGTAGAGGAAACTTGCTCTACACAGCAGATCAAATCTGGAATGATCGTATGTGAAGGAAACTTGCTTCACACAGAGGATCGAGTCTGGATGATCGTATGTAGAGGGAACTTGCTCTACACAGCGGATCGGATCTGGAATGATCGTATGTGAAGGAAACTTGCTTCACACAGAGGATCGAGTCTGGATGATCGTATGTAGAGGGAACTTGCTCTACACAGCGGATCGGATCTGGAATGATCGTATGTGAAGGAAACTTGCTTCACACAGAGGATCGAGTCTGGATGATCGTATGTAGAGGGAACTTGCTCTACATAGCGGATCGGATCTGGAATGATCGTATGTAAAGGAAACTTGCTTCACACAGAGGATCGAGTCTGGATGATCGTATGTAGAGGAAACTTGCTCTACACAGCAGATCAGATCTGGAATGATCGTATGTGAAGGAAACTTGCTTCACACAGAGGATCGAGTCTGGATGATCGTATGTAGAGGAAACTTGCTCTACACAGTGGATCGGATTTGAAATGATCGTATGTGAAGGAAACTTGCTTCACACAGAGGATCGATTTGAAATTTGGAATTTGAGATTTAAATTGATTTGATTTTTGAATTTTAAATGTGTTTGAATTTGAAAGTCGATTTTGAATTTGATTTTGAAAAATGTTTGAATATGAAATTTGATTTGATGAATTTAATTCTGAAGATTTTTTTCGAATCTGGATTCTGATTTAATTTTTGAATTCAAAAGATGTTTGAATT
This sequence comes from Dendrobium huoshanense, assembly GCA_016618105.1. Lineage (NCBI taxonomy): Eukaryota > Viridiplantae > Streptophyta > Magnoliopsida > Asparagales > Orchidaceae > Dendrobium > Dendrobium huoshanense. The sequence continues at coordinate 32,453,170 of CM028354.1, read as the reverse complement.
TGATTTTGAATTTGGAGAATTTGATTTGATTGAATTTTGATTTGTTTGAACTTGAAGAGTTTGAATTTTGATTTCGATTTTGAATTTGATTTATAAATGCAAAATTTGAAAGTTTCTAATGTTTGATTTTGAATTAAGAAATTTCTTTAATCCAAGAAATTTGAAAACTTTTTGTTGACTTTGAATTTGACACTCATCTGGCATGGTACTTCCTGAAGAGCCTCCCCAATATTTAAAAATATCGGGTGGCATTCTCCAGGGTTGCTCAATTAATGTTTGAAATTTTCTCAAAGATCGTCCCTACGACAACAGTAAAGTTTTGAGTTTGTTCAAGCTCCTACATCGATCTCTCGGTAGGCTAAGATATGCATCCAAAGAACCTGGACCAAGTCTCCTCCTTGGAAAGTTCTAAGTTGCTCTATCTTATCACGAGCTTCAACCAATCAGGCTTCAGACGATTCTGAGCTTTATTGAGCTTTAAAGATAAAGCTCTACAAGGCCTCGAGCTCTTCAAATTGGAGTCGGGCACTCTGCTCAGTCGTGGATTGATTTTGAACGGCAATTTCCAGCATTACAAAATACTCCTCTAATGGGGTTCGATCTTGGACCCATTATAGAGTGTAATTTTGTTGAAAAGGCTTTAAAGGAAAAGATGTCTATATGCAAGGACTTACACGCATTTCTCAAGAACATAATTTAAATTCTTTTCAGGAGTAGAAGATTCGATCTTTCTATTAAGAAATTTCCTCTAACTTATTGGACCTTGTCGGAACGACATGTGGGAACAAATTTAGAAGTGCAGTGAGAAGTAGTGTTGACTCCAACCAATTTGGAAGGATTTCAATTTTGTTGACCCAGACCAAGTTTCGTAGAAACTGTATTGGGGTCTCCCTTAAATAAATTTTGAATTAAAATTAACTTCAAAAAGGTTTAAGTTGAAGAGAGAAATTTGATATTTTCAATTTTCTTGCACATGTCCGTCTATCTAATAGAAAATTCGTGCATGTTGAAGAATCTAAATTCAGGATTTTCAAAGTCAAGTACTTGAAGGTGATCGAGTTATTTTGAGATTCAAGAATTTAGAGGAAGGAAGCCATCTTACTCTTCTTTTTTTTGGTGGCGCATATTGCGCATCTTTTGAATTTTTATGCACTTCGTGCATTTCTTGATCTCTGGCGCATTTACGCATCTTTTAATTTTTTTTAGAGCATTCGCTCATCTTTTGATTTCAATTGAATTCGAGAAGAGGCTCCACTTTCTTCAAATACCTTAAATTGATTGATCCTTTTTTTTTTTTGAATGCTGGGATTATATCTCAAGTATTAGAGAAGAAAATTCTTTCTCTTATACAAGGAAGAATAATCCTCAAAGCACACTCAATCTTTTTGAAAAGAGTATCAACTTGACTTTTGAAAATCATTGAATAGATTTTAGACATGCGAGAATCGCCTATGAAGATAAAAGATTGCTAGAAGCTTGATAAAATTTTCATTTCTAAGGTCAACTTGATCTTGAAATAGATTTTAATTCAAAAGTTAATTCAACCCACGAGAGCGGTGGGAGGGAGGGGTATTCAAACATTTGATGGAGTCAACTACAACTCTCCCCTACTTAAGACTCAAGATAGAGGTTAATTTTCATTAAAAAGAAGAATCAATTATCTTGAAAATCCGGATCTAGTACACTTGAGAAATTGAAAGCTTTTTCCTTAATGGTTACAAGTCTAGGTGGCAAGACCCTAGTCAACTTGGAATTGAATTCCTACAATCTCTTTAAAGGGAGAGACTATTAAAGGGTCTGCACTATCCCTAGATAACGCGACATCATTACAATCAAAAGATTTATCGCGATAGGACCCCGCTAAAAGTTAAATTTTGACGGTATCACTATCTGACACAATCTTAGATTATTTCTCCCTCTCATTACTACTAGACTAGTAGTTAAGAGAGTGGCACCCCGAGTGGTTTCTACTCCTCCTCCTCTGCAGATGATGTAGTGGGACACGTATAGTAACATGCCCTAACACCTTCTAGTAGAGTGGACAGATCATAACCTTCAGTTGGGGGCCTATAGCCTAATGTTGGTGATTGTTCAATCCTTTCTTGCTCGAGTCTTTCTGTGTAGTAGTCAAGCAGGTGTATTGAAGATCGCACTCTCATCTCTATAACCTCCCTCCTTTGTGCAAGGAGAGGGTACGTAGAAGGAGCCACGAACTCTCGATTGGCCTCGAAGTCGGTCTTCTCTAAGGCTTCCAATTCAACAGTCTTTCTAGCCTTAAGATTCCTTTTCCTGGCTCTTCGAAGGTAATTCTTCATCTTGTTCCTACCGACGACAGGGGTGCTAGAATTTGATCCGATCTCAGATTGAGATGGTAACTCTTTTGTCATTATTGACTTCTGGTTTTGATCCTCTTGAGTAGAGAGTACAGTGGGTACAGGGGCGACAACAACCTCCATCTTAGAGATGGGGGAGTCAGCCCCTGACCCTAAAGTAACTTCTACTAAGGGGAAATTCCCTTGAGTACAAGCGGACAGATCTAAGATTCTTTCTCCATTAACTGAAATCTCGAGGTTTTGAAATTCCATCTCATACTGAATCAAATTGCCATTAAGAATTTCTTCTACAGGCACATCTTTATTCAGTGAGAAGACGAGTTTCCCAGCCATTTGAGTGTTCGATTTCCTGGAATTAAGAAAGTGATTTGAATCAGTAATTTAAAATTGAATTTGAATTTTAAGTTTGATTAATTTTATTCAAAATTTTATAACTCAATCATATTCAGTTTACACTGAACACGGTGGTTCATAAAATTGACGAATTGAAGTTAAGAGTTGAACTTGACTCTTTTGATACACCAATTGTTTTGGGGCAAAATGTCAAAGTTCAAATTTGAATTTGTAATCAAATTTGAGGTTGAATTTAAAGTTGAAATCAAACTTGATTTTAAGGTTGAGATTGAATTTGGATTTAAAACTGAACTTGAATTTGAGGTTGGAATCGAACATGAATTCAATTTTAAGATTTAGATTTGGCTTTGAAGTTGGAATTGAATAGATCTTCTTCAGACTTTGAAACTCAACACATTGATTTTTTATTTGAATGTGCAGGTTTACAAAAGTAACCTAAAGACCCAAAGAGAATAGGCTTAACTCTTTCACCCCACCAAGTGATTTGGGGGTAAAATGTTAAAGCCCAGAATTGATTGAATTTTTTGGTTTGTGTTGTATGTGTTCAACTACAACATAATGTTATAGAAGACACATGACAACGACGATTAAAGTTGATTTGAAAGGTTTTGAAAGAGATTGAATTTTGCTTAAAGGATTGAAATCTTGATCTTGAAATTGAAAAGTCTTCTGTAAATTGTGAAACTTAGCACGCTAGTTATTTACTTGCATGCAAGTTTGCAACATATACAAAAAGACTTGGCTTGACTCTTTCGCTCTACCAATTAACTTGGATGCAAAATGTCAAAGCCCGACTTCAACATAGGAGTCCTACACTCACCTCTCTTTTAACATGCCTTAATTGAGTTGGCCACACTCACCCAAGGAAGAAATGGGAGAGGGACCAACGGAGAGAAAGGTAGTCAAAACTACTGATAGAATAAAATTTATACAGCTATTAAAGATGGAGAGAGAGATCATCCCCAGCGGAGTCGCCATTTTTGTTTTGATTAAAAAAAATATAGTTATATTTTGAAAATGTATTAATTTTCTTTGGGAATATTTTTAATTTTGAATTTTAAAATTGAACGCGTCATTATGAACAGTATATCATCTCAGGAGATGATCATATCGTTCGCTAATGGGTTCAAATTTCAGAATCTCAACTTTATCCGGATTATCGTAGTCAAACTCAAAGGGAGAATCACATTTGACCCCGGAGGATCAAAATGGAATTTAATCAATTATTTGACTACGCTAATTTGGATAAAAAGATCATTAATTTCATAATCAAAATCACGATAGTAATTGATATATCAATCCGAGGAAAGAAATTATCAATCACTATTGATCATTTGAAAATGATGAAAATGATCGTTGAATTTAAATTTCCCAAAGAGAATTAATTAGAGTTTTTGAAAAATTGGTTTTGAAAATCAATTCTGGGTTTCTAAATCTCCTACGAGCGCAAGCCCTCGTAGTTAATTACATCGTAGGAAATCAAAATTTCCTACGAAAACTCTCGATTAAAATAGCGGTGTAAATTTTATTTAGATTTTCAAAGCTGGATGTCAAAGGAGGTAAAGGTTGGAAGTTTAAGCGGGATTGGATCAAAATTGAAGACTTATTTTTGGAATCAAAGGAAGAAGGGTAAGAGGTGTTTTGAGATTCTGAATTACTTCAGAAACACCTCAGCCTATCCTAAGTGTTGGGCTTGAATTTGATTTAAAATGATTTAAGTTTGAATGGTTGATTTTATTAGAAGGTTGGGACTTATATTCTCGATCACCAAATCGAGAGAATGCCCAGGAGGTGAGGGTGAAGACTAACCTACCAAGTGGGTATGACGTCCCCGGTCAAGATCCCATGGTTTTCCATCGTCCCGGGTTCGTCGATATCCTTAGCCTACTTAGTCGAGTGCTGACCAGAGGATCCTTGTTAGCAACCATGGGTTACCTCATTCAAGGGGACCTCGTAGGCCAAGGGGCTGGGGACCTAATCCTAGGCTGACAAACAGGAAGTGCACAGGTCTGTGGACAGTGAACCTATGTCTATATTATCTAACCTAGGATGCCACTCTCATTTCGTATGCATATCAATCTATTAAAAAAAAAAGGAATACCGGCCTAACCTAAAGCTAGAGTCCGTGTCCTAATGGGTCAATCTAGGTGTGTGTACCAGGTTGTGTGGTTTGGATATATCCTAAATCGGATAATTGGTTAAAGTTATTTTAATATTCTGGTTAGTTGAAAGGCTCAAGGGAAGATTTTGGTTAAAGTTTAAATCTTAATGATTTGAAATCGATTTTAAGATTGATTGTTGGTTTTAAGGTTAGATTAAAATTTTCTAGATTTTTAAATCAAATATTTAATGTTCTAAAATTATTCGAATCATTTAATGATTTTAATCAAGGGGTTAAAATTTGAATTTTAGATTAAGAATGTTTTCCAAAAAAAAATATTTTATTAAAATATTAGCCCTTAAGACGAGTTGAGTGCCATTAAGTTTGATTGATTTAGAGTTTATTTGAATTAATCATGAATTTTCAAAGTTTTGATCATTTATTGGAATTATTTAATTATCTTAATTAGAGAGGTTTTGATGTTTTGAATCTAATTGAGTTCCAAACTCCTTGTAATCAATTCCAAAAGTTATGAATGACCCAAGAATAGATTTCCAAGTGTTTTAGGAATTCTTTGGAATTTTAAATTATTATTAATAAATTATATTAATTAAATATCATATTCTAATGATTATTAGAATATTCTTAAGTTCAAAGTCAAATCTGGTTGATTTTAAATTTGATGTGTTAAGGATTCAAATCTGATCAATTAGAAGGGTTATTCATAGTTTTGGAGTTAAATGTGATTCATTAAAATTTCTAGAAGGTTTTAAGGTTTGATTAAGGTTTAAACTTAAGGGGTTTGATTAAGGGGATTCGAAGGGTTTGAATTTTAATGACAACTTTCCCTAGAGCAGGGAAGATCATTAAACTTAAGGGGTTTGAATTTTAGTGATAATTTTCCCTAGAGCAGGGAAGATCGCTAAACTTAAGGGGTTTGAATTTTAGTGATAATTTTCCCTAGAGCAGGGAAGATCACTAAACTTAAGGGGTTTGAATTTGAAGTCAATTGGGATTAACTTTGATCACTTAATAATTGCATGTGTTGATTGGGGTTGATTTGATATTTTTGTAAATTTTATTTGAGTTATTATTAAATATTTAAGTTTTCAGGTTTTAAGTAAGAGATTAATAATTGATTGTTGTTTGAGATCAAATCGATTATGTATATATCAATCTTAAGGTGTAATGTCGCTACGTTATCTATGTTTAACGTTTCATCCCTAAAGGACGTAGGTGTGAATCCTAGAGTTTGTCTAAGTTTTCTAAGACTCGTCCTTAATTATTGTCCTTAAAGATGTCACTAGGTTCAATGGGTTTGAATCCATGTCACTAACCCTTTGGACATACCTACGAATGTAAACAAGTTATGTCGATGGGTTTTGAATTTGTAAAAAGAAGAAAGCAGATATTAACTAAATGCAAGAATTATTGTAAGAATTTAAAGCTGGGAGAAATAGCTCAACAAATAAATCTAGAAGCCTTATACACTTCTAAGTTTTAAGGAAAACTTACCTGGTCACCGGAGCTAGTCAACGGTGACTCCGGCCGTAGTACCCCGTTTAGAAGAAATGGGGCGACTGAAGCTCTTGGCTCTATCCTCCAATTAGCTCCATCAGTACCTCGCAAATAAGGCGACGAGAGAACCAGGTGTCAGAATTTAAATATTTAAATATACAAATTAACAAGTGTGTATGAGCATAACAATTACATAAGAGAGATTAATATAAGTTATGGGTTGCTTAAGATGTTAAACTTATCATAAACTTATATTAATTTTACATGTTCAAGTATTATGATAACAAATGCAATGAATAATGAAGTACTACACATGTTATCGCAACATTAAATTTAAAACAAGATAATTCAAGATAAGAGGATTTTCATTGTATGACAAGAATCATTTAAAAGTCGTTGTTATTTATTGTTTTATCTTCAACATGTATTTATATGAATGCAAGATAAAAGAAATAGTATATTTGCAATAGCAACGAAAGAAGTTATAAAGCTTACCCTTTGTTAAGCAATGAACATACCTGCACTATCAAGATCCAAAAATACATCTATGGTAACCATGACATAAAACATACATCGTATTTGAATATACATGCTAGCAATTTAGTATGCACTTAATTAATGAGAACAAGCCTTATTAAAGTGTATAATAACACACATTCGTATAAAAATGTGCCAAGGAAATTATCACAGTTATAGACTTATCAATATTTTGATGAATATAATAATCATCCAATATTAATCTCTGAAAGTGAACATGAATTGAATGTTTGAAGTCAATATATTGAACATGAACAAGACTCAAATGTTTGAAATCAACAGAAATGAACAAGATTATAGACGTTTAAAATAAAATTGTATACAATATTAGATGATCATTCCTTATACATTTATAAAAGGAAATATTTACCGTTTGATTGATTGTGATTGAGAAATTCCGTGGGCTTGCGGAAGAGGTAGAATAGGAGCAGTTCTCTATTCCCTTGCTTAGCTCGGTCTTCATTTAGCGGCTGAAATTCCAATCGCACTATTTGTTGTTGCATCTTTCAATTGCATATCCACGCCTTCATCGATATGCTTTAGGACGACCTTCGATGCTCTTTCAAGTGCATCATTAGCTATCTCTCTACCACCGTTAGCATCCACAAAATCCGCATAACAAATCTAGAACTCGCCATAGTTGGTGCTCAAAGGATCCAAAAGACTGATAAGGATAAAATGGACACTTGTTTGGGCCCGTCCAAGCATCCATATGCTTTTGTTTCTGGTTTTCACCGGTTCCTGATGACCCTTGCAGATTTGAGGTTCAGTTGGGCCTTCCAATGGTATGTATTGCTCTATTCTCCATGGATGGAAATCATATCACTAATTACAAGAGCTATTTATCTCTCTACTTATGATATTGAGAATTGAATTGCATAATTCCTTCCTTCTTTAAACATTACGTGAACATATATACATGAAGGAATCTCTTTCACTCTTCTTCTTTGATTGAATTGAAGAGAGGCAATAATAGGCTAATAACTTCATGTTTCTTCCCATATTCTTCCAACAGAACTTTTTTTGTGAGCGAGAGACAACCATACAAAGGGCGGCTGCTTGCTTGGCCGGCCCTAGCAGCTTCAGGACGGGAACAACAAGTCTATCTCTAAGGCGGCTGGTTGTAGGAATGAGATCATTCCTCCTTTCCCTGCATCGCATGTAAGGCAAGCACAGTAAAGTGCCGAATCTTTCAGCAGTTCTTCTTCTTGCTTGAACAGGTGGAGAAGGGGAAGGAATGGCTAGTTGGTTGCATCGTATGTACTTGCATTAATCAAGTGGTAATTCACGTGAGCACCATTTTCTTACTCCAAACAACCATGGCTATGAAATCCATGAAGTTTTTCTTCATCTCCCAGCTTGGCCAAAGATCTACAGCAAATCCGCCTCTTATTGCTAGCCAAAATCTGCTGTAGGGGAGGCTGGCCGAAACTGGATGTACAAGGAGAGTGATGGCTGGAACCTTTGAGTAGGCTTTCTTCTTCTTCCTCTACCTTGGACGGATGGGGAGCATGAAGGAGCAGCTGCTTAGCCAGCCCGGGCGGCTGCTTGGAGGCGTGAGATGAGAGGAGCCCTTGTCCCCCTTTCAGTCGGCCCTAGCAGCCTCAAAACGTGAATAGCCAGCTCTCTCCTCTAAGGTGGCTGCTAGTGGAATGATATAGCCAGCAAGCCAAATCTATCCCTCCATTTCCAATCCAAAGGTCAAAATTAAGTGCTTGATTTTTTGAGAGAATAAAGGGCTAAAGTTTAAAGGATTTTGAGGGATATTTAGGCATCAAATTGGTACAAAATAAAGAATAAAAACATTAAAGTTTTGCTAGATTTGTCTTAAATTAATTATTTAAAATCATTCAAAGATAGTTAATGCTGACAAGATTTAAATTAAGCCAATTAAATCAACTCAATCGAAGCCATTGAAGATAAACTTTCATCAAAATTAATTCAAATCATCTCGAATGCGCTTGATTAAATTTATTTGAAGAAAATTCAAAGGGTTTTGATTAATCTAGATTTTGCTCAACTCAAAATAATAATAAATTAACTCAACTTCACAATTGACGACGGTGTCGAGGAAAACCAAATTCAAAATGAGTCGAATTGAGGTCGACATCTTTCAATATGATTTATGTGAAAATATCAAAATCAATCAATTTGCATATGATTCAATGTTGATTTAAAGAAAGATCGACAAGATCGATCGCGAGCTAAATTATAGACTAGATTGAATGACTGACTGATTTGACAATGATCGATTGATTAAAGACTTGAGGTTGAACATTAGATGATTGAAATTTGATTGATTGGAGGTTGAATCAAGTATTTAAGTACGGATTAAGCTGGAGATTGAATTGCCTAGGAGTCTAGGCAGGTTTGAAGCTTGAGTGGGTTCAGAGTCTGGGTTGATTGAAGATCTCGATTGACTTAAGATTGAGATTGATTTGAAGCTTGAATGGGTTTGAAATCAAAATGGATTTGAGATCTGGATTGACTTAGATTCAGATTGAACTAAAGTCTAGATTGATCACAAGTTAAAATTATCTTGAGATCTAGATTGATTTGAGTTTTGTAGAAGTTGATTTAAAGTATGGTTTGATCAGGAGTCTGAATTAATCATAGGGTCTGAAGTCAAGCAGCATCCTAAGATCTAGGAGAAACCTAAGCTTTAGGTCTAGAGGGATCTAAGAAGTCTAGATAGATCCTAAGGCCTAGATTCTAGGAAGATTCTAAGGTCTACGTAGATTCTAAAGTTTAGAATCTAGAAGAATCCTAGCGTCTGGGAAAATCTTAATATCTAGAATGATCTAGAGACTAGATTGGTCTGGAGATTGAACTGATTTATGGTCAGGTTTGATCTGGGGTTAGGATTGGCCCAAGTGACCTCATACAAAAATGAGGTCAACAGTAAGTTATAAGGCTTAAAAAGAATCTCAAAGCTTCACCTCGGCACCATCATCGACGTTCAAAAATATTACCAGTAGTTGCTATTAAAACTATTTACTATATAGCCTATATGCTTTCTGAATTGACAAATGTAACCATCATATCTTTAAGTTATATTATAGAATCATTATATTATCTTATTAAGTATAATAAAATTTTGTTTAACCATTACTAATATTATCTTCTTTTCCAACCAGGATCATAACGATGATCCCGAACAATCTATGATATCTATCATTTTATCTTTGATTCAAGAAATACTTTTTTTTTATTGTATCTTAATCACTAGATGATCAATCACAGGGGGATTCGATCTGACCTATTTTACACAAATAGATGTCATTGAGCAACACTCTAACAAATAACCTTGGATAGTTTAAACATCATTGGTTGATACTCTCGACCTCTTCTACACATATTAACATCATTGAGCAACTCTCTAACAAACAATCTTGGATATGTCAAATATCCTTTGTGGATTCTCTTGACTTCTTCCATACATGTTAATATCATCGAGCAACACTCTGATAAATAATCTTAGATAGGTCAAACATTTTTTATGGATTCTCTTGACCTCTTAGACACATGTTAATATTATCGAGCAATGATTTGACAAACAACTTTGGATATGTCAAACAACTATAATGGATTCTCTTGACCTCTTTTCACACAGATTAATGTTATCGAGCAACACTACAAAAGATAACATTGGATATGTCAAACATCCTTTGTGGATTCGATTTAACCTCTTTCACACAAGTTAACATCGTAGAGTAACATTTTGACAAACAACCTCAGATAGGTTAAAATTCTTTGGTGGATTCTCTTGACCTTTTCAACACATGTTAACGTCATCAAGCAATGTTTTGAAAAATAATATCGGATAGGTAAAACATCTCTTATGAATTTTTCCAACTTTTAAATGTAAAATAATAACATCGAGCAATAATCTAATAAATAACCTCGAGAAGGCACAACCTTGATATATCATAGAGGAAAACTAGTAATGAATAGGGTCTTTACTAAAAAGACACCATAACTAAAAAAGGTTTGACAGAATCACCATTCATTTAAAATTCTGAGAAGGCTAAAGCCTCGAAGGATATATATTTCTTCAAATCATCAAATTTAAAAGCTACACAATGAATAAATCCCTCTAATTAATTAGGTTACTGGGGGACAAATTCAGAAGAAAAAGAAATTCTTACATAAATATGTGGTCTTTCTTACATTAGAAGCAAATATCAAACTCATATGAACGTCTCAAAACTATATAGAACAAACATATCGCTTGATTGTGATGATCAACATAGTGTTTGACCACAACATCAAGATAATTGTTATGTGCCCCATCAACCTCCATACCTACCATCATTAATAAATATAGCTCAATTATCATCATAAATTCCTCATTTGAGTGCCAACATTGGAATATCACCTAATCACCTATGTTAGGCATGCTGCTTAATTTCTTGTGTCAAAGGAACGACTTATGATTATTGACTATCAATCATCATCAAATATTCTTCCCGTCCTCAGATTATCACTGGGTATCCTCTCTAGTGATGCTACCTCCAGATACCTTTGTACCATCATCTTGTGCAGAAGAAGATGGTGAGAATTTTTAGAAAAATGCATCTTTGATGTTAAGTATGAAATATTCCATTGATTGCTAGTATTGGAAGTGTCATCCATGTTTGTTTCCAATTTTGGGAAAAGACTAATGACTATTTTGATCCCTCTGAGCTACCAATCCAAAGAATGGTCGACATAAAAGGGCAATGCTTTGATCGGCGTCCAAGCCCTCCAAGCTACCAATTCAAAAAAGGTCCAGTATAAGAGGACAATGCTTTGATCTCTGTCAAAGCTCTCCGAGCAACCAATCCAAGGAAGGACCGACACAATAGAGAAATGCTTTGATCATTGTCAAAGCCCTTCGAGCTACCAATCTAGAGAAGGAACGACATAAGAGGGCAAAGCTTTGATCGTCGTCAAAACTGTTGCGTGATGGAAAATTTCAGTCGATTGAGATAATGTTTCATGTCTTAGCAATGTACAAAGAATCAACACGAATAGATACAAATGATAGGACAAGAGAATTTCTTACGTGGAAGACTCGAAAAGGAAAAACCACAGGACCTAGCCCATTTAGAAAATTCACTATTTACAAAGTGATACAAAATTACTCATTTCTTCACCGTTAAAGAAGAGGAAAATGTAGCGATCAACAACAATTATATACAATATTGACAATATTTTAGAAATATTGATGATTTCTGATGTCAATTGTCTGCGATGATAGAGGTTGCAAGTGATAGTAACTAGTGGTCGGCATCAACGACGATGATTGGAAAATGTATGAAAGATCTTTGATTCTTCTATTATTTTCCTCTCTTTTTTCTTCCTCTCCGTAAGTGAAGAATGAAGGGTATATTTATAATTTTTTTAGTGGCATGACTAGTAAATAGGGATAAGATCAATGGTATTGTTGGGAGTGTTTTAATGGATGACTAATATCAATTCTCTTGATTATATATTATTTATTGAGTATTTGAGTGTCTTAGTGATGTTAGAACTTGACGATCTTGGACTCGTTGGATTCATCTTGTCGAGCCGCTTAATTCAACTATAAGTATGTCACATGTGGATATCCTTTAGTCATCCAATTAATATTTTGAAGCTTCAAATACATTTTGATTCTTTGATTTGGACCTACTTAGCCTCATATTAGATCAAATTAGGTGTCGTTAGATTCATTTTGCTTGAGATGTTTGATTTGACTATAAATTTATTGAAATTAGAGTTCGAATAATCTTGAATTTAATTTTGAATGGTTTCAATATGAATATGCCTCGGGATTTTAGCTAGATCAAGTTGATTTTTGATAACATATCCATTAGTATTGTTGCGTCCAGGAGTATTCGCGGCGGTAGAGAAATATAAGATTTAACGTCTTAGCGTTGTACGAAAATCCGGCACGCAATCAGATAAGTGAGAGAGGGTCTAGCATTTATAAGACACCAAGATTTTTACGTGGAAAACCCCTGAAAAGGGGGAAAAACCACGGGGCCTAGCCCAGCTTGAATGAATCCACTAGTATTGCAGTCGATTACAAATGAGGCCCTTCTTTGGTGGAAGGCCTTAGCTTGATGTACATCTTATGGAGTACATTACATGATGTAAATACAAAGATCTACTCTCGACGTATTCGCTTTGTTAGAAGGACTGCAGTCATCGGGCGACGTAGGTCAGGAGGACCGTAGTCAGCTGGTGACGGAGGACTGTAGTCGGCGGGCGACGTAAGTAAGGAGGACCGTAGTCGGCGGGCGACGGAGGTCGGAAAGAATGTAGTCTGCGGGCGACATAAATCAGGAAGACCGTATTCAACGGGCGACGGATGTCAGAAAGATTGTAGTCGGCGGGCGACGTAAGTCAGGAGGACCGTAGTCGGCTGGCGACGGAGGTCGGAAGGACTGTAGTCTGACGACGAAGATCAGTAGGACAGCGTCAGGTAGGAGTCCAGCAATGGAAAGAAATGCATCTTCGCATAGACGTCCAACGAAGTCCGATAACCGGTAGAAGTCCGGCGTCGGGTAGAAACTTAGCGAAGAGTGAAGGTCCGATGTCGGGTAGAAGTCCGACGTCTTTGATGGCAGAGGAGAAACTCCGTCTTCACTTGGGCGGAGTTTCGGCGTCAGGAGGGAACTCTCTTTTAAATTGGGAAGAATTTCAGCATCTCATGGAAGTTGTGCAGAATTCCTGCGTTTCCTGAAAATTCGGCAGAGTTCCGGCGTCTTTAGGCGGCAGGAAGAGCTCCGGCGGTGGTCGAGGAGGTGAGGAATCTCCTTTTCCCCTTTCTCCTCTTCTTCTTCTCTCTCTTCCCTCCTCCCCTTTGGTGTAGAATGAGGGCTCTATTTATAGTTTTTCTGGAGTGGCATAGCCCGTAAATAGGCGTGAGATCAAGGGCGAACATGGAGTGGTTTGAATGGACGGCCGATATTGAATCCTTTGATCATGCACCGTTCGTTGGACATTTGAAGGCCTTAATGATGTCGTAATTTGATGATCTTGGGCTCGTTGGATTCGTCTCGTTGAGCCGTTCGATTCGAGTATAAGCTCGTCAAAATCAGAGACCGTTTGGTAACTCAAATTGCGGTTTGAACCTTCCAACAGTGCTTCGAACCTTTGATTTGGACTCATTTGGGCTCGGATTTGGTTGATCTTGGTGTCGTTGGGTTTGTATTTCCGAGACGCTCAGTTTGACTGTAAGCTCGCTGAAATCGGAGTTCATATGCTCCCGAAATTAATTTTTGAAGTTTGCGGATTGATTTTGCCTCGAGATTCGTGCTCAATCAAGATTATTTTGTGATGACGTATCAGTTGCCCCCCTATTTTCGGACGTCGAAGCTCTAGGAGTCCGAAAATACTTGTTCTGAAATTTTACACTGGCTGAATCGCAAAAATTTGCGTTCCAAAAATAGAATACTTGCACAAACTTGATTGTAGAGGCCCCGTTGAGCTCCGAAAGTGTCGAAATCGAGTCCGGAACATCGAAAAACATATCCAGGGACCCCAAAAACGTCCGATTTGGTCTTCCCGGGGCGAAATTTGGGCCCGAAAAGGACCGGGCGGCCGAACTGGCCGGACTGCCTGCCGGCCGCCGCCGCGCCGGCGAGGAACCGCGGCCGCGCGCGTACCAGCGGCCGAACCGCGCGCGCCCGCGCGCCTGCGGGCGAACCGCGCGCCCGCGCGCCTGCGGGCGAACCGCGCGCCCGCGCCTGGGCGCACCGCGCCCGCGCTGGGCTGCGCTCGTGCCCGCGCTGGGCAGTGCCCGCGCCTGCTGGGCAGCGCCTGTTCGCGCTGGGCAGCGCCTGTTCGCGGCCGGCCGCGATCCGCGAGGGCCTGCCGCGGATCGCTGTGCTGGCCGCGCCGTTTCGTGCGGCCGGTTGGCTGCACCGACCTAGCGGGCCCCGCGCATTGTAAAAATGGCGTTTTTTGTCATTTTGGGTCCAAAAAATTCCCAAAAAATTCCGAAAATTTTTAGAAAAATTTAGAAAAAAATAGTGAAATCCAAAAATTGTAATAACTCCCCCATATTCTCTCCAAAACCTATAAATAGGCCTCCTATGCCCTTAGGAAACTTGCAACTCCTCCTTCTCTCTCCCTCTGGCTCTCTGGCATTGAGGCTACCGCTGTTTATCGCGTGGGAAATGTCCCTAGCTTGAATTAGCGCTCCCTCTCTGGTGCAGGAGTTACGGGATTTCTTCCTCTCCCTCTGGCTCTCTGACATTGAGGCTACCGCTGTTTTGCGCGTGGGAAATGTCCCTTGCTCGAATTAGCGCTCCCTCTCTGGTGCAGGAGTTACGGGATTTCTTTCTCTCCCTCTGGCTCTCTGACATTGAGGCTACCGCTGTTTTGCGCGTGGGAAATGTCCCTAGCTTGAATTAGCGCTCCCTCTCTGGTGCAGGAGTTACGGGATTTCTTTCTCTCCCTCTGGCTCTCTGACATTGAGGCTACTGCTGTTTTGCGCGTGGGAAATGTCCCTTGCTCGAATTAGCGCTCCCTCTCTCGCGTGCAGAAGCTTACGGGATCTCTTTTCCATCTGAGCGGGGGTTTGCTGGCAATGGACGATCGAGTTGAAGCCCGTTAGTAGTCAACGATCGAGTGTGGAGCCAAATGGGAGAGTTCGAGAATGCGTTGCAAATAGCATTCAAGCGAGAAGCCGATGGCGAGTAGCAGTCTGCCGACGAGCAGAAGTCCGACGATAGGAAGAAGTCTGACTTCGGGTAGAAGTACGGCCTTGGGCAGAAGACCGACGAAAGTTCGTCGACGAGCAGAAGTCCGATGTCGGGTAGAAGTCCGCTCTGCTGACGAGCAGAAGTCTGACGTCGGGTAGAAGTTCAACGTCGGGTAGAAGACCGACGAGAATTCATCGACGAGCAGGAGTCTAACGACGAGTAGGAGTTCGCTGTCGAGCAGAAGTCCGACGACGAGCAGAAGTCCGCTGACGAGCAGAAGTCCGACGTCGGGTAGAAGTACGACGTCGGGTAGGAGTCCGCTGACGAGCAGAAGTCCGACGTCGGGTAGAAGTCCGCTGATGAGCAGAAGTCTGACGTCGGGTAGAAGTTCAACATCGGGTAGAAGACCGACGAGAATTCGTCGACGAGCAGGAGTCTGACGACGAGTAGAAGTCCGCTGACGAGCAGAAGTCCGACGACGAGTAGAAGTCCGCTGACGAGCAGAAGTCTGACGCCGGGTAGAAGTTCAACGTCGAGTAGAAGACCGACGAAGATTCGTCGACGAGCAGAAGTCTGACGACGAGTAGAAGTCCGCTGATGAGCAGAAGTTCGATGTCGGGTAGAAGACCGACGAAGATTCGTCGACGAGCAGAAGTCTGACGACGAGTAGAAGTCCGCTGACGAGCAGAAGTCTGACGCCGAGTAGAAGTCCGCTGATGAGCAGAAGTTCGATGAAAGTCCTGCAAGGCAAAAAATTCAGCGACAAGAGGAAATTCAACATCATGTAGAAATTTAACTTTGTGGAGAAGTTAAATGAAAGTCCCTTGACGGCATTCTGGCGACGTTAACCAAGGATGTATGACCTATCCGAGGTTGTATGTTAAAACATTTGTTCGATGACATTAACCTGTGCGGAAAAGGTCGAGAGAATCCACCAAGGATGTGAGACCTTTCCAAGGTTGTATGCCGGAGCCCTGCTCGACGACGTTAACCTGTGTGGAAGAGGTCGGGAGAATGCACCAAGGATGTGAAACCTTTCCGAGGTTGTATGCCGGAGCCCTGCTCGACGACGTTAACCTGTGTGGAAGAGGCCGAGAGAATCCACCAAGGATATGAGACCTTTCCGAGGTTGTATGTCGGAGCCTTTACTCGACGACGTTAACCTGTGTGGAAGAGGTCGGGAGAATCCACCAAGGATGTGAGACCTTTCCGAGGTTGTATGTCGGAGCCTTTACTCGACGACGTTAACCTGTATGGAAGAGGTCGAATCGAATCCCCCTGGGATTGATTTTGCTTTGATTGGGAGGGGGCGAACGCCACGTATATCCCGAATCAAATGTGAAGAAAGTCTATCTTTAGACCGTTATTGTCTTTTTGAGGTCGAGGTTAAGACCTTGCCCAATGAGTAGAAGTCCAACAAGAGACTGTATAAAGCTTGCAATTGATTTGAAGTATCCTTGCATTTGCTCGGATATTCTTGAAATATCAACTTGGTGTTGAAGGTATTGGAGGTTCTATTTGACCATGGTTTGAGTCAAAGTTGCCCCCCAGTCCGCATCTGCTTCTTATGATATTGATGCTATGAGTGATCTTTTGAGATTGGAGCAAAAGTTGCCCCCCATTCGGGAACCATGTTCCCACAGACGGCGCCAAACTGTTGCGTCCAGTAGTATTCGCGGCGGTAGAGAAATATAAGATTTAACGTCTTAGCGTTGTACGAAAATCCGGCACGCAATCAGATAAGTGAGAGAGGGTCTAGCATTTATAAGACACCAAGATTTTTACGTGGAAAACCCCTGAAAAGGGGGAAAAACCACGGGGCCTAGCCCAGCTTGAATGAATCCACTAGTATTGCAGTCGATTACAAATGAGGCCCTTCTTTGGTGGAAGGCCTTAGCTTGATGTACATCTTATGGAGTACATTACATGATGTAAATACAAAGATCTACTCTCGACGTATTCGCTTTGTTAGAAGGACTGCAGTCATCGGGCGACGTAGGTCAGGAGGACCGTAGTCAGCTGGTGACGGAGGACTGTAGTCGGCGGGCGACGTAAGTAAGGAGGACCGTAGTCGGCGGGCGACGGAGGTCGGAAAGAATGTAGTCTGCGGGCGACATAAGTCAGGAAGACCGTATTCAACGGGCGACGGATGTCAGAAAGATTGTAGTCGGCGGGCGACGTAAGTCAGGAGGACCGTAGTCGGCTGGCGACGGAGGTCGGAAGGACTGTAGTCTGACGACGAAGATCAGTAGGACAGCGTCAGGTAGGAGTCCAGCAATGGAAAGAAATGCATCTTCGCATAGACGTCCAACGAAGTCCGATAACCGGTAGAAGTCCGGCGTCGGGTAGAAACTTAGCGAAGAGTGAAGGTCCGATGTCGGGTAGAAGTCCGACGTCTTTGATGGCAGAGGAGAAACTCCGTCTTCACTTGGGCGGAGTTTCGGCGTCAGGAGGGAACTCTCTTTTAAATTGGGAAGAATTTCAGCATCTCATGGAAGTTGTGTAGAATTCCTGCGTTTCCTGAAAATTCGGCAGAGTTCCGGCGTCTTTAGGCGGCAGGAAGAGCTCCGGCGGTGGTCGAGGAGGTGAGGAATCTCCTTTTCCCCTTTCTCCTCTTCTTCTTCTCTCTCTTCCCTCCTCCCCTTTGGTGTAGAATGAGGGCTCTATTTATAGTTTTTCTGGAGTGGCATAGCCCGTAAATAGGCGTGAGATCAAGGGCGAACATGGAGTGGTTTGAATGGACGGCCGATATTGAATCCTTTGATCATGCACCGTTCGTTGGACATTTGAAGGCCTTAATGATGTCGTAATTTGATGATCTTGGGCTCGTTGGATTCGTCTCGTTGAGCCGTTCGATTCGAGTATAAGCTCGTCAAAATCAGAGACCGTTTGGTAACTCAAATTGCGGTTTGAACCTTCCAACAGTGCTTCGAACCTTTGATTTGGACTCATTTGGGCTCGGATTTGGTTGATCTTGGTGTCGTTGGGTTTGTATTTCCGAGACGCTCAGTTTGACTGTAAGCTCGCTGAAATCGGAGTTCATATGCTCCCGAAATTAATTTTTGAAGTTTGCGGATTGATTTTGCCTCGAGATTCGTGCTCAATCAAGATTATTTTGTGATGACGTATCAAGTATAATTAAAAATAATAATAATAATAAATAGGTGACAAATAAAAACTATCAATTAAAAAAAATAAAATAATAAGAAAACTCACCCACACAAAGCCTAAATAAATCCCATTTGAGCCAAACAGTTCACACGAGTAATATGGAGAAAAATAGGAAACCTGACCCACACAAATGCTAGCCTTCTGAAGATGCTGATGACCTAAGGGCAAGCGGCATCGCCTTCAGTTGCTCGAATCCTATAAAAGCTTCTTCTTTCCTTCTTCTTTTCTGATTTCCTCGCTTAACCACATCAATGGCAACCCCAGTTCCGCCCAAGCCATGGAAAGCGGAGTACGCAAAGTCTGGAAGATCCTCCTGCAAGAGCTGCAAGAGTGCCATTGACAAGGACAATCTCAGGCTCGGCAAGATGGTTGTCGCCACTCAGTTCGACGGATTCATGCCTGTAAGACTACTCTTTAACTCTTCCCCTTCTGCGCTTCTTTCCGATTGAATTGATCGTCATCCTCAGGTTGTTGTTTTGATTTGGCCGTCTTTTTTGTCTGGGTTTTGGAGTAATCAGAACCAATGTGGAACAGTGGAAGGTAACGTGCTTATGGCATCATCTGTTTCCATCGAAAATGGAATGCTTCCACAAAAAATTCTTATTCATTTCTCATCTTTCGTGCCTTCATTTGCTTTATTATTTATTTTTTTGTTTTTTAGTGCAAAGTTTGTTCTTTTAGTGATTTTTCAGCTTATTTCATTATTGTTTCTGCTTTAGATAATTGTTGATTCTTTCCATTTTTTTTAGGATCCTTTGGACGTATGTATAGTGGCTGTTTGGCTTCAATTAAGATTCAACTAAAGTAGTATTTAGTAAATCCTTAAAATGAGGATTTAGCAAATGTTGTAAATCCATATTTAATAAATCCTGTTAAATCCTAAAAATTGTTTAGCTTTGAAACTATTAAATATAGCTAAATCATGGTAACCTATTTGTTATTTTTTCAAAGATTTATGATTAAAATGAATGAAACTAGTAAAAAGAAGAATGATTCGAGTGAGCGTGGCCTTTACTGGTGTGGGTTTTAATGCAAAGGAGCTTGTAGCGAGTAGGCATTAGAGGAGCTCATTGGGAGCAAGTGATGGAAGCGCATGCGGTGAGACCATCACAGAGGAGCTCATGAGGAGTGACACATGAGATTGCAATGACATCGATGCATCGGAGTTCGTTGTGAAACATATGACAAAAAGATCACAATGTGAAGAGCATAGGAGCTTATAAGAAGAGTGAGGCAGCAATGAAGAAGTAAGGAAGGCGATGACTTTTGAATTTGTTAAATCCTACTTCCCTAAAATTTACCAAATGATTTTAAAATTCAAAAGTGGGGCAAAAAAGAGATTTAACTGTTTAGTTGGATTTACATAATCCCAAAAATATTGAGAAAGATTTAGTTTGAATACTCGTTAAATCCGAGTTAATTCTTACCACCAAAGAGCCCCATAGGGTATACCAACAATTTGTTTATCTACCATTTGTTTTCATATGAAGGTTTTGATGCATATATAAAGTGAAATCGCCTTGGATATTCTTAAGTTCGTGCTTAGCTCCTTTACTAAGTAGAGATTTTTTTTGGTGTGCCATTTCAAAAAAAAAAAAAAAAAGGTTTATCACCATCCAACATCATTAGGCTTATCTCAATTATATATTTTGGTTTGTTTTTTTGAATCCTTATGCTCAATTCATTTAATTGTTCTTTTTGAGTGTTATATGAAGTGTTAAATCTATTTAGTACTATGTTTTTGCACTACTTATATCCATTTAAGTTTGACTTCATATTTTTATTTTCTAATCCTTTGACATTAATTATTTGAGTGTCTTATTAGTACACCTTCTATCCATTGTTGTACATATCTAAACCACCTAACTATGAATTCCCTTTTTTGTTTTCAATAGATGCTACTCCTATCATTACTCTAATTTAGTTATTTCTCAATCTTTCCTGTTCATTATTGGTGTACCGCCATAATTTTTAATATTACTAGCATGCCATCCCACCCTAATTTTTAATATTACTAGTGTGCTCAGGTGTATGAGTGACTTTACTCTTAGAGACAGAATACGAAACGAGCATATACGTGAAAATGGGGCGTCCTTTATCTTCTTTCTATTCCTATTTAATTTTGTTTGCTATTATTTCTGAGCAGCTGTGGCATCATGCTGGTTGCATCTTAAAGAAGGCAAACCAAATCAAAACGTATGTATCTCAGATGATGGTTTCTATTCAAATTGAATTTCTTGATTTATCTGCAACACAAGCTCCTCTTCCTTATTTCATTTGATTTCTCATGGCAACGCCAGTGGATTTTTAGTATGATGGTATCAAAGTTATTAATCAGCCCCAAATTATCAGGATGAGGCTAATGATGATACCATCAAAGACTTAATAAGTGGGTTATGATTTTTTTTTCCTTGACAAAAAAGTAACTTTGGCTATTACTATGATTATCAGATTTGATGACGTTGAAGGTTTAGACTTGCTTCGGTGGGAAGATCAACAAAAAATCCGAAAATATGTGGAGGGTCTAACCTCTGCTACACCCAATGCTAGTAATGATGAAAGCACCATTGAAGTTTCACAAACTTCTCGTGCTTCCTGTAAACGTTGCGGCGAGAAGATTATGAAAGGAATGGTTAGTATTTGTGTTGCTATTTTAATCACCATATTTCTTTTTGGTCTTGTAATATCTGTGGTACTCTCATAGCGAATTGCCTAGCTTTTTGTGGTGCTTTCTTATGATGAAGATGGCTACAATACTACAATGTATTGTTCATGTCATAATCATTCAATTTAATTTCAAATGATATCCATGTAGCAACTTTTATGTTGATGGTTTTTGTAGGCACTTGGTCAGTACCAGGTACTGCTATCCAGCTTACTACAAAATATATACTTTTGGAAGTCAGTAGTATGGCTTTCAGTTTTGGTATGTCCAGATCAATTTCAGTTAAAACTGATCCCAAGCTCGTTAATATTTCCAGTTTCATTTGGTTTTGAGAACTCAAGATTTTTGTTGAAGTTTTGGACAAAACTCATAAGGTTCACCAGAAAGTCATCGGTTTTAAATGAAATTTGTTAAAATTCTCATGTCATTAATATTCAGCAAGAATTTTGTTATTGAGAGGACACCAAATTTCATGTATTAATTTGTGCACAAACTAGAGAATCTTCTTTATTTTATGCCTTATATATATATATATATATATATATATATATATATATATATATATATATATATATATATATATATATATATATATATATATATATATATATATATATATATATATATATTATATATATATATATATATATATTTGAAATATTATATTATAATAATTAGTTAAAAGAAAAGGCGAAATGAAATCCCTACACCGGCGAAGCTATTGAAACTGTTGAAACTTATGTGATGGGACTGATTAAAAATTGAGCCCTAGTTTGGAAACCTTTTTCAAGTTTATAATTTGAATGAGTGTTATATTTGTCTTGAAATTCAAACTCTGTTAGTTTCGTATTCTAAATATATTGATAACTGCACTAGCTAATAGTGATGGTAGTTCTCCATGGATCTTTGAATGCCATAAGGGAGTTTCATCTTAAATTTTTTTTTTATCACGTTGTTCTGTAGGTCCGCATTTCAACCAAGCTTGAGGGTAAGGGTTCCAAAGGTTTGACTTGGCATCATATTAACTGTTTCAGAGAGATATTTCCATCACTCGATATCAAGAAAGTTTCTGGTTGGGACGACTTACCTTTGCAAGATAAAGAAACCATATCAGCAGTATATAAGAAGGATCCAAGTACTGACAAAAGAGGTAATTTACGCAATGGATTATCTGGAAAGTGTGGTTGATTGTGGTATTCTGTCTTGCTTCAAATCATCTGTTTTTCTATTAAATTAGTGAAAGGTACAAAAGATGGAGGCCTTGCAACAAGCAACTTCAAGAGAAACCAAGCGCAGGAAATTTGAAAGTGATCAGAAGATCTCAAAAAATTCTATATCTGATGGAAAAGAATCAAGTGGCGCTAATACGGATCTGGAAAGAAAGCTAGAAGAGCAAAACAGGGCTTTGTGGGCTATTAAAGATGAGTTTAAGAAGCAGGTTACCACTCAAGAACTACGTGAAATGCTTGAAGTAAACGAACAAGATTCAGCAGGATCAGAATATGATCTACGAGAGCGTTGGTAAGTAATTTAACTCGTTTATAAACATTGTTGCTGAAAATAACTTTTCATTAGCACCAATAAGTCGTCATTGTGCTTGTTAAGCAAGTGGGTGGCTTTTTAACGGGTCACTAGTTTTCTTGCTTTTCCACTAATTGTTGTTCTCAAGCTTCTAGGAAAAGTGAACAATTGACTGGTATTAATAGTTTTAGGTGATCAAAGGGTTTTCAAATGCATAGATTACATCAAAGATTAACATTGAATTCATATCATTTTAGATTGGTATATAGATGTTTACAAAAGATATTCAAAAGCAAGTGCCTTATTATATGCTTTTTGTATATGGCATAACCAATTAATTGATTATGTATATGCTTTTTGTATATGGCATAACCAATTAATTGATTATGTATATATTGAAATTGTGGAAAGTTAGACCAATAAAGAAAATTTTTAGAGGATAAAATGGTTTATGATTGGTGGAAAAATAAATGAGTATATGATCTTTTATGATTGGTGGATGTGATATTAATAATTATCAACCAATATTACTAGAAAATGAAGTGATAGATCTATGTTGTAGACTTTTGAAATTGTAATTGGGTGATTAAAATAAAGATGTATTTTAGGTGTATTATATGATTAAAGAATATTCTGAAGACATATATTATAAATTTAATAGAATGAGAAAAAGCCTAAAACAAAACTTGGGCTAGTCAATTTAGTCCCGAAGTATCACATGTTTTCAATTTAGTCTTTCGACTATGTAAAATTTATTTTAAATGAACCCCCAAGGAGAAATTGGCGGAAATTGGAAAATTGATCCGAGTTTAATCACTCAACTATGTATAATTGATCTAAATTAGTATTTGTCGGTTGGTCGATTTGGGATCAATTTTGTATATTTAATAGATTGAATTAGAGAATTGTGATACATTGGGACTATATTAGTCATATTCAAATGGTTGGGGGATTATTTTGGACTTTATTCTTAATAAAATTATACATAGATTAATTGTGGATTATAAGATTAGTTAGTAAAAAGAATAGCTAATAACTAAGTTGAGCATGAATGAATTGGGAATATGATAAGATAGATGAATCACAATACTAGTGGAAACTAAAAAATTAGGAAGCATATGTTGATTAGTGATTATTTTAAACTAATTGTATGAATAACATCTATAGAGTAAATGTTACATGAAGCTTTGAGATTTGTCACACATCAAATAGTTGAAAATATGTTGATATAGAAATACCAAATGATTGCCCTCACTTGTATAGGTTTAGGCTTTTGAATTGAATATGCATTTGATCACTATTGTATTGGGCCAAGTTCAATCCCTTTTTTTTTCATGCTTGCCAATAAGTGCTATTAGAGTCGATGGTTTGGCTAAGATTAAGTGGTTTATGTGATTTTTTTACTCCCATAGGACTTCACCACCCTTTCATCATGGTTGAGCCATGTTCAAAGTGTATGTGAATTCTATGATGGATCCTCTTGTTTGAGTGAGCTTTTGGTGCATGGTACTTGTGATGATGCTACAATTTGAAGGGAAGTAATGGTTGATGTGGCGAGGTCATGTGAGGGATATGAATAACACCTTCATAAATCCTGCTTGTTGGGGTCTATACTCACCAAGACTTTCACCCTCATGCCTTCCTCTATTGCTTTCATCTCATTGATTTGTGGGATTCCTACTGCTTATTTATTAATCCACGGACTTATAATTATTCTGTAATTTTTATAATGACTACTCATCAATATCTGGACTATGGAAATTATTCTGTAATTATTATTTTTTAAATTTTGTATGCTTCCTATTAGAAGCTCTCTTATAGTTGGATAAACACTACACAAATGCTGGAATAAAATTCTCAACCAATTCTTTCTAATTCTTATCATGATATTAGAGTATTGGGTCTTTTTTTATTTTCATTATTACAACCTTCATCATCGCACTCGTCATTTTTACAACTTTTTTATAATTGTAGCTTTCATCTTGCAACCTTCGTTGCTGAATTGCCACAAATTGGTTTCATTATTATTGCCTTTGTTGTATTGTCATGTTTCTTTCACTTTTCTATTTATTATTGTGAACGGAATCATTATTTTTCTCTCCATATACACTAATATCAATAAACACAACGTTGATCTTAGGCTCTCTTTGAATTCAAAGATGTAATACAAAACCATCAGGAGAGTTGTAAAACATCCATTTGATATACTGGTTGAAAGGAAAGAACTATCTAAAATGGTTTATTTGCTGGTTCTTAAAGGGAAGATAAAAATTTTGCCATTTGCAAGGCATTTGGAATTCGTGAATTGCTATGGCTAAAAATTTTGCTTGAAGATTTAAAATTAGAATGAAATTGTCCTATTAGGCTCTATTGTGATAGCTAGTTAGCCATTAATATTATACATAATCCCATTCTTCATGATCGTATAAGGAATATTGAAGTTGATAGCGACTTCATAAAGGACAAGCTTGATGGCAGTTTAATTTGTTGTCCATTCATGACAATAGTTGAAATTTTTTTTGACATTCTCATAAGGTATTTTCAAGGGTAGTCTTTCAAAAATTATCATGCAATCTTGAAATGAATGACATTCTTTCGTTGTCTTAGAGGAGAGAGTGAAACCCCCATATAACTTTTGCCAACAAGACTCAAATCAAGGCTTTCACCCTCTTTTCTTCCTCTTTTGTTATCACCTTTTTGATTCGTGAAATTCCTTTTGCCTACTCATCACTCCATGGACTATTATAATTATTCAATAATTATTATTCTTAATACTCATCAATTGTGGCTATTAAAGTCATTATGTAATTATTATTCCCTTATTTTTATATTTTCTATTAGAAATTCTCTAAGATTGTATTAATGATACGCAAATTTTGGAATGAATTACTCGACTAATTCTCTCAAATTTTTGTCAGGGGAGAGTGCAAAGCATATGAAGCTTTGGGTTTAGTCCCACGTTGGATGGTTAAAAAATATATTGGTAAATAAATATTATGTGATTGACCCTCAGCCATATGCTAAAGCTTTTGGTTTAATATGGATTTGACCATTGATATATCTAGCCCAATTTGGGTCCTACTTTGCTTACTTCTCCACAAGTGGTACTAAATTTGATGGTTCGGCTGAGATCTAATAGCTTATGCAAGATGTGGCTCTTTATAGTTATTCCATTGTTGTAGATCAAGGCTCAAGAGCAAGTGACTCCCACTATAGATCCATTTTGTTGTGTGGGCTCGTGGTGCTTGATATTTGATGATATTTTTGGTTGAGGAAGAGTGATGATTGATGTGTCAAGCTCACCTATGATAGGAAAATTGTAAACGCATGCTTTTTTGGGTTTTATCACATCAAATAGTAAGAAAATTTTGGCGCATGAATGCTAGATGGTTGGCCCATAGGCTTATGCTTTTAGATTGAATATGTGTTTGACTATTGGTTTATTTGGCCCAAATATAGTTCCCTTTTGTTTCCATATATACTCTGTAACATTATAAAATAAGGAATACATACTTCTGCGGTTTTGACACATATAACACTGGACCGAGAATAAACCAAGTAGACAAGTAGGTAAAGTTAGTGTTGAAATTTTATGAAGGAAAAATGGGTAGATATAAGGTAAGATGTATAATTATTTGATAGAAATTCAATCTCCACACCTTAAAAAAAAGGCAGAAATCAGTGAGGAAGAATGAGATTATGTGCTAATTTTATTTATTTCAGGACAACAAACCAATATACAAGTTAATCTACTATTTGAGAGGTAGATTGACTCTCGACAAACCCTAGGTGCCCGTTAGGAACAACTCCGAAGAATGTCTGATAATGAGCAAGGAATATTCATCTTTCTGCTAGACAGGATCTATTGAAGTCATAATTCATTAGATCCTTTTGATGAATGTCAACTAAGTATCATAAGAAAATTGATCCCGGTTGTTCAATCATTTGATAGCAAGATTCATTCTTTGATAAATGATCACTATGGGTCAAACTCAATAGAATTTGATCATATTTTACATGATCAACAAATATGATGGAAGGAAATATAAAGAAAATCAAAGTAAAATAAAAATCCAAAAGAAAGAAAAAAAAAAAGTAAATTAAAAAAGAAATAGAAAAGAAAAGTAGAAGATAGAAGAGCTCAGATTCCAAATGAACAAACTCAAACTAAAAAAGTATATTTATGGTTCTCGAAGGATGAGGGCAAAGGGATTGATCGAGAAAGATCTCTTGTTCTTCTTATAATTAGAAGATCATGATTTGATCCACATAGGTTTGGTAAAAAGATGGTCTTCACCTTTGATCATAAATGGAAAGTGTTCGGTTGGAATATGAAAACGTGAATGAATTTGTCTGAGTTACTCTTTGGGACAGTGGAAGAAGAGAGGAGATTCTCGAACGAAGAAAATGATCCAATTACTTCGAAAGAATTGAACTCTAAAACACCAAATCACATAATAAAAATAGATAAACCTTCTTAATTCACTCCAAAATCTGAATTCAAATAAGCCCTTTTTCCCTAAATAAATCTTTCTAATTTCCTCCCAATTCTGATTTTCTATGATAGAATTAATCTCTTTTGAGCCCCCTCTCTTCTTTCTTGCTAGCTAGACCGGCTCCCCTTACTAGGGCCGAGTTGATTGGCTCAGCCGGTCCATCAATACTCCCCTCTCAATGAGTCACATTGTCCTTAAGGTGGAACAAAAGAAACTGCTGCTGAATCATCCGGTATGGTTCCCATGTTGCTTTATAGTTGGACAGATCATTCTACTCGATTAATACTTCTCTAGCTCCTCCGGTTGTCGAGTGAACTCCTCTCATTTCAATTGGATCTAGGATCACCTCCATTTCTTCTGTCAAGGTTATCGGCAGCGTCATTGATGGACTGTGGTTGCCAATAACTTTTCTCAGTTGGGACACATGGAATACTGGGTGTATGGTGGAAGTAGAGGGTAGTTGCAAATGATACGCCAGAAAACTAATTAGTCTAATCCTCTCCACAGCCTCATAAGGCCCATATCATAGTGGAGATAACTTTTTATTTCTTCTTCGAGCTGCACATCCCTGCTATGCCCGTCAGCCTGCTTCTTCATAATTTGTTGTGCCATCAATAGGTGCCCTTTTAATTCTCCCAATAATCTATCTCGTTCCTCCAACAGCTGTTCCATTGATGAAACTTGAGTGCTCTTGGTCTTGTAGCATACGAGGTGAGTGTCTTTACTATAAAGGATTTTGAAGGGTTTAGTTTGTGCTGCACTATGGTAGGATGTATTGTATCAGTACTCGGCCCAAGATAACCACTTCACCTAGGTCTTAGGTGTTTCTGATACAAAACATCTCAAATAAGTCCCCACACACCTGTTCATCACCTCGGTCTACCCATCAGTCTATGGATGGTATGCTGTATTTCTCTTCAAAACTGTCCCCTGCATCCTGAATAGCTCTCTCCAGAAGTGGCTCAGGAACACCTTATCTCTATTTGACACAATGGACTCTGGAATTAATCTCTTTTTACTTTTTAGCTTGTTCATGGTCTCCTAGGCAATATTTTATTTTATTTGCACTATACTCCATGGTCATAAACAAGTTTTTAAGACTGAAATCATTATTCTTAGATCCCTTGGGAGTGTTTATCTACCTGTAATTTATAATGCCTACACTCCTCGTCAGTGCTAAAATTTACAGAACTTGCTCATTGTTTCCTAAATCATGCTTAGTCATAGCATTAGCATTTAAAAACTTTGCAGGAAATGCTTCTGGATAATGTTCTGTAGGACTAGACGATTCTTATAGTGCTAATATATTTTGAATTTCCTCGCTTGTCAAGTGCTGATGGAATGCTGTTTGGAGTGCTTGGGAAATGCCCTTTATGTTCCGGCTCTCTGCATTATTCCGGAGCCCAGTATCGCTGCCATGGCTATTTGTCAGCATGGAGCAAGTGTTCATACTCAACTACTGAACCTGTGCGTATGAAGAAGAAATGGGGAATTCCAGAGGGCACAAGTAATGAGTACCTTTTAAAGGTCAGTCTAGGTTTTGCTTGTGAATGTCAAACCACAGCTTTCAGGTTCTAATTTTAAAATATGCTGTCGATGAATAACGATTTGCAGTGGTTCAAGTCACAAAAGGCTAAAAAACCCAACAGAGTACTTCCTCCTCAATCATCTTCTAATTATCCGGGTAACATATCCAGTAGCAAGCAGTCTCAGTCGTCTACTAGTGAAAGATTGGAGGATTTGAAAATTGCTCTAACTGGAGAATCTCGGAAGGCAGTGGTATATTTTCTCCCTTGTATCATAGCTAGGTAACATGGTGGCCAATTTCTGTAATTTTTCTTGATTCAGACAGAAATGTGGAAATTTAACTTTTTATAGTAAAAATAGATGAATAAAAATGCTTTTGTTCTATCACTTTTCCCAAAGATTTTTACCAGTCTTAGGAGAAGGTGCGGCATCTATTTTATTACTTTTATGTGTTATCAGAAGTTGTGATGCACGTCTATCTTTGTGAGTAGATTCGTTGTAGATTAAAATTTTGTTTGAGACGGCTTTCCTACTGTTTTTTAAAGTGGCTTTCTAGTATAAAAATTTCTAATTTTAAAAAATTTTGTACTAAAAAGCTGCTTTAAAAAGTAGTAAGAAAGCTGTCCCAAACAGAGCATAAATGTTCTGAACTTTATTTCCAAAGAATTGAGATTTTATTAATTTAGAGGTGTCAAACCTTCACCTTTTCTTTAAAAAGCAAGAGTAACTGGCGCCAACTGATTGCTTGATTGGTGGTTAAAATTTGAAAATTATTTCTTGCTCTTGATTTATGTGTATTAATTTGTTTAAATCTGCGCTCTCTTGTTTTCTTGAAAATTTTATCTGCTTGGTGAATGTTTTCTATTAGAGAAGGTATTGTTTAACTTCAGTCATTTGAGCATGTTACCATTTTTAGGATGTTATAAATAGGACTTAATATTATTAGAATGTTGATCTGTTTATGTAACTGAGAATCCACAGGAGGATTTGAAGCAGAAGCTTGAAGAGCATGGAGGAAAGGTTCATGCAAAGGTTAACAAAGGTAAGCAATTTTCCTCTGAAAGTTCATTGGAAAAACATCTATAATACATTTCTTTGCTTCGCCGTTTGGAGCTTGAATGCTTTCCTTCTTTTTTTTTTTCTTTGCCGAATCTCAGATACTAGCTGTTTGATTGCATGTGGAGCGGCGCAAGTTTCGGATCCCGAAATTAAAAAAGCCAGGTAAATTTCACTGATGAATGTTCCATATCCATCAAATATTAATTTTCCTTATATTGTTTCTTGAAATTTTATTTGATTTCTATTCTCTAATTTGGTAGGAGGATGAAAGTGCCAATTGTACGGGAGGATTACCTTGGTGAATGTATTGAAAAACAGAAGAAGCTTCCTTTTGAATTGTATAAGGTGGAAGTGTCCGGTGAGAACATGAGTGGCATGGTCACTGTCAAAGTGAAGGGGCGCAGTGCTGTGCATGAGACCTCTGGCCTGCAAGATTCAGGTCATATTCTTGATGATGGCAAGAGCATCTATAACACAACTTTGAACATGTCTGACCTATCAACTGGGATCAATAGGTAAGAGTCTTTGTAAGTGGATGCTTTTAATACGTTTCTTCTGAAGTCTTATAGATTGTTTCTATATGTTATGAGAATTATAGCTTGAAGTCTTTAATGGCCATTAATGATATCAAGCTAAACAAACTTGTTATTGCTATCAAGGTTCATTGAATTAACTTATTAGGTACGCTCATCAGGACATGGTTTTTCTTCTTTGTAGTCTTCTAAGAGATTATGGGAAAAATAAGAATAGCTAATGATTTCAACATAAATCATTTTGTTTGCCTTCTTTGTATCATTTCATATCGTTATATAGTAAGCATTATATGTCTCATGGAAAATGACAAAAATATAATAGAAAATCTGTCATTCAATTCAGCATGAACAATGATCTGTAATAGAGATAAATCATAAATAATATGTGATAACACTTAATGGATAATTATCAATAATAAATAATGCATCATATATAGAAGAAATAATGTTGTTATCATAAATTAGAAATATGAGAACTCACTTTTGATACGCCACAAAAAATAGTCTTGATCAAGCACGAATCTCGAGGCAAAATCAAGATGGAAGCTTCAAAAATTAGATCGGAGACCATCTGAATTCCGATTTCAGTAAACTTACAGTCGAACTGAGCGTCTCGAAAACACGAACCCAACGACACCAAATTCAACCCAATCCGAGCCCAAATGGATCCAAATCAAGGACCCGAAGCGCTGTTGGAAGATTCAAATCACAATTTGAGTTACCAAACGGTCTCCGATTTTAACGAGCTTGTACTCGAATCGAACGGCTCGACGAGACGAATCCAACGAGCCCAAGATCACTAAATTATGACATCACTAAAGCCTTCAAATGTCCAACGAACGGTGCACGATCATGGGATTCAATATCGGCCATCCATTCAGCCACTCCCTATTTGCCCATGATCTCACACCTATTTACAAGCTATGCCACTCCAGAAAATCTATAAATAGACCCCTCATTCCTCATGAAAGGGGGGAGGAAGCCAAGAGAGAAGAAGGAAGAAAGCTCCAGCCGCCTAGCTCCTCCTCGACCACCGCCGGAGTGCGGCCGCACCACCGCCGTAGTCTTGCCGCACCACCGCCGGACTACCAAGGGACGCCGGAGTGCTGCCGCACCACCGCCGTATTCTTGCCGCACCACCGCCGGAGTATTGCCGCAACACCGCCGTAGTTCTACCACACCACTGCCAGACCACCAAGGGACGCCGGAGTGCTGCCGCACCATCGACAGACCACAAAGGGATGCCGAAGTGCCTTCCAAAGCTGAAGTACCCCCTGACACTGAAGTGTCACTGCCGATCCACCACCTGACATCGGAGTGTCGTCGGACCACCATCTGACAGTGGAGTGACGTTGGACTTTTGCAAAACTCTCAGTTGATATTTGTAATCTGGTCGTCTTCAAGGACAAGTCAGACCATTGTACTTTCCTCAAATTTTAGTGGAATCATTTTCAACTAGGCTAGGCCCCGTGGTTTTTTCCCTTTCCGGGTTTTCCACGTAAAAAATATTGTGTTCTCTGTGTGTGAGCTGGATATCCGTGCAACGCTAAGACATAGAATTATAACTCTATCGCCGCGTATATTCTAGCCCGCAACAGTTTGACGCCGTCTGTGGGAAAACAATCCCACTATATTAATCATTAATTCAATGGCCAACAGGCGTAACAATCGCCACCAGGGAGCCTCTCGCTCCAACTCTCACCTGTCCAGGAATCAATCCCTGAATCAGGGACGTCAGGCATCTGCCTCTTTTCACCATGGTGGGCAAAACCCTGCTAGAGAAGGGACATCTGGACCATCTATGGAAGACCGCATCCGAAAAATGGAGGAATCTCAAAAGGAGATCCTTCAACTTCTGCGAGGAGCCCGACAACCAATGTTAGCAGAGCAGGAGGAGATTCGTCTTCCTCAAGATCCATCACTTGCTAGAGGTGTTGAACCTGAACGTGTTCAGGCAGACATCCCTATCCCCCAATCAAGGGGTCGTCCTAAAACACAACAAGATGTTGACCTTGCCGACACCGCTAGCTCTACCCATCCTTTGCGCCCCAATCCGTTAGTCGGTATTTCGTTAGATATTCCTGAGGACGTGGCCCATCCTCACATTGCTGACCTCCCGCGCAATGTCTTACGCCATGAATTGAGGCGCTTGGTCCAAGAAGCATTCCCCAGCAGGGGTGGAAGACAATCTCTCCATCAGTGGGACTTCCAGGAGACCTCACCACTAACAGAAGCCATCCTTCAACATTCCATCCCTGCAGGGTTCAAACTACCGAGCATTGATTCTTATGATGGGACGTCTGACCCCTATGAGCACATCGATCACTACAGAACTATTATGCATATTCAGAGAGCCTCGAATGCGCTCCTCTGTCAAGTATTTCCTGCTACCCTCAAAGGGCAAGCTCGTACGTGGTTCTACTCACTCCCAGCTAGAACTATTCCTTCATTTGTCAAGTTAGCCAAATTGTTTGTCGAACAATTTGTCGCTAATCGAAGAATTATTAAAGACTCTTCACATCTCTCTGGGATACGCCAGAACGAAGGAGAGTCACTCAAAGAATACTTCAAAAGGTTTTCTGTCGAAGCTCGACAAATTGCAGGGGTGGATCCTGAGTTATTAAGAGGAGTTTTTCTTGGGGGGCTTCGTCCTGGTCCTTTTTATTCAAAACTCATGCGAGATACGATACATTCATATGCTGACCTAATTCATCGTGTGGAGGCCCAAATCTCAGCAGATGAAGCTATTAATGCTCATAAGAAGCAATTTGAGCAAACAACTAGGAAGCGTAAAAATGTACTGTGGATGGATGATTCATCATCACAATGGAAGAAACAAGGAAGTAATAACTTGCCCCCTCGACCTTCACAATCTCGGCGGGAGCCTCAACCAAAAAAGGAGTATACGCCCCTTAACACATCTCAATCAAATGTCTTAATGGCCATCAGAGATGAAGAGAAAGTTAAGTGGCCAAATCCCTTAAAGCCAAACTCAGGAAATCAGGAGCAATACTGTCACTTTCACCGTAGCCGTGGACACAAAACTGAAGCATGTAGGCCGCTAAAGAATGAAATTGAGAGACTTATTCGACAAGGCTACCTTGGACAGTTCATTCAAAATTCTCCTGCTCGAGATGAGGCTTTTCCCACTGGGGGGCAAAATCAATAACAGCAAGGAAAATCATTGAATAATATTCAAATGTTTGGCGAGATTAACTGATCGCATAGTTGGGGTTTTTGTGACATCATGCAGCTCTTTTATATTAAATAGAGTGTCACTCTAATATCGCAATTATTTTTCTTCCAGGTTAAACATTATGTTGTTTCGTATATGTCTTATGTGGTGTAACTCTTATATCCCTGAGTCATATTACGGAGTTGTGATATTATCTTACATAGTACAATAATGTGCTATTTGCTTCATTTTGATATTGTCTCCTTCTTTAAAAAGGATTAAAATGACAATGAAAATTAAAAATGAATCTAATCTCTTTAGCCATGATTTGAGAAATACGCAATCTTTATTGCATCTCAATTACTATATGATCAATTTCAGGGGGATTCGATCCGACCTCTTCCACATAGGTTAACGTCATCGAGCAACGCTCTGACATACAACCTTGGATAGGCCATACATCCTTAGTGGATTCTCTCGACCTCTTCCACATAGGTTAACGTCATCGAGCAACGCTCTGACATACAACCTCGGATAGGCCATACATCCTTGGTGGATTCTCTCGACCTCTTCCACATAGGTTAACGTCATCGAGCAACGCTCTGACATACAACCTCGGATAGGCCATACATCCTTGGTGGATTCTCTCGACCTCTTCCACATAGGTTAACGTCATTGAGCAACGCTCTGACACACAACCTCGGATAGGTCATACATTCTTGATGGATTTTCTCAACCTCTTCCATATAGGTTAACGTCATTGAGCAACACTCTGACATAAAATCTCGGATAGATCATGCATCATTGATGGTTTCTCTCGATCTCTTCCACATAGGTTAACGTCATCGAGCAGATCTCTGACATATAACCTCGGATAGGTCTTACATCCTCGATAGATTCTCTCGACCTCTTCTATATGGGCCAACATCATCGAGCAAGGGCACTGATATACAACCTAAGATAAGTCATATATCTTTGGCAGATTCTATTAATATATGCTCTACTGCCCATTAACGGACTCTCATTAGACTTCTATCATATACTGAACTTCCTCCCATCGCTGGACTTATGCCCATCGCGGGACTTTTGCCAGTCTTCTGCCCGACCTCCAAGTGACGTCGGCCTGCTGCCCGGCCTCCATGTGACCTCCATGTGACGATAGTCTTGCACCCGACTTCAGAGTGACGTCGGCCTTCTACCTAGACTCCAAGTGTCACCGGCCTGCTGCCCGGCCTCCATGTGACCTCCATGTGACGATAGTCTTGCACCCGACTTCAGAGTGACGTCGGCCTTCTACCTGGACTCCAAGTGTCACCGGTCTTCTACCCGGCCTCCAAGTGACGCCGGTCTTCTGCCCGACCACTAAGTGATGCTGGCCTTCTACCCGGCCTCCAAGTGACGCCGGTCTTCTGCCCGACCACCAAGTGACGTCGACCTTCTGCCCCGCCTCCGTGTGACGTCGGT
Source organism: Dendrobium huoshanense (assembly GCA_016618105.1). Classification (NCBI taxonomy): domain Eukaryota; kingdom Viridiplantae; phylum Streptophyta; class Magnoliopsida; order Asparagales; family Orchidaceae; genus Dendrobium; species Dendrobium huoshanense. The sequence goes on along the minus strand of CM028354.1, from coordinate 32,418,038 downwards.
ATTGCACCTAACTTCGGAGTGACGTCGGCCTTCTACCCGACCTCCAAGTAGCGTCGATCTTCTTCCCTACCTCCAAGTGACATCGCTCTTCTGCCCGACCTCCAAGTAACACTGGTCTTCCGCCCGACTTATAGGTGACATCAACTTTCCTCCCAACGTCCAAGTGACGACAGCCTTCTGCCCGGCTTTCAAGTGATACCGGTCTTCCGCCTGACCTCCAACCTCACACCTTCATCTTACTCAATGAGGGCCCCTAGTGCTGAACAGGGGATACCCATCTGAACAGAGCTAGGGGAAGGCCTCAGTTTGAGAAATAAGAGAAGAGAGGGCGAGGTGCAAATTTTCTTACCTAAAAGGGGGTATTTATAGTGGTGTGAGGGAGAGATGAAGAGCCACTAATTTTAATTTATACAATAGTTATAAATTCTGCCATTAATTTTAAGTTATATAATAGTTATATAAGGTGGCTTTATAGTTATACTAACGTTATTATAAAAATACAAGTTAAATATATTACGGTTAACATCACATATAAAGTTATATGTTAATATAAAACGTTAATCATGGTTCCACTGCCAGGATTATAATGTCTTTATATAACGTTTATGATCATTAACTGATATAAACGTTTAAATCATAAGTTTTGTATAAACGTTATATATATTAATGTATAATATATTAATATATGTTAATAACATTAATATATAACGGTAATAATATATTAATATATTAACTTTATTATATATAATAACGTTGAACTTTAATAACTTTTATAATTAACCTTATAATAATTATATAAGGTTAATAATTATATAAGTTAACTTTTATATATATATTATAGTTAATGTCTGTATAACTTTTTAACTATATTACATTTATGAGATGTATTTTCCATTGAGGAGATATGCTGTCAAAGCTTAAGAGCAATCTATAACTTTGTTCTCACGTGAAATGGATGTTATTGATTTTATATTAATTAACTAGTTAATTAAATTAGTAATCATATTTGTATATATTTATACAAATATGTAATTTTTTTCCTGTAAAGATATGATTGTGATATTGTAAGTTCTGAGATTATACAAGTATTTTTGGACTTTGTAAGATTCGACGTCCAAAAATAGGGGGGCAACTGATACGCCACAAAAAATAGTCTTGATCAAGCACGAATCTCGAGGCAAAATCAAGATGGAAGCTTCAAAAATTAGATCGGAGACCATCTGAATTCCGATTTCAGTAAACTTACAGTCGAACTGAGCGTCTCGAAAACACGAACCCAACAACACCAAATTCAACCCAATCCGAGCCCAAATGGATCCAAATCAAGGACCCGAAGCACTGTTGGAAGATTCAAATCACAATTTGAGTTACCAAACGGTCTCCGATTTTAACGAGCTTGTACTCGAATCGAACGGCTCGACGAGACGAATCCAACGAGCCCAAGATCACTAAATTCTGACATCACTAAAGCTTTCAAATGTCCAACGAACGGTGCACGATCATGGGATTCAATATCGGCCATCCATTCAGCCACTCCCTATTTGCCCCTGATCTCACACCTATTTACAAGCTATGCCACTCCAGAAAATCTATAAATAGACCCCTCATTCCTCATGAAAGGGGGGAGGAAGCCAAGAGAGAAGAAGGAAGAGAAGGAAGAAAGCTCCAGCCGCCTAGCTCCTCCTCGACCACCGCCGGAGTGCAGCCGCACCACCGCCGTAGTCTTGTCGCACCACCGCCGGACTACCAAGGGACGCCGGAGTGCTGCCGCACCACCGCCGTATTCTTGTCGCACCACCGCCGGAGTATTGCCGCAACACCGCCGTAGTTCTACCACACCACCGCCGGACCACCAAGGGACGCCGGAGTGCTGCCGCACCACCGCTGTAGTTCTGCCGCACCATCGACAGACCACCAAGGGATGCCGAAGTGCCTTCCAAAGCTGAAGTACCCCCTGACACTGAAGTGTCACTGCCGATCCACCACCTGACATCGGAGTGCCGTCGGACCACCATCTGACAGTGGAGTGACGTTGGACTTTTGCAAAACTCTCAGTTGATATTTGTAATCTGGTCGTCTTCAAGGACAAGTCAGACCATTGTACTTTCCTCAAATTTTAGTGGAATCATTTTCAACTGGGCTAGGCCCCGTGGTTTTTTCCCTTTCCGGGTTTTCCACGTAAAAAATATTGTGTTCTCTGTGTGTGAGCTGGATATCCGTGCAACGCTAAGACGTAGAATTATAACTCTATCGCCGCGTATATTCTAGCCCGCAACAACTTTAACCTCAAGCAACCTGCCTTTGCCCCTTTTTTTTGTTCTTGCCTTGTCTCTTTCAAATGAATACTTATAATAGAACACATAGGATGTTCTTATTTAAATTATAATTTTAAATTCACATCAAATCAAATTCATAATACTTCTTGAAATTAGAAATCCATTCATGTTTAACATCTTCCTACAAGTAAACTATTAATTTCAAATTCACATCAAATCTAAGATTATATATATATATATATATATATATATATATATTAATCATGTCTCACAATTTAAAAGATTTTTAATTGAATGTACTGATCATTCTTATTTTGATAATATGATAGTTATTTAAACCTCAACTAAAATAGTATCTCTCTCTCTCTCTCTATTTATATATATAATTACCAAAATTATTTACCCTTTGTAAAGCCCTAATATATTATAACTAAAAATTAAAATATATTTTACTATTTTTATATTTAATATAATTTTAGATAAAATAACATTGTAAATAATAATTTATTTACTTAAAATTCTAGTTTTAGCTTTTTGTGCTTGTCTCGATAAAAAATTTCTCTTTTCTTTTTAAAAAATAAAGTTTCTAAAATTAATATTAATAAATCTAAAAGAAAAATTTACATAAGAATTAAAGCTTGAACCACTCTAGCCTGCACGCTCCGCTTGAGCTCGCAAGCCATCGAATTCACACACGGATGCTAGTCTCGATCGCACAAGTGCTGGGCCTCTGCTTGATGTTCACACTTGTAGGTTCTCTCTCTATCTCTTGATCTTCCTCATCTCTCTCTAATTTAAAAGTACTTTCATTTTCTTCACGACAGAACCAATACAATTGGTTTATTTAAATTGATTTTAGTCGGTCTAGTGTATTTTATTGTTATTTTTTCTAGAAATATTTCATTTGCTCTATCATTCTTCGTTTTACAATAAATCTATCTTAACATTTTTATTTCTTTTTTAGCCAAGAAAATCATAACTAATTACCCAATATAAGGATCCATATAGCATAGCCAATTTAATTGTTGTTTAGAAAATATACCTGTAGTCTGGTTGATATTCTATTCATAGTATGATATGATAACGTACTTCCCTAATTTAGCTATTCAACTTTAACTCAAATTATGTCATATATATCTTCTTTTTTTTAATATATTCAAGGCGCTTAAATTTACATATTAAGGTATTATTTGATCTTTTACAATATTAACGACTAATTATTAATTTTGTTCCACTTAATTTAACATAATGATGTAGAACATACATGCAAGGATGATTAGATTAATGAATTTGCATGCTTAATATTAGAGACCACAATAATTATATCTTTATAACGAATTTAACGACGAGATAAAACACAAAGAGGGGTAAAATAAGCTTAGGCTAAATCACATGCATAAGAGTTTAGATCGTAAGCAATCAATTAATCTAACATTGCATACATGGATGGTTTTCAACAAGATATCCCTAGATTAACAATAAGACAAGTTACCATGCAAGAATCCCTCACTAAACTCTCTAATTGACTAGGCTTTAGCGGATGAACATTAACACCATCCTCATGAATTTACTAATACCACAATCGGGAAGTAACTATGAAGATAAGAGAATAAGAGAAACAATTTACCCAAAGGACTGAGGCTACAAGACTCCGGCGTGGTCGTCTAGATGCTTGAGAGGAAGTGGACGGCAATCCGAACTCACTGGCTGGCTTGAACAACATTCAGAGACTCCCCAATCGATGGGGCAGCAAGGGGATGGTGCAGGATTTTCCGAACAGCAACTTAAGACAGCAAGAGGAAGAGCTGGGACAACAAGATCCAAGGTCTGGAGAAGGAGGTCAGCCACTTTTAAATGTCAAGAATTTTCCGGACAACAAGGGAAGCTTGCTGGAAATCACTGGGCAGCAATGGAAACCACTTGTACAACAATTCAGCTGGATGAACTTGCTAAATTTTCAGATCTGGAGGAACAGGTGGGTGGCAGAATGCTTCTGGCCAGCAAAACAAGGAATGCTGAGTTGTGGGGCAGCAAGGAAATCTGTCGTAGCTTCTTGGACATCACTTCGGGGATGCACAGAGGCTGGATAGTAGTCTTGTGATGGCAAAAACCCTCTCTAGATCACGGTCTAGGGAAGGGTAGTATTAGGGAGAAGCCTTCCAAAACTAAGAGTCTGAATTTTGTCCAGATTAAGTAACTTGGGGAAGGGAAGGATTCGAAATTCCCCAAAGGCTTTAGTGTGAAATAGTTAGGAAGAAATTAGAGGGGGAGGCCGACGGCTTAATGGGGATTATTGGATTTAATTGATTGGGAGGAATTTAATTGAAGGAGAAGAAAAGGAAGGGGAGGGAGCGGTCCAAAGGAGTTAGGGAAATCCTGTCCACAGTCATTGTATGTGGTCCCAATGCAATCAATTTAATTAGATGATTAAATCTGAATTAAATTTCATATTTGAGAGGTTGAATGGGTTTCCTAAAATAAGATTCATTACTATAGGATTAATTTGAATTTCAAATAATTTTGAATTCAAATCAAGAAGTTTCCATATTAATAGAATTATTTTAGGATAGTAATTAAGGGGAATTTGAATTTTGAAATCAAAATCCATGAGGCATTTGGAGGGGATTAAATTTGAAATTTTGATTTCAAATCAAGAGGGTGAGGGCTCAATGAGGAAACAACACAAGCCAAGCCCAAGGAAGGGGGGGCCGGCAGCATGAAGAGGAGGGAGGGGATTGTGGGAAGTGTTTTATGAGTTTCCAAAATAAGTTTGGCCAATTAGGAGGGAAAATAATGAGTCATCTCTAAACTGAATTTAGATTGGATTCAAAATTTGAAAACTTTCATTAATTGGATTTTGCAAATAAGACAAGTTTTTGAATTTCAAAATTTCTTAACTCCTTTATTTTTTGCAAGAGCCAATTTAGGGAGTCATTATGACGATTAAAATCATCATAATGATTTAAGGTGTGGGTGGGGCCTGCGGTCAAGAGGGAAGAGGCGGGTTTGGCTTTGGGTGGAGGTGGCTAGGAGCTAGGCCGACGGGTGGGATTGTGGAAGGGGAATTTGGTGGGGATCAAGGGGTATTTTTGATGCGGACATCCAACCGTCCATGCATATCCGAGGAGGAGCTGAAGATCGACGGCCGAGATCCCTTCATTTTATCTTATTTTATTAATTGTAATTTTTATTTAATTATGCATTTTTCTTTTTTACCCTTAAGGGATTTGTTTTATGTAAGCCCAAGGGGCAAAATTGTCTTTTAGTTTCTTTTAAGGCCTATATATAGAGGCATTTGCTCTTGTATTAGGATGATGGATTATTAATAAAAAAAAATTGCGTTTTGCACTTGGGTTCTTTGGGAAGAACGTTAGTGAAATCCCTATGGGAGGGAGTCAGAGTTTCCACCAGCCGGAGGATGGGTCCGGGCTCGTGGCGTGAAGTCCCTTGGAGAAGGGCAACGTAGTACACGTCAGCCGCAGGATGTGTCCGGGCTCGCGGTTGTATCTTTAATATTTTGTCTCTTTTTTTTGTTTGTTCTTTCTTTTTGCTCCTCGTCGTTATCTTTATCCTCTTCACCGTCCCCCTCCTTTCGGCCATCCGCACCACCAACCACCACCCCATAACCCCTCCTACCAAAGCTCACCTCAGCCTTCCACCAAACCGGACTTAGCTCCACCACCTCTCACGACCAAGCCACAAGCCGCCGGCCATCCCCTTGGTTTCCTCTCCTCTCCACTTGCCATCAAGCCTTTCCTAAATTAGTTTTCATATTTTAGGTAACTATCATAATGATCAAATTCAAATTTATTTAAATTTGAATAGTTGTCTAATTTCTAAACCCTAGTTTAGGAAACTTACTAATTCATAGTCTATTTAAATTTTGAATTAAATTGGGATGAAATCTTTTCATGCCAAATTTAGTTTATTAATTTAAGTTGGCATTGAATGCCTCATTAATTCATCCCCTCATTTTCCCTCTCTACGCCTCATGCTCAATTTAGAATTGGATAAATTTTGGACAGAATTTTGAATTCTAAATACTTTATTTGAAATTCAAAATCTTTCCTAATTTATCAATTCTATTTTAGGAATGCTCTTAATTTAAATCTATTTGAAATTCAAATTCAAATTGGATTTATTACCTCACTTTCCTAATTCCAAATTCCAAATTCCAAATCTAGTGGCCTTAATTCATCACATTAATTGCTCCTTGGTCCATTAATGCCACTGGCCCCCTTCCCTTTAGCTTAGATTAAGAAACCTTTCCTAAACACCTACCCTTTATCTTTGGAATGATTTCCCAATTTCAGGAACCGAAATTTACATGAGCTCATAGCCTTAATTTATATCCTAAAACCTGATTTCAGGATTAGGAAATAAATTCCTAATCCTCCCTTCACCACATACGGCCTGGCACATTGCTGGAATTCCTCTAAAATCTTTCCCACCTCTTAGATCTTTCCAAAACGCCTCCTGTTACTTTGGGAATTAATCTCCACCATAATTCCCTGCTGGCCGAAACTTTCCCTGGCCCGTATATTGACTCCCCTCCACAAATCTCTTCCCAAACCCATTTGGACATTGAGTATTCTGCCTTCTAAGACTGCAGCCAGAGAATTCCAACAACGTTTATTGTTTCCCAGCAACTTGGCGCTTCAAAACTGCTGCTGCCCTGGAAATTTCAGCAAGGGAAAATCAGTGTAGCTTGCTGCCAGAACTCTCCTGCTGCTGTTCAACGCCCTCTTATGGCTGCTGTTCGGATTTCCTGAGCCATACAACTTGCTGTCCAGCTCCTTGGAAGGATCCCCAACCTCTGTTCCAGTATTCTAGACCAAAATTGATGGCTGTTCTCACTCAGAAATGCCAAAAGCTGCTGTTTTGATTCTGTATTTGCTCTTCAAGACACATTTAAGATCTAATCCTCCTACCCGTTCTACATCAATTTTGGTGGCGGAGTGAAAGTGGAGGGATGACCAGAAATCGGTGGGGAATAGACGGAGATAGAATAGAAAATGTAGACGAAGACCACGAGCCACGGACTCTTCCGGTGACTGATGGGTATTGCGTTTGCTCACCTTGAGCTCTCTCTCCCTTCTCTCTAGTGCACTCACAAGAAGAAGAAGAAAAAAAACACATAAAATTTCACTATCAAATCATCATCCCAAAATACAGAACAACTAGCCTATAAATAAGCCTCCTGAAAAGAAAAGAAATAAAAGACTAAATTGCCCTTCGGGCTACAACACTACATGACCACCCGTAAGGGTATAAAGGGAAAAACAATAATATAAAATAAATTATTACATAAAACATATAAATAAATAACTCAAGATCATAGCCGTTGATCTCCGATGTCCTCATCACATAGCTATTGAGTATTTGCTTCAAATTTTTAGCTCCTTATTTACATATTTCATTGTTCTTTAATATTAAGAGGGATGAAGGGGAATGCAAAAGTAAAATCATCGTTTTTTTTTTTTTTTGAAGTTTTACCTTTGTAGGCATGGTTGGGCTTATGGCATTGAAATTTTCTTCAACCAAATTGTTTTGGAACTATTTTCAGATCAGTCATACAAAAAGATGTCTGAGCAACTTGATTTTTTTCATCTTGGTGTCCTTTGAACAGTATATTTCAGCTTACATTTGCTGTTTATAGTATATGAAATGCTATGTAATTCTGACTTGTTTCAATACTTCAAGCTATTACATACTTCAGGTCATTGAAGAGGACAAAGGGCCCGATTGTTATGTATTCCGTAAATGGGGAAGGGTTGGAAATGATAAAATTGGTGGGAGTAAATTGGAAGAAATGTCAAAATCTGAATGCATTATGACATTTAAACGTCTCTTTCTTGAAAAAACTGGAAACCCGTGGGAGGCATGGGAGCAAGGGAGCTTTGAAAAGCAACCTGGAAGATTTTGTCCTCTTGACATTGTAAGTTTTGATTCTGCACCATAACTTGAATTTTAAATAAGCTTCAATAGCTGTCCTGCTTCTCATAGTTGTCTATAACTTGATTACTTTTGTAGGATTATGGGGTTAAACCAGTATCAAAAAAGAAAGATCCCAAGAATAGGAAGAGCAATCTTGCTTCTCAAGTGCAAAGCCTGATGAAGATGCTTTTCAATGTCGAGACATACAGGTTACCCTAGGTTTTTTTATTTTTAATTTTAATTTTTTTTCCTGTTACTTTAATATGAATTCCTAAAAGCTCAATGCTCTTTCAGAGCTGCTATGCTGGAGTTTCAAATTGACATGACTGAAATGCCTCTCGGAAAGCTTAGTAAAAAGAGCATTCACAAGGGTAAGCCCACGTGATGCTGCCTGCATTTTCTAACCATCATAACTAAATACACTAAAACATAAAGGTCTAAATCAAGCATAAATTTATTTCTGATTAGTGAAGTTAAGGAAATTTAAGAAATACTATTTCTTTTGTTGCAGGTTTTGAAGCCTTAACAGAAATACAAAATTTATTAAATAATAGCAATGGCCATGAACCAACTGTTAGAGAAAGCTTGCTTGTTGATGCCAGCAATCGTTTCTTCACTCTTATTCCCTCCATCCACCCGCATGTCATAAGAGGCGAAGATGATTTGAAGGCGAAGGTATGTCCTGCCAAACTTGCCAATGCCCTTCATGCCTGGATGCTTAAGTTTCGGTTGCCACAACTATTGCATTTCAGTATATTGTGAGCTTCTAATTTGTAAGCTGTGTCATGTCCTTGAAAAGCTTGTACTACTATGAGCTGTCCTTCTTCACTAATCCAATTTTATATGCCAATGTCTTTAGAAGATGTAATGATCTTTTGACCTTATCACTAGGTTTTCCCTGAATGTTTAGGTGAAAATGCTAGATGCTCTTCAAGACATAGAAATAGCTTCCAGGCTAGTTGGTTTTGATGAAGAAAATGATGAGACACTGGACGAGAAATACATGAAGCTCCAATGTAAAATTTCTCCATTGCCTCATGATAGTGAAGATTTTCAGATGATTGAGAAGTATCTTCTTACTACCCATGCTCCTACACATGAGGTACGACATGGTTTTGTCTGTTTGCTCAATTAATTTTCTTGACTTGATTTTGGCCTTTTGAAAGAATTTTTATTCTTTTGTGGTATTAGGATTGGAGCCTTGAATTGGAGGAGATTTTTGCGCTTGAGAGGGAGGGAGAATTTGACAAATATGCAACTTATAGAGACAAACTGAAGAATAAAATGCTCTTGTGGCATGGTAAGCTCTTTCTTTCCTGCTTATATACATTATGGCTTCATTTTATACAACCCAGATTATTGTGCTGTAAGAAATGAAATCTATAGAAGTCTTGGATCTAGGGGTGTCAAAATGGGTTTGGTTCTGATCCAACCCGAAAGTGACCATACCCGAATCTAATAAACTCAAACCCGACCAATTTAATAAAGGGTAAAAAATGCGGATTTGAACCTAACCCGCTAGCAACTCGAATGATCTGAACTTGACTCAATAATTTATTTTGATTTATTTATTTTTTTAAATTACTAGCATAAGATTTTAGATTAATTAATTAAAAATAAGACAATCATATCAACAAATAAAAAAATTTTAAGAAAAAACATAATTTAAACGGGTCATTTCGGATCAAAATTAGGTATGCGGGTTAAGTCGAACCCAACCTTTTTAATAACGGGTCAGAATTCTGGACATAAACAGGTTGGAATTCTGGACCCGAATTTGACCCATTTATTAAATAAGTCAATCTGAACTTGGTTTTTTTGGGTCGGATTCGGGCTGAGTTGGCGGATTAGGTAATTTTTTAATACTCCTACTTGCATCTGATAAGCCCAGCCTTGGGCCGGCTCCACACATATGATTGCTGACCCGCAAGCTCACTTAGTTGCCCCCTCGGGGGCGGGGTCCACATCTTAGGGAAGAGAGAGGGGGCTATTTAGTCCTTTAGTTATTTTTTATGTTTACTTCAATTAGGAGTTCGCATTAGGGTTATGGCATGGAAGATTATTGTGATTGTTTCTCCTCAGAGTTGGTGTCTTGGGCTCTAGCGGCATCTAGGGTTGGGAGAGATGGATCCTCCTCTCGAATTGAGGATTGACTTTATATTAGTATTTTCCTTATGTTATCTTGATTATTGCAATAGATTCTAGTTTTTCTGATTTTCCATTGGAGTTGTGGATATTTCTCGCTATTTTTGCCAAAATAATTAGGTTTTATTTGAGATCTTCAAGTATTTCCTAACAATTTGGCATAAGAGCAGATTTTGGGACTGTTTTGGGTCTATTTTGGCGAAAACCAGCGGCTGGGCTATTTGCTATTTTCAGTGGTCAAGATTTAGATTTTTGAGTCTACAAAGATCCATGTATTGATGACAGCCAAGAAAGTAGATGCGTTGGAAGAACGCTTTGAAAGGGCGATGAGTCAAATGAAAGCAACGGTGGAGGATAGAATTTCAGCCATGGAAGGTTAAGTTTTGGATTTCCACGAGATGGTGAAGAAGATATTAGAAAATCAAAATCAAAATCAAACGGCGACATCAGAGGCATGGGGTCCAGTAGGGAGACATATGAATTCTTAAATTCGTAGGAGGGAAAATGATGTGGAGATCAATGAGGAGAGAGGTGGGAGGTATGGAGAGAGGCATGGTTACGGGGGCATGAACCAAAGGGTGCTGATTGGGAAAGAAATGAAGGTGATTATGGTAGGAGTGGTGCTGATTATGAAGGGAGGAGAGGAGAAAGAGAAGAGGGGTATGGGTATGACGTGGAAGGGAGGACTGAGACACTTGGGGAGGACCAAACACTTGGGAAAGAAAAAAATTATGGAGGATTCAGGGAAAATAGGGGAGATTCGAAAGTACAGAAGTTGAAGATGCCCATTTTTGAAGAGGATGATGCACATGGGTGGATCTATAAGGTTGAATGTTATTTCACCGTTAGTGGATTGACGGAGGAGGATAAATTGATGGCAGCCGGCTTATGTTTGGAAGAAAAAGCTTTGTCTTGGTACCAGTGGAGAGACATGAGGAGGCCCATACAGAGTTGGAGGGAGTTCAAAGAATGTTTATTGGAACGTTTCCTAACTGGCAGGGGAGGGGACTTCTATGAGCAGTTCTTTGTACTAGTGCAGGAATGTTCAATGGCAGATTATCACGAGAGATTTGATACCGGGAAAGCCGATTGGATCGACCATCAGAGACTGTTATGGAGGAGAATTTTATGAAGGGACTCAAATCAAAAATTCGGGCAACGATGAGGGTCATGAGGCCTCTTGACTTGGGAGAGGCTATGAAGCTAGCATAACTAGTGGAGGATTAGAAGTACTAGGAGAGAGGAGTCAGGTGCAACAATTTAGGTGGCTCTTACAGGATGACTACCGCCCTTCTAGCACCCAAGTGGCCTGCCACTAGGCAACATTCATGAGACTCCCAAGGAGAAGCCAGTAGGAGGAGGAAGTGGGGAGAACTTTAAAAGACTGACTGAGGGGGAACTACAGGAGAAGAGGGCAGAGGGACTATGCTTCAGATGTGTTAAGAAATATACTCTAGAGCATAGGTTTAGGGACTGAATTCTTCAAGTTCTCACCATTTGTGATAACGAGAAAATTGAGGGAGGTGAGAGTGAGGTAGAGAGTGGTGGAGGGCAAGCTGCATCTGGACGTGGCAGAGATCTCCATGAACTCAGTGGTAGGATTCACTTCGAATCATACCATGAAGGTGAAAGAGAAATACTAGACAGGGAGATGGTAGCATTGATTGATAGTGGGGTTACTCATAATTTCATCTCCAACCAGGTCGTGGACCACATGGGGGTGACATTAGTGGGTACAATGTCTTATGAAGTGATAATGTGTACAGGAAAGGTGGAGACAAGCCAAGAGATATGTAGGGAAGTGGTTGTTGACCTGCCGCCGTATAAAACAAAAAAAAAAAAAAAAAATTTGTTTCTCTCGTACCTGTTCAGCGCCAAACTCCGCACGTCGCCGCTGAAATCCCGTAAATCTAGCGATCGCATCACATCTCTCACGATCTCTCTGGCAGTCGTAAAAAGAGACGAAGGAAGGGATTCGCCTCATTCGCTTGCTCTCCAATATTTCTCCCTCCCTTCGTGCTGTCCGACCCCGCTCCGACGACGACTTACCCTTTCAGTCGGATCGGAAGTTACGACAGCTTGATCGGAAGCAAGACAAGGGCTCGCCGGTTGTCAGGTGTTTCCCCGCCCCCTTTGTAGCTGTTCGACTTCACTCCCTCGTCCGACGCCGTTCCCATCTGGCCGGACCGGAAGTGACGACCATTTCGATCGAAAGCAAGGAACTGGAGCTCGCTTGCTGGGACGGTAACTTTCTCCCTGCCGGTCGCTACTTCGGCTCCTTTCTGGCTGTTCGACTTCGTGCCTCCCAACGACTTTCCTTGCCCGTTGAATCGGAAGCTCAACATTTCGATCGGAAGCAGCAATCGGACGCTCGCTTGCTTTGAAGGAAAACTTCTCCCTTTCACGTCTCCTTCGGTGCTGAACGACTTTGCTCCTCCGACGTCTTCCCTTCCTGTTAGATCGGAAGCAAAACGGGAGCTCCTCGCCGTCAAGGTAACTTTCTACCTTCCGAGCTCTTGTTCGGCCAAATCCCATAAAACACCCGAACTATGGTAATGGCAGAGAGATTAATTATGATTAATTTTAGTTAATTAATTATAATTAATTATAATTAATTGTAATTATTAAAAAAATAATTATAATTATTCTAATTGATTATAATCAATCTTAATTAATTAACTTTAATTAATTTTAATTAGTTTTATTTAAAAATAATTTTAAATAATTATATTTAATTTTAATTAACTATAGTTATTTAATTAATCATAATTAATTTCAAGTAATTAATTATGATTAGTCTTAATCAATTATGATTAATTTCAATTAAAGTTAATTTAAATTAATTATAATTAATTATTATTTTTTTAAATAGAAATAATTAATATTAATTATTTATAGTTAATTAAAATTATTTATAACTAATTAAGGATAATAATAATTATTTTTTTAATTAATTATAATTAATTATGATAAGTTGTAATTAATTATAGTTAATTATAATTGATAAAAAAAAATAGAAAAGAAAAGAAGGTTGCTTCTCTTGCCTCCTCCCGCCTCGATCAACGAGCCTATACTGCCAGACTACCGGGTCTTAAAGGTATAAATTTTTGATTTAAACCCTGTTCTCGACGTTTGCAGCGGACCGGGGAACCACCTATACGCGCTCTTGTAGCACGGTGGGAGGGAGCCCGGTGCGAAGTATACGACGAGGCGGGTAAGCCCTATACACGCTCTTGTAGCGTGGTGGGGACGGTCCTCGACCTCGACCTCGACACCGACATCGCCGACGACACTGCTACGAGAGGTATGTTGTTCCAAATCCCATTCTCGATGTTTGCAGCGGACCGGGGAACCACCTATACGCGCTCTTGTAGCACGGTAGGAGGGAGCCCGGTGCGAAGCATACGACGAGGTGGGAGAGCCCTATACACGCTCTTGTAGCGTGGTGGGGAGTCACTGCTGTTTTGGTACGTCACTGCTGTTCTCGTACGGGTACTGCTGAAGGCCCCATACACGCTCTTGTAGCGTGGTGGGATGAAATTTTGTACGGCCGCGGTGTCTACGGACACCTACCATACACGCTCTAGTAGCGTGGTGGGAAGGCCCAGCTCCCTAATTTTCCCCCAAACGGGGGATATGTCGGGGTGCTGCCGAAATTTTCACTGAAATCTACAAAGACTTGAACAATTTGAAAATCTTCTCGGGCAACAATATAGAAGATCTGTACTTGAACAGAAAATGCACAGAAATTGAACTAAATGAGCAGAGGACTTGTACGAAGAATAGAGGACTGGTGGACCTAAATTTGAACAAGTTCTAAATGATTTCTAAAGACCAAATTTAAATGAAATGAAATCAAATTGGGACCAAAATTGAATAATTTGAACATTCAACTGAACTCAAAGGACAACAGGGGACTTGAACAAGACTAGAACATCAAACAAAGACTTTGATTTGGACTGGATCCGAATTCGAATAAAGCAGTTGAACTCGCACTTGAACTCAGGCTATACGACATCAAGTGGGGACTTGTAAACTTGATGAATTCAAGTCTGAATGAAACTGAATTTAGATCAAAACACATGCAAAGATCAAAGTTTGGATCACACACGGGAAACTCAAACTACAAGACCTTTAATACAACGAACTCCTACAATAGTTCCTACGAGGTCAAATGCACCACACTTTCAAGGACAACGAGGGAGATTCAAGCATGAGTTGAACTTTGAACTCGGGTCCGATGGAATACATAGAATTGGGACTTTGGGTGAATGAACCAATCAGAGTCTAAATACATAATTCTCTAAATTAACAACAAGTTACAAGCGGAAGATGAAATCCCGATGCACATGAAAGATGTGTGAATTCCTACATCAATCTCTACAAAAATGCCTGTTGATTGAGAAGGCAATATGGGATATCAATAATGGAAGGAACGTCCCCTACAAGCAAGTACAATCATCACCCACCTGAGATTGGTGATAGGTGGGCATGATGTTGGCAACAATGGGTCTCCCCTACGAATACTTCTAGGAGGTCATAATTGATACAGCGGTCCCCTACAAATAGCTACAAACAACTTGTGGATAACAACAGTGGATATATCGTAGTCACGACGAACCACTGTGGGCACAAGTATGAATATCACCTATAGCAACGATGATCAAGATCTTCAGTACATCGAGTACAATAGCAACCCGATGTACGAAAAAACTCTACTACACTAAAGATCTCGGAAAGAGATCTTTTCAAAGCAAAGCGACAATCAGTAGACTTCAAAATCCAAAAGAAAATCTCTCCCCGGTGAATGAGAAAGGGGGAGTCAACATCAAATCGCCATCGGATCTGCAACACATATACAAGCAGACAGAAGGCGTCTACGATCTACAACTCAACGCCACCGGATCTGCAACACATATACAAGCAGACAGAAGGCGTCTACGATCTACAACTCAACGCCACCGGATCTGCAACACTGATACAAGCAGACAGAAGGCGTTTACAATCTACAATGCAACGCCACCGGATCTGCAACACATATACAAGCAGACAGAAGGCGTCTACGATCTACAACTCAACGCCACCGGATCTGCAACACATATACAAGCAGACAGAAGGCGTCCACAAAATACAACGTCTCGCCACCGGATCTGCAACATTCCTACTAGCAGACAGAAGGCGTCAATAAGATCTGAAATAAATACCCCCGCACGTGCACTATAAATTGTATACACATAGGTACACTAAAGGGGAAAATACAATCTTAAACCCGCATGGGCCCCGGCGAGCGTGTTATTGGTACACACGTGACGTCTAGGGATGCTGCGCGGGTTGACAAGTGAATTCAAGTTCGAATCCGATCCTTCTATAAGGATCAATAGAAGTCGACAAGATTCGAACTACCTAACAAAAGACACGGTTGTAGCGACCGGTATATTTGTCTAAATACATTCTTTTTAGGCCTTCAAAGCCTAAAATCAAGAGAATTCACTAAACAAAAGGCACAAAGCCTATGAAACCCGATCCCCTATCGATAAGTTGATAGGGTCGACAAGGTTCAATCAAATGGAAATGACCTCTAAACACCCCGATGATGGCTGTGTTGATTGCTTATTTCAACCGGAGGGGTCCACAATATATTTCAAAAATGCCCTCAAACCTATACAAAATCCAAACATTACACCCTGATGATGGCCGTGTTGAATGATGATCTCAACCGGAGGGGTTAATTTCAGGCATTCTCAAATGCCTCCCAAAAAGTCCAATCCAAATCCAAAGCTCCACAAATCCCAAATTCCCAGATATTTAAATCTGAAATCAATCCATCAATCGCTTAAAGCAAAATCCATCCACCATCCGCAACAGTTTGCCAAGGTGGATAAATTCAAATAAACTCTAGCTCACAAAGAGCCAAATGCCTAGTCGAAAATATCACTAGGATCCATTCTCAAACAATCTCCTGCCAGTAAGGACGTGGTACGTGTCCTCTAACCGGCGGTCTGCCGCTAAATGGCCACCGCAGGATAAACGGTTATGACGACCCGGGGCCCTCTGAACCGCGTGGTTTCGCCGCCAAATGGCACCACGATATCTCGGTTATGGCCAGAGCCAATACGCTCCTTATTGGCATCAAATCCTTGAGATATGAATCAATAGGATATGATCGATAGGGCACAAAGCCCTCTGTAAGCTAAGGTCGACTACCTCCTCTGACTAAGTAGACCAGGGACCACGATGGCCCGGGACGACGGAACCATGGGATCTTGATCGGGTCCATCATCCATTCCCCCACCATCCGCTTTAAGTGCACGATGGTGAAATTTCTATTTTAAATATCAAATCTTCCAAACTATCCAAACTTCCCAAATTCCCAAATCCAAATTCAGTTTTCAAATTCAAACCCATTGCTGCTACTATACGCCAGATACACGTATTTCTATACGTATCTGAATGACGACAAGCCTTAATCGAAAGTTCTCTCTCGTGATCGGGAGGGGTAATTAACTATAGGGGCTTGCGCCTATAGGAAACCAGAACTCAGATCATAAAGTCCTCACAAAATGAGGACGAAATCTCTGGGTAGTGTCTTATCTACAAACCCATCTGCCTTCCAAAATTTACCCCGGAACTTATTCCGTTAAAACTCCCTCGCCGAAAAAGAAATCGAGCGATGCGGAGGCCGGGGCCGAATTTTCGGAGCCCACAGTGGTGTTAACCATATAGGGGGTTCATATGAGGTAAGGATTTTTTCCCTTGGAGTTGGGGAGCACTGATGTCATCCTGAGGATGAAGTGACTGTAGACTTTGAGGGACACCAAGGTCAACTGGGGGGTATTGACGATAGAGCTGGTGGTGGAAAGGAGAAGGGTGTTTGCTATGATGTGTTTGCCTTTAGATTAGGAGTTCATATTTGAGTGAGGGAATTGATTAAAGTGAGATGTAGAAATGGGTTTGAATTTTAAGCTAGGGTGATATATATTTCAAATTTCAAAAATGTTGTAGAAATTATAGCAAATGATTTAAGGAGGTCATAGTTTTAAATTTGAATTGTAATTTGAATGGGCTTAACAATGAGTTAGGAGATGAGGTAGATAGAAAATTGATTAAATTTAATTTATTTGGTATTTGAATTTAATTATGATGGATTGGGTTTGGATTTGTTTGAGAAGTTTTCTTTCAGAGGGAATTGAACAATTGCTTGAGTTTTTGAAATCAATTTTGAATTTTTAACTCTAGTTCACATAAAGTTTGTTGAGGATTTTGAGGTAAAGTGATGCAGGACTAATTAGATGCTATGGTTATGATTTCATTTGAACATTGCACAACTATTAAATTAGAATAATTTCAGAACAAAACTATAAGCAATCTTCAAACGACGGTTAAGACAAATGAAGCGATCAATTGCGTAGGCGAAATCACATGCTCCGAATTTGAAACGTGCAAGATAATTAAGAAAATAAAACAACACAAAATAGTAGCTTTCAAATTAATCCCTAATCTAACAATGAGATCTAGGATGCATAGAAAGCACACTCAATTCCTATGATTCACTAGGCTTTGGCAAGAGCATTCGGAGTAGGCTTTAGCGAGTACAATCATAACCAAACGAGAATTCAGAGTTAGAAGAAATTGAAGACAAGTAGAAAGAAAACCTTTCGCTAAGAAGAGTTTGGAATTCTCCACTCAAGACTTTCGAAATACTCTTCAATGGCTTCCGTCAATTGGAACAAAATACGAACTACGTATTCTTCGATTGTATGATCGATCTCCAATTGTCCTCCAAAATATTTCTGGTTATGGCTGTCAAGAAACCTGAAATAATTCAGGTTTTCCTTCTCAAATCTGAGAGGAAAATCAGCTCTAAACGTAGAGAAGATGGATGGGACGGGTTGAGTGTATGGCTGTGAACAAAAGGGGATGAGATGTGGAGAAGAAGTGGGAGAAGGAGGGGAGTTACGGGTGAGGGACGGAACACAGCTGTTGGGCGGCAAAACAGGGAAAAAAGTAAAATAGAAAATCTGCTCTATTTCCCAAAGGGGATGATACCACTTATGCAATAACAAAATCCAATCCCGGTGGAGAGAAATTTCGGTCAGAGGAGTCAAGGGAAATTTGAATTATTTCCAAAGTATGAATTGGGGATTAGGAAATAATTGCATATGGCATTAATGGGTGGGAGCATGTGGCCGGCGGCATGCATGGGGGATGGGAGTAATTAGGGGAATTAATAGAGCTCCCTAATTTAAGTTATGGGATTAGGAAATTTTAAAATTAAATCCACTTGAAGGAAAATACTCAAAGGGATCTCATTCAAAAACTTTCCTAAAATAGAATTAGTATATTAGGAAATATTTTGAAATTCAAATATTGTGAATTCAAATTCCATTGTATTCCAAAATACACCACATCCGAAATAGGAAACAAATCAAAGGGGGAATGAAGGGGGGATGGTCGGCGGCAAGGAGCTATGGCCGATGGTCAAGAGCTATGGCCGGTGGCAAGGAGGGATTGCGGGCAATGCGAGGTCGTGGGAAATTTGGGCGGGATGGTTGGGTGAGATAGCCGGAGGTTTGGGGTGGATGAGGTGGAGGAAACCGGTGAGTAATGGTTGGGGAAAAGAGATAGGAGAAAAGTAACGAGGATTAAGGAAAAGCCATGAACTCGACTTATCTAAGTTGGTGGGTATTGCGCCATCTCCTTCCTCTCCAAGGAAGCTCTCCACTAGAACTCACAAGTTCTCACAATGCTCCAAGCAAGAAAACACAATTCTCCAATAATCATTCATTAGTCATAATAGAATAAAATGGGGCTTTAAATAGCCTCCTACAACATGACTCGAAATAAAAGACACAAACGCCCTTTGGGCTCACATACGATAACTCCCACAAGAGGGGTACAACGGGAAAGAAAACACATAAGCAACTAAATAAAATAAAATAAAAATACAACGACTCATAAATGCCACATAAGCAAGCTACATGAAAATAAAATACATCAACGACTCAAAAGTATAAAGACTCGATCGTGGCCGTAGATCGGCGGCCGCGTCTCTGATAAACTCTCCATGATGATCTGATGTCCCCATCATAAAGTGGGTGGTATGATTAGAATTTCGATTTCGAAAATGGTTTGTTAAAGATTTTTGTGGAGATAAGTGAGGAAATAATGGCCTTCATATAAGTTTACCCTTCATGTGTACAATACTATTCATAGAATAATAAAAAAATTGTTTCACAACAAAAGGTCATGAATATAAGGTGGAGAGTGGTTGACAACAAGGAATGAAAGTAATATTGTTAAAACAATAGTAAAAAATGAAAAATATCATAATTTTAATGGATAATAATAACAACAACATCAAGCCTTTATCCCACTATATGGAACTTTTATTTGGTCCGGTCACCTGACGTAGCTCTACATTCGGACGCCAGTAAAATAGTGCCACGTGTTCTCACTATTTACCGCGCGGCCCGACAACCCCGACCCGGAATAGAGACGGGATTACTATGTTCGCGTGTTGCTAGGCATTGCTCGGTATTTGCTCGGTATTGGTCGATTTTGCTCGGCAATAACGAGAAATATCATTATGTGAAGACCAATACTGAGCAATACCGAGTAATACCGAGCAATACCGAGTTTTCGGTATTGCTCGGTATTTCTCGGTATTGTTCTTCACAGAGCGATATTTTTCATTATTACCAAGCAATACCTAGCAATACCGAGCAATACCTAGCAATACCGAGCAATACCAAGCAATACGCGAACATAGAATCCCGGGTGAAGTCGTCGGTCCGCACGGTATTGAGTAAGACCACGTGGCGATATGTTATTGGCATCCGAATGTAGAGCTACGTCCGGTCACTTGACCTAATAATTGTTCCACTATGTGAGGTCGGCTACATGAATATTTTTTCTCTATTGTGTTATGTTAAGAGTCAAATTCTCAAAATTTTAATGGATAACAAAAGAAAAAAATATAATTCATATCATAAATATAGAGCAATAGGAAATTGATGAAAACAAATGCAGAAACAATAGAAAAGTCACTTGTTACATTGTGGTGTGAGTATTTGGGTGGTGTTTATGTTGAAAAATTTAAAGAGACATTTAGAGGGAGTATATGGTGAGGAAAATATATGTAGTTGATTCCTCGAGTTATTTGTTGAATCCTAGAAGAATTTGGAGAAGTGTTGGATCCTCTAAGTACAAACTTGATGGTATCCTCAATATATATGATTGGCTAAAGATTTGATCTAGCAATGAATCAAAATACGTTATGTATTCTCGAAATTACACAACCTTAGCACTATTTAGGAACTAGCAAGTAATCCAACAGAAGCGGGGTTTGGGTAGAAAAGAGGGGCATACATGCTATATAGGGAAAAATACATATCGAATGCTATGATGAGGTTGCCTTAGATTAGGAATTTATATTTGAATCAGACAGTTGATTATGATGAGGTATAGGCACGTGCTTGAATTTTAAGTTTAGTTTACTATGATTTGTTTGGTTGGTTTAGGATTCAATTTTTTGAAGGTTTTTGCAAAAGACAATAGGAAATTGTTCGAGAAGGCCATAGTTTTAATTTTGAATGTGTTTGTGTGGTCATGAAAAACTAAGCAAGTAATCCACAATTACTTGCAAAAAAGGCAGAGGCTTGCACAATCACATAGAGAAGCAATTTCAGGTAACAATTATATTTGCGGAGGATGTGTGTTAGGGTAAGGAATCAGCATGTTTCTGAAATTAAGTTGAGGTGATTTAGGATTCGAAATTGAAGAAGGTTGCTGCTGAAAACTTCAGAAATGATTTGAGGTTTGGTAAGGAGTTTACGTGGGTAAAGGTGAATTGAAAATTGATTAAATGAGGTAGACAGCGGTTTGTTTGGAAATGAAATTTTACGATGAGGTGGTTTGGGTTTGGAGTAGATTGGCAAATTGTTTGTTTTGGTTGGTGGTTGGTGAGGAATGTAGGGATTAATTAATTAATTGGTTGGTTAAATTCAATTTTGAATTTTGAAGTCAAATTTGCAGGACGTTTGTTGATGATTTAAAGGAAGGCTGAGTGTTATGGCTATGATTTTTTATTTTGAAAATGGTTTGCTGGAGATTCTGGCTGAGGAAAGTGAAGATATAATGGTGTTTTCTAGTAAGGGTTGGTGGCTACATGGTGGCTGATATTAATGAAAATGATAGAAGCAATAAAGTTAAAATAACAACAATAAGCGTAGAAAAATATTATAATTTTAATGGAAAATAAAATAAGAAACATGGTAAATACAGAGCAATAGTAAATTGCTGAAAACAAATACAGAAACAATAGGAAGTCACTTTAGTACTACTTCTGTAGATTAAGATTTTATATTTGAATGAGGGAATTGATTAGGTTAATGTATATATGTGTTTGAATTTTAAGTTGAAGTGGTTATGAATTTGTTTAAATGCTTTAGAATTCAAATTTGAAGAAAGCTATAGAAATACTAAGAAATGATTTGAGGAGATCAGAGTTTTAAATTTAAATTGCAATTTTGAATGGATTTGTTGTTCATGAGAAACTGATCAAGTATTTCACAATTTGCTTTCATGGAATAAGGTGAGTTGTAAAATCATATAGAAAATAAAGTTGTTTCAGGTGGAAGAATAAGGGCAATACTATTCAGCTGAAACTGCCATAAAGTTGTTTCAGATTGTCATAAACACAGCTGGGTTTATTCATGTGTGCAATACTATTCACAAAGTAATAAAAGGGTGTTTTCCACCAAAGGTTGGAGGCTATAAGGGGGACAATGGTTGGCAACAATGAATGATAGAAGTAAAATAGTTAAAAAATAACATGGTTTTAATGAATGACAAAGAAAAAAACATAATGAAACGTAGCAAATATAGAGCAACAAGAAATTGATGGAAATCCCTGCGGAAACAAGATGTGGGTGGCTAGCTGATGGATCTATTGAAAATTTGAAAAAAGAATGAGATGGGTAAAGGGAGTTATCAAAATACATAGTTGATTCCCTAAAGTTATTTTTGAATCCTCGAAGCATTTGGAGAAGTGTTTCTTTCTGTATGTACAAAAGTGATGAAATTCTCAACATGCATCAAGGAGTTGAAGATCTTATCCAACAATGAATTAAAATATTTTGTATATGACAATCTAAATTACACCATCCTTGACACTTCAGAAACCGAGCAAGTAATCAATGATATACTCATGAAGAGTGGGGACTTGCAAAATCATGTAGAAAAAAGAAGCGGTTCGAATAGAAAAAGGGGGGCATGACTACCATATAGGAAACAATTATATTAATTGAATTATATGATGAGTTGTCCTTTAGATTAGGAGTTTCTGCTTGATTGAGGGAGTTAATTAGTATAAGGAGTAGGCGTGTGTTTGAAATTTAAGTTTAGTTGGTTATTGATTTGTTTAGGTGGTTATGTGTTCAAATTTGAAGAAGGTTGTTGCAAAATAATAGCCAATGGTTTGAAAGGTCAGTTTTAAATTTGAATGAGTTTTATTGGTCATGAAAAACAGAGCAAATAATCCACAATTTCCTTGCATAAAATTCAAGGAATATGAATACCATGCAAGGAAAAATATGGAAATCAAATGACTGAGGGAGTTTGTTATGGTGACATATATGCACAAGCTTGAATTTTAAGTTGAGATTGCTGCAGATTTGTTTGGGTGGTTTAAGTTTCAAATTTGATGATGGTTGTGCACAAGTTAAGGCGAATTTTTTTGGGGAATTCAATTTTAAATTTGAATAAAAATTTGTAGAGGTTGTTAAGAAGTTTAAGGAGACAAGGTGAATAGAAAATTGATTAAATGAAGTACAAGGTGGATTGTTTGGAACTTAAATTTAATGGTGTGGTGCTTTGGTTTGGATTGGATTAACAATATTTCTTTTTAAATTTTTTGTTGGAGTTCAGTTATTGGTTGGGCTTTTGAATTCAATTTTGAACTCAAGTTTGCATGAATGTTATTGAAGATTTTAGGGGTGGTTGTTATGACTAAGATTTCGATTTTGAAAATGGTTTGCTGGAGATTTTGGTAGAGGAAGTGGTTCCGAACATTTCCTGGAAGTAGACGACACGTTTGAAATTGGAATGCAGGCATGGCATATCTCGTTTAATCAGTCTTTTTCGCCACATCGCGTATAAAGGGAATCGAACCCGATTCTTCCACGACTCCCACGAAGGGAAGGGTCCTCCCTTCACTCAATGAACTACGAGAATTCTTGTGGTTGCCTAGTTGTTGTCAGTTAAAGATTCATCTTGGTTTCGGCAGCGACTATCGGGCCGGCGCTACATTTTTCTATTTTCATGGCGGAACCGTTAGAAAAAAGGTTGCGTAGCAAAGAAAGAGGTTGACTCATTTCCAATGAGTAGAAAAAAACACGCCAAAAAGAGCATCCAAGGGGAGAAAATGTTTCAGCTGAATTTATGATTCTTATGTACAATGTCATTCATACAAAAATAAAAAAGGTGTTTTCCAGCAATGGGTGGTAGTGTCTTGTAGCAAGGAATGACATGAGTAAAACAATTAAAATAGCAGCAAAAAAAACATAGAAATAATATTATAATTGTTATGTACAGAAAGCAAAAAACCAAATGGAACATAGCAAGTGCATAACAATAAGAAATGAATGAAAATAAATGTATAAGCAACCAAAAAGTCACTTTGATTCAACATCTTGTAGGTGGTTGATCTGTTGAAAATTTGAAAGAGAGAAAGATATGTATTCTCAATGTTATTGTTGAATCCTGGAAGCATCTAGAGAAGTATAGTCATTAAAAGCACAAATGTAATTGAACTACCAAAATGCTTGGTGGCGTTGAAGATCTCTTTCAGCTAGGTATCAAATTATTTTACACATTACCATCTATTTACACTACTCTTGGCACTGTGTAAATAGAATTTATTTTTTATTTATTTATTTTGAAATAAATTGACTTGATTTTAAATTTCAACTAAAAAAGGAATTATGGATCACTAACTATTAAATTTGAAAAATAAGGACAAATATAAAACATGCCATATAAATAATGACATAAATTTAGTTGATAGTCAAGAGATGCTTTAGTTAGGTATGGAAGTAATTTTCTAATATTAACTTGAAAACTGTGCACAGGTTCTCGACTGACAAACTTTGTTGGCATTCTCAACCAAGGATTGAGAATAGCACCTCCCGAAGCTCCAGTGACTGGATACATGGTGATTCTCTTCCCATGCTTGCTTTTGCTATTCTTTTAGGCTTCGTTTGGGACAGCTTTTTTGTTGCTTCTTAAAACGACTTTTTAGTACGAAAATTAAAATTTTTATACTAGAAAGCTGCTTTAAAAAGCAACAAAAAAGCCGGACACCATGGGTGGTATTATAATGCATTAGCGCTGATGGTTGAAAACTGTCTTACATTTATGCTTGTTTTTGTACGACAGTTTGGAAAAGGAGTTTATTTTGCTGATCTTGTGAGCAAGAGTGCACAGTATTGTTATGTTGACAAGAAGGATCCTGTGGGACTAATGCTACTCAGTGAGGTTGCTCTGGGAGAGATGTACGAGCTGAAAAAAGCTACGGTGAGTGCTCTAACTAATCCCTGTTTTCTATTAAGAATACGTTTGGGGCGTCTGTAGTTATTTGTTGAAGTAGTTGTAAGAACAATAAATTTTTGGATAATATAAATATTTTCTTTTTTAAGAAGGCAAATAATAGCAGTTATCACATATTAGCAGATCTGATCTGATCATAAAAAATTGCTTCTCCATGTAAAAATTTCTAAAAAATAACAAGACATTATTTTCAAACATAATTGTAGCAGTTTTTTTTAGACAAAGCTGCAAAAAAACTGCCTCATAATAATAAAAAAAGGCTAAGATTTCGTTGGGGACAGCTTTTCTGCTGTATTCTAAAGCAGCTTTTTAAAATTTTTTACTAGAAAACTGCTTTTAGAAGCAGTAAGAAAGCAATCCCAAAAGAAGCCTAAGGGTTCGTTTGGGACGGCTTTCTTTCTGCTTCTTAAAGCAGCTTTTCAGTACAAACAAACTTTCTTAGAACTGAGTTTGTGCTTTTGATAGCGGTAACTTCATCCTCACGTAGAAATTTTTTGAAGTACATGTTCATGATGATCCGTAGCTTGAAAGATTATACGCTTTTGTTCTAATATCTTACTGGAAAATCTGTTTCGATTTGATTTCTGTTCTCTTTCCAACTGCAGTACATGGAAAAACCACCAAAGGGAAAGCATTCAACAAAAGGGCTGGGCAAGACTGTTCCTCTGGAGTCAGAGTTTGTAAAGTGGAGAGATGTGACTGTCCCTTGTGGGAAGCCAGTGCCCTCTTCAGTTCGAGCATCAGAGCTTATGTACAATGAGTACATTGTTTATAATACCGCACAGGTTAGTATTTGATAACTAAGGATTGCAAATTTTCCGTTTATGATTTCAATCGGTGAGAAGTTATTATTTTAATGTTTGTTTAAGTCACTTTTTCAAAACAACTTTTGGTATAACTCCGAATTTTTACCGATTTGAGAAGAAAAAAAATTCCACTTCTCCGTTGTAATAATACCTCCGCTTAAGAATGAAAAAAAACGTCAGGGGAAACCAAACGAAGCCTAAACAATGTTCATTTCTTTTTGGATTTATGATTTCCTTTTGTGGCTATGTGATCAAAATTGTCACCTTTCTAAGTACTTTTGCACTTTGTTGATTTATAGATAAAGATGCAGTTCTTATTGAAGGTGAGATTTCATCACAAGAGGTGAAGCAAATATGGTCAGACAAAATGTTTTGGCTTATAGTCTTTTGTTTTGGGGAATTATGGGGGGATAAGATACAAGAATCAACTTCAATTGGACACTCAGTTTTGGGCTCCCCTTACTCCCTTTATTTTGCCATTTCCAACCTTGTATATGTTCTTCCATGTTGAATGATTTTTTGATGCTTGGTAACACTGCTTAAGCCAAATGCAAGCTATTTTGTTATCTATTTTTGCAGTGATTCTTAAATAGGCTTTAAGGAAAGTCTGTAAAACTGGATCAGGTTGACTCTAAAGTTTCGTTTGTAATAATTTTTTCTACGAGGCTTTACATACATATCACTTTATTTTATACTATTTACATATCTACCATCAAAAATATTAATATTACATGCATATCACCCATATAATAAATTTGAGTGCATGGAATGAAATATTAAAGTGTATAAGATGATATGAATGGTAGAAATGAAGTATATGAGTGATATATTTAATATTAAAGTTGTATATGGGTGGTCGTCATGTAATATTAATATTTTAGATGTTAAATATGTAAATAATAAGAAATAAAATGGTATGTATGTAAAATTTCACTTTTTCTAGTTTTTTTTATTATAAAAATTTTTTGAGCTGGAAATTTTTGTACGAGAAAGTTGCTTTTAAAATTAATAACAAAATTGTCCTAAATGAAGTCTAAAATATCTCTACTAAAATTAAGGGTTGTTTTTATAAAATTCATTATAGTTTTTTTTTTTTTTTTTAATAAATATGGTGATAGTTTCAAATTTGTGTTAATAAAGATAATAGTTATCTTGTTTTGCAAATAAAGACAGTATGCCTTAGTGTACACGTCATGATTTCTTGATATTTTAGCTTATATGTTTGCATTGATTGAAATCTAATCTTATAAGCGTTTATAATATTATATTTACTTTTATAAGTTTATCATATTAAAATGTTGTAAAATGTGTACTTGAAATATCAAAGAGAAATGTTACTACTAATAAAAATAATTAGTAATTGAATTAAAATATGCAAGTAAAGATAAAAAATAAGATTTGTTATAAAAATTAATTTAGCTATAATAATTCAGATGATTAAGAAATATGTAAAGTAGCCTAAAAGGAGTCTAGGAAAGTAATGTGCAGTGGACGAAAGATATATGTTTAAGTTAGTTAAATAAAGGGTTCTTAAACTAATTTGGATGATTGTTAAAAAAATGTTGGAGGTTATTACTATTTTTTATTTGACTTGAAATAGAAAAGAATTTAGTGTAAAGTAAAATGATGGGAGCAGCCAATGAAGATAATAATGGATGGCGATTGTTGGTGGCAGTTGTTGGCGATAGTGATTTGCGACACTTGATAGTGGTATAGGGCCAACAATAGGAGAGATTATTACGTGCGGTGTCCGGATCATCCGGAGGCAAATTCGGACGTACCACATCACCCAGATGCATCGAGCCCCCGGTGACGTGGCACATCCGGATTCGCCTCTGAACGAATCCAGACGTCGCACATAACAATTTTCCCAACAATAGGCAGCGGCGGTACATGGTCGATGAGGTGGTTGGCAGCAACACAATTAATTTGTTATGGAAAAAGAATTCAGCTAAAATTAAATGAGTCTATAATACATAAAAACGAACTAAATAATGAAAAATTAACTTAAATTATACATTGCATTTTTTTCATCAAATCAAACAACAGGTTTTACTTTCACTGTATTTTTCCACTTTGTTTTTTTTTTTATTATAAATCTAAAATGAAAATAAAAAACCTATAGAGTTTTATTTAGTTAAATAGCTTTCATTATTTATAGAAAAAAAAATTGGCAAAAGGGTAGTCAAGATGTAGCCCATGGAGATAATTAATACACAAACCTTTTCGGGCCATTAGAGATCAAGATTTTGAAAGAAATTATTCTGCGCATAATCCGAACAGTAAGAACTGTTTGGACTTTAAAAAAACATTATCTTGCCCAGAGTTGAGACGGGAAGAACCGTTCGGACTTTAATCTGGGCACAATCTGAAGGGAAGAACCATTAAAACTTTGAAAGAAATTATTGTGTAGAATCCAGATAGGAAGAACCGATCGGATTGTGAATGTACACAGCAACGGATTCAGCTTCTTATTTAAGGGTTGACGAAAAAAAAATTTTGTGGGAGATGACAAAGATGATTAGGTTTGATAAAATTAGGATAAAAAGTTTTTTTTGAAGGGGGACAAAATACTCAAAATATTTCAAAATATATCCTCTAAAATTAAAAAAAATAAAAAAATTTTGAGTGGTCATTTGCCCCCTCAATGCCATGGGGATCCGCCCATGAGTGTACATATTATGTACATGTAGTGGGTAAAAAATTGGATACGTACAAATGTGTAAACTCATATATTCGGATGGTTCTTCCCATTTCGAACAGAATAATTTCTCAGCTTGATTTCATTTTCATTGGAGTCCGGACTTGGGCATCTCCAACCGAAAACTTCATTTTTCACGGCAAAGTAACGCAAAACTTCAAAATGGCGCGGTGATGCTCCAATCGAACGCTATTTTAGGTGTTTTTGAGAAATTAACGATCGCTCTCCCTTTCGCGCGTTTTTCCGGTTGAGAGCAAAAAATGGCGTGAGTGAACAGTGCGACCCCAATATTAGCGTCGCACTGTTCACCTGCGATTAAATGGCGGAAATTTTCGCGTTCGGTTGGAGCAACGGAACGACTCCATACACTCGTTTAGCGTTCGGTTGGAGATACCCTTAAGCCCCACAAAATATTTCTCCCAAACGAAACCTAAAAATTCTTTAAGCATTGATGGCTTTAGGGATTTCAGAACTTCAGAATCCACCAAATAAATTGAATTAGATATTATGTATAGTTTAGACGAAGAGCATTCTTATCTTCTATATGGATTAATTATCACCAACAAAAAACCCAAATCACCACTGCCTATGAAGAATGATATAGATCTCATCCATCTCATAATCAAAATATGATTGTAACTTTAATCCTAATTGGTACAGATTCCAATAAATATCAATAAAAAAAACCCAAATTATTCGCAAATTTACAAGAATGTAATTGCTTACTTTCTTACTGTTTATCAATTAACTACAAAACAGCTTACCCCAACTTGAAGAGCCAGATTATATCAGAAACCCTCAAGAACATCGAGAAAGCGCGAAGGTCGGGGCGTTCGCCGGGGCAGATTCGTAATAGAACGGCTCCGCCGGATGCCGCCACTCCCGATTCACATATCCACCCGCCGCCGCCACCATCGGCGTTTCCCCTTCCTCCGATGTCGAATCCGGCGGCCGCATATCTCCGATCAAAGGAAAAGAGACGATATCGAGCGGCGAAAGAAGCGGAATGGCGACCTTCCACTCTGCAAAGCTCTCCGATGGCGGCCCCACCTGAATCGATGATGGCGCGTGCATCCGCAGCCTGCTCCGATCCCGCCGAATCTCGCCGGCGGCAGCGCTTCCCGATGTTAACCTAGTGGACATCTTAGAGAGTATGAAGGAAAGAGTTTTGGTGATCCAATCGAGAGATCGATAGAGAGAGAGAGAGAGAGATGAAGAGGGCATCTACTGGTTTGTGAGCTTAAAAGGCGAAGGGATAAGATCGAACTGAAGCACGTGTGGCAGTCACGTGGGAGGAATGCTCGTTTATGTTAAAAAAAATTATGCGAAATTTTATTTTTAAAATATATATTAATAATATATTCTGAAATGTTTAAAATAAATCTAAAATTTAATTATTGTTGCGTCCAGGAGTATTCGCGGCGGTAGAGAAATATAAGATTCATCGTCTTAGCATTGTACGAAAATCCGGCACGCAATCAGATAAGTGAGAGAGGGTCTAGCATTTATGAGACACCGAGATTTTTACGTGGAAAACCCCTGTAAAAGGGGGAAAAACCACGGGGCCTAGCCCAGTTTGAATGAATCCACTAGTATTGCAGTCGATTACAAATGAGGCCCTTCCTTGGTGGAAGGTCTTAGCTTGATGTACATCTTATGGAGTACATTACATGATGTAAATACAAAGAATCACTATTGACATGTTCGCTTTGTTAGAAGAACTGCAGTCGGCGGGCGACGTGGGTCAGGAGGACCGTAGTCAGCTGGTGACGGAAGATTGTAGTCGGCGGGCGACGTAAGTCAGGAGGACCGTAGTCGGCGGGCGACGGAAGATTGTAGTCGGCGGGCGACGTAAGTCAGGAGGACCGTAGTCGGCGGGCGACGTAAGTCAGGAGGACCGTAGTCGGCGGGCGACGGAGGTCGAAAGGACTGTAGTCTGACGACGAAGATCATTAGGACAGCGTCAGGTAGAAGTCCAACAATGGAAAGAAATGCATCTTCGCATAGACATCCAACGAAGTCCGATAACCGGTAGAAGTCCGGCGTCGGGTAGAAACTTAGCGAAGAGTGAAGGTCCGACGTTGGGTAGAAGTCCGACGTCTTTGGTGGCAGAGGAGAACTCCGTCTTCACTTGGGCGGAGTTTCGGCGTCAGGAGGGAACTCTCTTGTAAATTGGGAAGAATTTCAGCATCTCATGGAAGTTGTGCAGAATTCCTGCGTTTCCTGAAAATTCGGCAGAGTTCCGGCGTCTTTAGGCGGCAGGAAGAGCTCCGGCGGTGGTCGAGGAGGTAAGGAATCTCCTTTTCCCCTTTCTCCTCTTCTTCTTCTCTCTCTTCCCTTCCCCCCCTTGGTGTAGAATGAGGGCTCTATTTATAGTTTTTCTGGAGTGGCATAGCCCGTAAATAGGCGTGAGATCAAGGGCGAATAGGGAGTGGTTTGAATGGACGGTCGATATCGAATCTTTTGATCATGCACCGTTCATTGGACATTTGATAGCCTTAATGATGTCAGAATTCGATGATCTTGGGCTCGTTGGATTCGTCTCGTCGAGCCGCTCGATTCGAGTATAAGTTCGTCAAAATCAGAGACCGTTTGGTAACTCAAATTGCGGTTTGAACCTTCCAACAGTGCTTCAAACCTTTGATTTGGACTCATTTGAGCTCGGATTTGGTTGATCTTGGTGTCGTTGGGTTTGTATTTCCGAGACGCTCAGTTTGACTGTAAGCTCGCTGAAATCGGAGTTCATATGCTCCCGAAATTAATTTTTGAAGTTTCCAACTAGGTTTTGCCTCGAGATTCGTGCCCGATCAAGATAATTTTGAGATGACGTATCAATTATCGTATAAAAATAATCCAAATATATAATATTTTGAATAAAATGAATTTAAAAACTGATATATTATATGTTTGTTATATATTAATTATATTGAATTATAATTTCTAAATAAGTTAAAATAAAAAAAAAATGTTTAATATGAAATAAATGATAGCATTAGAAATTTTTTAAAGAAGGTATATAAATTAATTTTATTGTTTTAAAAACACACATCATGTATATATTATTTAAAATATTAAATGACTCCTCTATAAATTAATTTGTGAAATTTATGATAAAAATTAAAATAATAATATGTTTATATATAAATATCATAATAAATGCTGTAAAAAGCTTAATAAATATTAATTATTACATATTTTTAATTAAAATTGGTCAAAATAATATTTATTTAAAATGGAGCCAAAATACTCATCAGCTCGAAATTAATTTTAAAAAAATGAAAGAGTTTTGAACTATAAAAAGTTGGGTAGAGATAGAAAGGAGAAGTAATTAAAAGTCTAGAAAACCTAATCCCCTCTCTCATAATTTTGCCTTCTTACCTCACTTCTATCAACAAAGATTATTAGATTTGTTTTGATTTTTCGTACTTTATAAAATGACCTAAGTTGAACTCATCTTCTTAAGCTCAAACTCAATTAATTAATATATAATGAAGTCAAGGACATCCTGAGCTCGACTATATATTGTACTGATATCAATATAGTCGAAATTGTGTGACAAGTGGCTACAAAATTCGCGTGGTGGATGAGCTCGGCGCAATGCAATAGGAGGCAATGGAATTGGACAAACCTGTTTCATGTCAGGTCGGGTCAACCCAACAGCCTTGCGGGTTAGATTTGAGTTGCATTTTTTGACCTGTTTGTCAAATAGTGACGGGTCAATATCGGGTTCGACCCAAACCCAACATGTAACCCTTATTTGATACCCCTACACATGTATATATGTAAATAATAAATGCTTAAAACCTTCGTTAGTATAAATTTATGCTTATTATTTATATTTCAAACCGAACTCAAGCTTGTTTGACCCAATTCAAATCCAGCTTGATATATATGAAAAGTTCGACTAAGTCAAAATTTTAGGTCACCACTAAACTAATTTGACTTGAACAAAAAATTAATTTACTATTCTAGTTATCCTAAAATTAAAATTTAAGTAAAATATGAGATTCAATTTAATTTGATTAGGATATAATGAGCCCTTTTATTTAGTATTTTTTTAATTAATTACGTTGGATGCCATTAGTGGCCAACCGAATTAGTAGTCAAGAGAATTCTAACATATCAAGGAAATAGATGGTGGAGATGTTATTAGGTTGTTGATCGGACGGTTCGGAGATATTGATTAGAATTGATGCAATCAATTGGCTTGCCGTCCGTAGTGGTTCGGCGGGCACATTGGAAATGGCCAAGAAAAAAAAAACAGCGGGCTCTGGTGTTTGACCGGAAGGAAGGAATCCCAACCGACAGCTGGAAATGTAGACACGTGGAAGGAATAGGAATTAAACAGTGGCTTTGACCGAGGGGATTTTGTTACTCTATATGCCCTAATTATGGAACTTTTATTACATCCAGTAAATGTGCGCTCCTCTACGTTCGATTTTAGGCCAAAACAGCGCAATACCGAGTACCGAGTAAAAAAACTCGGTATTGCGCTGTTTTGGCCTAAAACCGAACGTAGAAGAGCGTACGTTCACCGGATAAAATAAAAGTTCCTAATTATGCTCTTAAAACTTTCATAGAATAATATTTGAGTATTATTCAAAATAATATTCATCATCATAATTTTTAAATAAATAATATGTAATTAAAAGCAAAGATAGTTTAATCCAAAACAAATATAAATAAATAATATGTAATTAAAAGCAGAGATATTTTAATCAAAAAAAATATTTTATATATTTCTCTCACCACTTATATTTTTTAATTTATGTCATTACAAGATATGAACACTATATATATATATATATATATATATATATATATATATATATATATATATATATATATATATATATATATATATATATATATATATATATATATATATATATATATATATATATATATTTCATTTTTTATTTGTCAATGGGTTCTTAAATAATTCCATTAGGCCATCATAAACCTACAAGTGGCCTCATGTGAACTTGAAAAATTATTTAAATAAAAAAAAGGCTTAAAGAAAGAAGGGTGTTGGTGGTTCCAACGTATTAAATTCTTTTTAATTAGTGAGGACGTTATGTTTTCTTAGTGAACATAGTCAATTTTAAGAACAAATAGAAAATGGTCATCGTTAACTTGTTAACATAGATTAACAATGTAATTAATAAAACTTAAAAGCATACCGTATCAATAAAGGCAATCAACATAATAATAGTCTAGAAGATCAAGTTAATGAAAATTGGCACGTTACAATTTTAGCACTTGATCACCAAAAAAAAACATATTATATATCATGTTTGAGATAATGAAATCTGATATATTTCTTCAACTTTCAAAATTAAATTCAGAATCATATGAACTCTAATTTTAGCAAACTTATAGTTAAACTGAACGTCTCGAGAAGACAAACCCAACAACACCGGGTTCAACCCAATATGAGCCCAAAAGGATCCAAATTGAAGACCCGAAGCACATTTGAAAGGTTCAAACTATAATGTAGATGACCAGAATATTTTCAAATGTAACATGTTTATAATTGAATCAAGTGGCTCGACAAGACGAATCTAACAAGCTCAAGATCAGCCGCCCATTCAAAACACTATCAACATACCTTTGATCTCATCTCTATTTACTGATTATGCTAATCCCTAAAAATTATTAATATACATCTTATTCTTCACTAAATGAGGACCAAGCAAGAAAGAGAAGAAATAAAGAAAAATAAAACTTCTCGTGCCACCAAACTCAACCATCACCCGGCCACCAACTATCGCTATACTTCCACTTGACCACCAACTACCGCCAAACTTCCATCCGACCACCTACTGACGCTGGATTTACACCATGATAACGTTTACCATTCTAAAATTTAATACAAAATATAAAATCAAAAATATTATATTAATATAATAATTTTAATTTCTCTACCAATCCCATCCATCCAAAAAGAAAATAACTAACAACAAAAAATATAAAAAAATGTCCAGAACAAAAAAGATACTACAGAAAGTAGTAGTTTTAAGTCAATAAATAAAGCTAACAACTAAGGAACGGAATGGGGCCTTCAAGCAAAATCTCAGGTATCGGCTATCTGAAACAATAAATTGTCCTAAACGCCAAAAGAAATCTTAATGACTTGACTACTACACTCTCACAAAAGTAAAATATTTTTTTTTTTATGAAGGATAAATATATAGATAAGAAAAAGCAGGGACTTCAAAGACCCACCACATTTTTCACCAAGGCATTTGATTTTATCCTGTTTTCGTTTTGGGAACCTTCTTCTTTTGTTGGCGTTTAGGGATTGCGTTCTTCATGCCAAGGAAGAAGAGCAGAGAGCCGAAGAGAGCCAAGTTCTGTGAAGAAACAAAGCAGTAAACAATTCTCAATGCCTGAAGAAGATTAGATTTCTCATGAACCTAAATTTGGAGGGGGAAAAGAATCACCTGTGTGAACTTGATGAAAAGCTGTACGAATTCTGCTCTCTCAATGTCGAAGTTGTAGAAATCGTAAACAATAGGTGTGATAAATGCCAGATAAAGAAGCTGCAAAAAAGCAAGTAGGAGTTATATTCATCATCATTTGGGGTTGTAAATAATCGGTGTTGTTTGACGTGTTAAATTTAGATTTTGTTTGGGACGGCTTTCCTACTGCTTCTTAAAAATACTTGACAAAAAAGATGCGTTAAGAAACAATAAGAAAGCCGTCCCTTATTCTTGTCAAACTTTTCTTTTGAACAAACTCTACAAAAGTCACCACAAGTCTATGATTCCAGCTTACCGTCCTCATTTCTACTCCTCCAACGCTAACTGTTTATACCTGTCAAGGATATATTTTGAACCATTCCCCGTAAATATTCAAATCATGCAACTCTTTTTTCATTTTTTTAAACTCCGATTGTTCGCCTAATTTCTTTTTCTTAATTTTCCAAATAGAGATGAGAATTCTTAGGAGCATGAGTCTCTTTTACTCTTAGAGACATAATGCGAAAAGTATACGTGAAAGGGTTGGAAGGGTTGGAGTAGCTCAAGTGGTAGATAAGATTAGAGAGTGACGCCTTAGATGGATTGGACACAAAACGTCGGCTTTTCGATGATCTAGTTAGGAGTGTAGATGTATTGGATTTGGCCCATGTTAAGAAGATAGAGGAAGACATAAAATGACTTGCCTAGAAAATATTAGAAATGATCTTTTTTTTATTAAATTTAAATAAGAATTTGACTCTTAACATGACATAATAGAGAAAAATTATTCATGTAACCCGACCCATATAGTGGGATAAAGGCTTAATATTATTGCTGTTATTGAATTTTTCTAATAGATTATTTCTTTATTTATGTTTCCTAATTTTCACACAATCATCTTTAATAATTTCAACTTTATCATATGCTTGCTTTAGCTATAAAAAATTATTTTAATAAATATAACTCAAAATTACAACTTTATAAAAATTTCCCATTGAACCTCCACAATCTTCTTTTCAAGCATGTATCTTTAAAGGTACATTTCCATTTTAACAAACCCACGTCTATATCTTCATCTTTAACATATTAGATCCCAACTACTTAACCTGTCACACCTAGATATTATTATAACTTTTAATACTATTGATTAATAATTATTAATATTAAACCCATCCAAAGTGTATATAACAAATTTTATCTCAGTTCTATTAATTATAAAGCCCTCCTCCATATTCTAAACATTTCTCCATCATTCTAATTTTTCACTGACCTCAACAAATGTCTTTCAGGTATGAACTATGAAATCTATAAAATGAATCACCAAGACGCCTACTTTGTAAACAAATCCATAATCAATGAAAAAAATGAAGTCATTGTTAAATCTTGATGTGATGCTACTAAATTCGACAACAAAAAAATAATCACTTTACAACTATTTCTAATACCAATCAATGTATAAAGTCTACAAATAACAACTTCTAATTTTGCATTTTTACTGTTAATGTGTAACATATCATTGCCACACATTGTTCTATCTTTTTATGCACCGAATCAATTCTCTTAGTACTTAAATTACATGCTTTCACCGTATCAATAAAAATTATATAAACATCAATTTTCTAATTCTAATAATTTTCATCAATTTTATATGATTTTAACAGCATATATGCAAAATTCATTTTAACATAAAGATGATGATGACGAAGGGACAACATATTAATTAGAGAGTGAAATTTTTCTATATTGTCGCGTCAGTAAATATTCTAATAACAAAAACAAAACAAAACAAAAAACGTTTTAGCCAGGAAACAAGGGAAGATTCAAAGCCCAACCCAAATAGCTGCACTTATTCTAATGAAAACGCCAATGATAAAAATACTAAACATGAAAACAACTATTGAAGCATATGAAAACCACCCAAAGTGCACGTGCTTATGTTCTTTTAAGAATGCTTTCAGATATAGGTAGAGGTTCACGAGATAAATAACAGGAGCAAGTATGAATACAAGCATTAACAATGAAAATTACAAGTAGCAACCTTCTATATAAAATCAAGGTAAATCAAAATTAAGTTTTATGGGTATTTGATACTGGAAATAATGAATAACCAGGGTAAAACAAAAAAAAACTTTAATTTAAATATTATTCTGATGAGAGAGAGAGAGAGAGAGAAAGAGAGAGAGAGAGAGAGAGAGAGAGGGGGGGGGGACATACAAGAAGATAAGCACCAAAAGTGCTGCTGAAGATGAACAGAAGACCCCCAAGCCCTTTGAGAGCTATGGTTGCAGCAATAACATGCTTCATCTATAAAATCAAACTCTAGATGTTAGACATTGCAGATTTATGAAATTGCATAATTTCTGATCAAATATACGAAGCACAGCATTTACACGTGATAAGATGTAAAAAACATATAAGTACTCACGTCAATATGTGGTGCTACTAATCCCAAATGGGATGCCACATGCTTTGTAAACTGGTTGAATTTGGGCCTTAGTGTCTTTGCTGCTGGTCCACCGTCACTTCCAAATTCAATAAACCTGAAATAAATTCAAAGTTAAGAGAAGCACCAAAAACGAAACAAGAAAGCTACAAAAAGACCATGCAAATTACAACAATAAGCCATCAAGATGCAACCATGCTGCGGGTTCATTCATGGAATTAGCAAACGTATCAAACCCAGTAACAATGAATTCTCTTTCACTCCCTTCCAAACTCCAGAACGCCACTCCTTTATGAAGTCTAACTACAACAGCCGTTACAGCCTTCAAGAAACACGTGCTCTAATTTCAACAAAAAATCCATAAAATTGCTCCAGCGTCAAACACACATTTATGAAAGGGAATATTGGGTGAAACCAAGGTTTAAAATTGCACAACTAGGTATTAAGATTTGTTTTCATAAGTGAGGCAAGGCATAAACCTCGAAATATTTTGAAGCTTAAGCCTAAAAATTCATAAATTGCACCAAGTAATAAGTATTGTATATACATTAAATTAAAATATAAAAGAAAAAAGTAACATATTAACTTCATAACCTATTAACACATTAACATCATGACATGGTAAAAAGTAAGAAGTTTTGCAAATTATTGAGAAGAGAGGTGATGAAGGTGAAGAGGTGGCAGCACAACAGCAATGTGATGCAACAAGATCGGATGCAAGTATGGGTGTCCTATGGAATGTGGCTGCAAAATTTTGGTCATTTGATTTTTCTATTATATATATATATATATATATATATATATATATATATATATATATATATATATATATATATATAAAATCTAAATCCTAATTTTTTAGGCTTCTACCTCTTCTAAAATTGTGTTAAATTGTGCTGAGATACGCCTTACCGCAATTGAGGCGTCCGCCTTATTGTCTTTTTTAATTATGCTGAGATGAGCCTTGAGGTAATTTTAAACCATGGGTTAAAACATTAGAGGTTCACAAAGAAACAGCACATGATATTTGCGTACAAGCTTCAATTCTATTTTTCAAAACCTTCTTCAACACCTAATAAGCATATCAGTACAAACCCATAAATGAATCAATCATGGACCTTTCATCAATTGTTCTCCTGGGATCAGCCAACATCCCAACTCACCAACAATTAAATCTAGCAATCTTTCTTCACCATTTTTAAAGGTTGGAAACTTATTGAAAGCAATAAATGCTATCAAAGCATCAAAACCGATAAGCGTTAGATATCAAAGTTTTCTAGAATGCCAGCAGTAATTATAATCTTTCTTTTTATTTTTTATTTTAGCATGAAATAACATAACATGTCAATTTTAGCAAATTTAGCTAAACATCTAGATGTCATGAAAATAAAACTTAAATATCACTAAAAAAATTACTAAGATCATCATTAACAAAATGTTAAGAAAATTGCACCTTGCCTAGGCTTGAAGAGACGTATGCCTCAATAGGGCGGATGTGCATCTACGCAATTTGTAGGAGGCAAAAGCCTTAATAAATAGGGCCTTCTTGATTCACAAAATTAATATAACAAATAAATTCTATTTTGTTATTTCTTTATGCCTAAAACTTAAAAAACAGACTGATAATAAGAATCGCTTGCATCTCAACTCCCAGCTGCACGACACTCTGGCACACAATGCCACTCACACTCATAGCTACAATGACGGATGTAGCACGAGAGAAAACAACTCACTATAATAGCATAATAATAATTTAATGAAACCCATTAAGTATTGAGTAAGGCCTTTGAATTCATAAATTATAACCTTAAAATTTAAAGTACTTGTTAATGTTAAATTGGGAGTGGAAGAGTTATGATATTACATATTAGTTTGATTTTTGGATGTTATTGTTTATTATTATTAATTAATTTAATTGTTCAATTATAAGATTTGCGCCTTGAGACTTACGCTTGTCATCTAATGGACAAAAAATATCCCAATACCAATTATGCAATTTCAAACCTTATTAAAGGTCATCATACCAACCAGCTAGCATCTACTAAAGATTGTCGGGAGAAATTTTACTTTTCTTTTCGGTGAAGGTTAGGGAAGAAATGGGTCAACAAAAATTGGATTGCAGAGCTTGCATGAAAAAAAAAAAAAAAAAAAAAGATTAAGGGTAGACAGATGGGCTAGAGTTATTTCTTTATTTCTCTTTCAAAAGATTAAAAATGATTAAATTCATTGTGGCTTTATACTCGTTGGTAGATAATTTGCATAAAAAACATGCCATAAGAAAAAACTCTCCTAAAAAAGAACCTGAAATTTGAGGCACCGACAAAACACTAGTAACTTTTACATTAGGAATTTGTCAACACCCAAAAATTTCAGATGCCACTATGCCTTAACAAGCTCGTGAGGTGATACTGCCTCAAAAAATATGGGTAGCAAAGTAATTCATTTGTGTAGCACATGATATTATAGATTGAATAGTTCCCTTACTATATAAATAATGTGATCACACATTCTATGATTACAAACACAAAATCCCAGCTAACAAATGACCTTCTGATAGGCTGAAAGTTAAACGACTCATACAATACTTAAGCTCTGCATTGGAAGCAAACAAAAGTTTCACAACGAGGTCCACAGCCTACTTTGGACGTGTTAAGTATAACCAAGACAAGAGCCTTGCACATTGGAGAGAGACAAAGAGGTATACAACATTCTTTCCTAAAATTAGACACATAAAAGTGGCCAAGAAGTTCAAGTTGTACTTCTTATAATGCATCTTTACTTTCACATAACAGTAAATATGTTAATAAATTTGGTCAACATCATCAATAACACAATTTCAATGCTGCATTCGGTATAGTTCTTAATTATTGATGTTATGTTTAAAAAATAATTAACATGAATTTTTTTACCCAACGCAATGACTAAACCCAAATCAGAATCTACGCCCCTAATAGAAGTTTAATAATTCTACACTGATCACTAAATAACTAACTGATATGCAAGATGAGATAGCACTCAAATCCAAATACAAATGGATGCGGGTGAAAACATGGCACATGAGGGTCCTGCAAATTAAGGCTCAAGGAGCAGGATGATATCTACAACCTTACACCTGCATTGGATAGACAATGTTACCATGATCGAAATCATAGGCGTCCAGACCATAAAAAAGGTAACTCAACCATTTAGCAGTATCAACCTTCTCAGAACTATTCAAAAAATTAAATTACAAGAAAAAGTAAGTCAATCAAGACAATGTTAACATTAAGTAAGAAAAAGATCAAATCTTGAGAGTGCTTACTCAATAACAACATTTTATCCCAAATCAAACTAACTAGGATCGCATTGCGAAATGAGGCTTTTGATAAATTATGGTAGAAAGGTGCTTATACAACCCCCACTAAAATGAATCGTCCAAAAATAACCCAGATAAAGCCATAAACTAACGATGTATTAATGAATCTCACAAAAAAATGAAGGGCCTGTAACCTCATATTAGCAGCCAACATACAAACTTGAAACATTAAGCAATCAAGTTCAAAGGAAGTGTTAGATATCACCTAGTAATCACCAATTATGATCCAGTAAAAACATGTTAAGCACTTGGCATTCATTCATTTGTTATCCCCCATCACTTCCCGTCCACTCAAACAAACTAGTTGACTAAAAATAAAACCCAGATCTAAAATCAAAGCTTAAATTCTGTAGAAAGCCCTCCACAATAACACAAAGGTCAACCCCGCCTAGAACGGCTAAAACAGCCGATGCTACAATGAGACATTTAACTCCAAATAGATCTGAGCCAAACACAAACTACAACCAAACACCAACAAAACCCCTTGCCGCCCTAGAACTCAAAACATAAACGGGCCAGCCGCACAATCACAGAAGCGATCCAAACTTAGAAACAGGAACAAATATCCTACTGTCAAGCAAAAAAATAAACCAAAACCCTAGATCGACGAAGCCGGTTCCAAGTAATAGAAACCGCAGATCTAACACAAAGAAGAAGCTTCGCGGGACCATAAAGCTAGACATAGAGGATTAAAGATGACAAGCTTACTCCTGGTATGCGGAAAGAAGGAAGACGGAGGCGAAGAGCACCCTTCCCGCGAAAGAGACGAACCCCATCTCCCGAAAAGTAACCGAAGAACGTGATGCAACACAGAGAGACGAAGAAGGAGATGAGATCTCGCTCTGGAGATCGCTCCGATCCGGCTCTCCGAAGACTTGACAGTGGGAGAAGTCTGCGGCTCGGAATCCGGGAGGTAAAAAAGACTGCTCGGATTGGCTTTAAAAGGATACGACATGGAAAGGGAACTAGCGGCGAGTCTCCCACTGGTTATTTTCACACCCTAGATCTTCTTAAAAATTACGGTAATGCCACAATAGATTAATTAGGGCACTTCCTCCTTTTTTTTTCTCTTTGAAAATATATTATTTTTTAAAACGCAAAAAAATAAAATATAAAAGCTCTATATAATGCATAAAAATAAAAGTTTAATTATATAATTTTGAATATTATAAGCAATATAATAATTAAAAATGAATTCACTTCTTCATTAGTTTCCTATATTTATTTTTTTTTAATACAAAAAATAATGATGGTTGGTAGAAATTAATCTCTCCTTCAAGAGGATGCATTTTTTAATATATATGCTTATGAAATTTTATAGTGTTTAGTTGAAATAATAGAATTTAATTTAAAATATTAAAAATAATTAAAGAAAATCAACTAGCGCATAAGAGACAGTCTCAGGAGTAGTGATCGATCTATTGGAGGGAGTGGTAGTGTTGCAAAAGAGCGTGAGGCGATGCAGTCGTTCACCTGTGTATTTCATTGAGTGCTTTACAACTTAAAAATGGTGTGTTGGCATTGATGAGATCGGTGGCATGTGAAGAAATCATGATGGGAGCTCGTTGGGGTTCGTCATCGACAAGATCAACGGTGTATAACGGAATCAAGCTTGGAAGTCTTGGGTGAGGCATCAATAGAAATGGCCATAAGGTAAAAGAAGAGGAAATCATAACATGAGCTCATTATAGGAAACATGAACGAGGCCATTGGCATATGAAGGACAAAAGGAATTTGTTTATGGCAAGGATCAATGGGAACAATGTTAGGGTGTCAAAATAGGTTAAGCAGTTGAGTTTGACTCTAACCTGAAATTGACCCGACAAAAAATCCAATCAACAAAATTCTGGCTCGTTTATTAAAATGGTCAAGTTGAACCCAACATTTTTGGGTTGGGTGATTTCTTGACAACCCTAGATGACGAAGGAGAAAAATAGGACTTTATGGGAGCGTGCATGAGTTTTGCATGATCACGCTGTATTCTAAAATCGTCTGATTTATATTAAAATTAAACTAATGATGAGTTTTAAATTCCTCAAAAAAAAAAAAAAAAACTTTACATATATTTTTAAACGGTTTAAATAATATTATAGTGTTTAAAATGTATTATTTAAATAAAGGATTCAAATAATATTTTAAAATAAAGGTAAATAATTTATTTGAGTTAAATCATAAAAAAATTCTATTAGTATAATATAGATATAGATACAAATTAATACCTTCAAATGTCTAATTGGTAAGGAAATTCATTTATTTTGGTATATCTATCACTTCCTGAGAAGGCTACTTAGATATTGGCACAATTTATACGATAGATTCAAGGGAAGAACATTAGTTTTGATAAAGCGGGTCACAAGTTAGCAAATTTTAGACTACCAAAAAAGAACAAGATTAAAAAGGCAACATGGTGGACACAATCACTGTGATGTTTCAAACATCAGCCTTTCTCTTGTAGTCTTAATATCAATATCATCGACTCCAATATGCAAAAGAGTGGAGGGAAGGAACTGGGAATGCACACCCCATCTATTTTGACAGAGCTACATTACCTACTTTTGCGACTTAAAAAATTAGATATAAGCTATAGGAGCAACTCTACAACCTCTACGATCAAAGATCAAAGGTTTTTATTCCATAATATGATGTTAGATGCATAACGAAGTTGAATAATGTGTTATC
This sequence comes from Dendrobium huoshanense, assembly GCA_016618105.1. NCBI lineage: Eukaryota > Viridiplantae > Streptophyta > Magnoliopsida > Asparagales > Orchidaceae > Dendrobium > Dendrobium huoshanense. Next base: position 32,374,625 of record CM028354.1, on the reverse strand, counting down.
CTATCTAATATCAAGAACTTAATTTATCTATGGAAATATGGAATGCTAATATACTTGCATGATTTCAAGATGGTCTTTGAGTCCCTAATTATTAGACTACAAGATGTTAATTACAATACCTTATATAGATTAATTAACTTAGTTCACACATCCACAATGTAAATTAATTACAAAGAATTGAAAGGAACGCCAAACCTCTTAATTTGGCTTCGTTTGAGACGGTTTTCTTACTGCTTCTTAAAGTAGTTATCTAGCTTAAAAATTTTAATTTTTTGTGCTAGAAGAAGCAGTAAAAAGTTGTTCCAAACGAAGCCTTAAACTATAAGTATATAAAAGAATAATTAGATAATTCATTAAAAAAAAAAAGCTATAATGATACCTTTTAATTTACTAAGAGGAATGCTTTAGCAGCTTCTTGCTGAAAAAAATTGAGAAAGAATGAATATATATCTCCAATTTTTGTTATTATAAGACATGAAGAGTCAAATTCCCTTCATTTTTACTAAACCAAATTTCTTACTATTAAAGAAAAAAAAAAACACTCTTGGCCATTTATGCCAATTTATTGAGTTTGAAATAATGAATTTTGAATATTTATTTATTAAATTAAAAAAATTACATATCATTGCCACAACTTGGAATTAATTCTTATATTTTTCAATTTATTTAGGAAATTATTATATGCCACTTATTATGCCTGTCGACATTGCAATTGCTACATTGTTAACGTTTGTACTGTCAAATTTTGATTGGCTATTTAATAAAATTTAAATTTATTTATTTATTTATGTATTTTTAAAAAATAAGGTTAAATTTAAGAATAATCACCTGACTTTTCATATATGATCATTTTAATCTCAAAGTAAAATATTACCCTAATTTAGGCTTCGTTTGGAACAACTTTCTTATTGTTTTTTAAAACAATTTTCTATTATAAAATTTTTGTACAAAAAAAACTGATTTAAAAAGCAGTAAGAAATATGTTCCAAATGAAGCCTTAATCACTCAAATATATAAAATTGATAAAAAAAAATGGTCCATTTGAGGCTAAATTGATATCAATTTTATAAATTCAAAGAGCTAAATCAGGATCAAATTTACAATATGAAGGCTTATTTTTAATCAATTTTCAATAGTCAAAGGTCTAAGGCTTCATTTGGGACGGCTTTCTTTATGCTTCTTAAAACATCTTTTTAGTACAAAAACTGACGCAACATATTATTATGTGACTAAGGCTTCGTTTGGGACGGTTTTTTTACTGCTTTCTAAAACGGAGTTTTAATACAAAAATTTGTACTAAAACTCCGTTTTAAAAAGCAATAAAAAAGTCGTCCCAAACGAAACCTAAATTGGCCATACAAAAATAGTCTCATGACTATTTTAAAATTTTCCCCTAAAAGATACAAACCAATAGTTGTTTGCATAATACTTGCTAGTAGTTACGAGTATTATTTTATCAATAATCTGATTGAATAAAAAAAAAAATCATTTTAGCATATTTTATTATTTATTAAAATACATTCTTCCAATAAAAAGCCAAAAAAAATATTTACTTTATTCCATACTAAATTTTCTTCACAAATTAACCATTTGATTTGTTTAGTTATTGCTCGCAATACATTAATTTCTTTGGGAGCAAAAGAATGCAAAGCTTAGTTAATATTTTTAAAAGCAACGGTCACTATCATCTCCAATATAGGCATAACAGCTGGCTTTGTGGATACCTAACTCTGCAGCTGATCAATTATTTGTTCATCCTGTGAACGTCCGGTCGGCACTAAAATTCTGTCAAAAAATTCGGTATTTGATCGGTATTGCTAGATATTATTTGGTAATGACGAGGAACACCGCTCTGTGACGATCAATACCGAGCTATACCGAGCAATACCGAGTTTTTTCTAGGAAAAACTCGGTATTGGGTCTTCACATGATGGTATTCCTCGTTATTGTTTGATATTGCTCGAAATTTGCTCAGTATTTCTCGTTTTTTGGCGTGATTTTAGCTCCGACCGTGTAAACTACACAATTCAAAGAGTCAGCATAAAGATCTTGCTTTTTATTCCTATGCCAACTTTTTGAAATATTAAAATGGAAAATTTTGTGATGAAATATTTTGACCAAGCTTTGATCTTATACTCATTAAATTTGCTCTTGATTTTGTATTAATGTTTTGAATAAGGTTTTGAATGGATCAATTTTTTATTTCTCATGATTTAACAAAAGAGGCTTGTTCTTGTAAAGTTATTATTATTATTTTTTGATGAAACATACGTAGGGGCCTGCACTTTAATATAAATAAACGGTTACACAAACAAGATCTCGTAATGTTATTTTTCTCTGACCAACTACTGATATTAGGGTTGGACTAGATTTAAAATCTAGTACAAGAGCATGAACAAAAGTCATTCGAGGATGAGAAGATGAAGATTCGTAGATTTAACATAAAAGATTTATAGATGACAAGTTTGTATTTGATAAATAAAAAAGGTAAGAATTTTAGATACTATATTATATATAAATGATTACTTGGTCAAGATGATGTTATATTTATATCTTATGGAGAAGAAGCTTGCTTCCATGAGAAAGGAAGATTAGGATCTATTAAACAAACATGAATTGGGAGTTTGTATGATTGACAATAACAAATGACATTGCCATCAACATATTACATAAGAAGTTCATGACTTCTATGAAGAAAGTTATATCTAATGGGAGAAAAAATCAATCTCTAAGGAGGTTAATGTTGTTTCACAACATTATTACATATTAAAGAGTTCAAACTAATCACAAGTTAATTGAGAAAAGTGGACATCTATTTCAGCAAAAATGTTCATACTTTGAACTTGTTATCATCACTTCCTTAAAGCTTGTGATAACAATTCATATTTCATGTGGGTCGACAAAGCTAAAGCTCGATGATATTGTGACCTAAACTTGAGTGTAGTGTAAAATGATGAGAATTATGTAATAGTTCTTCTTATATTGCTTTGAATATTCAGAGTATAATGAAATTATATCTAATCTTAAGAGAAGAGTCAATCTATAGTTTATAGAGGTATATGCTAGTGATGAGGCAAGACTAGCAAGATGTAAAAGGTTTGTTTAAAAGGAAAAAATAGTCATGGTTCAAATCAAATGGAGGAATATATGAATGCTTCAAGTGGTTTAAGGTGCACGAGTTCTTAGTAAGAATAGTTGGAGTTTTAGATATCGGAATTAGACATATCATTTTGTTTTATGCGCTATATAATAAATTTATGACTAACTATTCTGAAAGAGGTTGCAAAATAATAATAATAATAATAATAATAATGAACTCTTGAGCATCATTGGAGTTAGTAATTTGAAAATCTAGGTGTTTATAATCTAGGTTACTTTTTACATATTATTAATGATTATAAATCACTAGCCTACTTATTCCAAAATATCTTAAGGCTGATCCCACCACTAGACGAAGATCATAATCCCTTAGGATATTTTAAGATTAAAATGATCTATAAAATACTCTCCAATCATTACAATGTACTCAATGAAACTATTAACATATTGCGATATGATATTCCACCCAACCGTGGGATAGTTGCATCATGAAACCATAGGACCCTATGATAGCATAGTTCATCCTCACTCTGTTCCTAACGACTAATTTTCCTCCTATTCAATTATTGAGAGGTGTGAAGATCTGAGAAGTGAAAGGTGAAAGAAGACGGGAACAGAGAAAGAACCGAAAAGTTGAATGTATTGTATTTTCCAATCTAATCTTTATTACAGCAGGTAGCCAAATATATAGACTTGAGCTAACTGAAAATCAAGAAGGTACAGTGACGTGGCAATGCTTTAAACACCTGATTTATCAATTGGTTTAACAGCTCCCCTCAAACTAACCATTTGGTGGCCGAATGGTTAGTTTGGAACGTAGAAGCTGAAATCGACCAATCGAGAGTGATTTGGTTAGAATATCAGCTATTTGATCCGTCGTGCAGATATGAGCTATGGATATATGTTTGTGTCGAATGTGATCGCTAATGAAGTGATAATCGAGCCCGATGTGTTTGGTCCTTGCGTGGAATACTGGATTGTTTGCTAACGCGATTGTGGATGTGTTATCACAGTGAATAACCGTGGGATGCATCTGCGGAATGCCGAGATCTTCGGCCAGACGACGAATCCAAAGAACGTCCGAGGTGGCTGAAGAGAGCGATCTGTACTCTGCTTCGGTGGAAGATCGCGCGACCGTTGTTTGCTTTTTCACGGACCAGGAGACGAGGTTGGGGCCGAGAAATGTGCAGAAGCCGGATATGGACTTCCTGTCCGTGGTGTTGGCAGCCCAGTCAGCGTCGGAGTATGAGCGAAGTGTCATTGGTCCGGTCTGAATTGGTAAACCGAAGCTGAGAGAACCTTTTATGTAACGAAGAAGACGTTTGAGCGACTGAAAATCGCTGTTCCGAGGTTGGTGCATATGCTGACAAATGGAGTTTGTGGTGAATGCTATGTCGGGGCGTGTAATGGAGAGATATTGCAGCGATCCGGCCAGTTTGCGAAACAGCTTTGGGTCCGGCTATGGTTGATCATCGACGATTGTGGATGGACGGGAGGGAGCAGGCGTGGACGCGGGTTTGCAATCCGCAAATCCTGCATTGTGAAGCAAATCCTGTGCATAGTGTGATTGACTCAGGAAGTAACCGGTAGGAGTTTTGATCACCTGAATTCCTAGAAACAAGGAGACGTTCCCCAGTTGTTTGAGCTGAAATTCTTCTTGAAGACGCTTTAGAATGTGCTGAATTTGCACGGGATTGTTACCTGTAATTAAGATGTCATCTACGTATATAAGAACAAATAGATGAATATTGTTTTTATGAAATATGAGAAGGGATGGGTCTGCCCTGCTAAATTCGAAGCCGAGAGTCTGAAGGAACGAGGTGAATTTGTGAAACCACTGTCGTGGCGATTGGCGAAGCCCGTAGATGGACTTGTGGAGCTTGCAGACATGGTTCGGATGATTCGAGTCTTCAAATCCTTTTGGTTGCCTCATGTATACTTCCTCATGTAATTCACCGTGTAAAAAAGCATTTGTGATGTCGAGTTGAGTGATTTGCCATCGGTTATGAAGAGCGACGGTGATTAGCATGCGGATAGTGACCATTTTAGCCACCGGACTGAATGTCTCGGTGAAGTTTATGCCGAAAACCTGCGAATATCCTTGAGCGACGAGGCGAGCTTTATAGCGATCGACTTGACCGGTTGGAAGAAACTTGGTCTTATACGTCCATTTGCTGCCGATGACAGGTTTGTTTGCTGGTGAAGGTACAAGGACCATGTGCCCTGAGTTTGTAATGCTACGAATTCGGAGGATATAGCTTCCCGCCACTGGCTGTGTTTGGATGCTTCCGAGTAGGAGGTGGGATTATTGTTGGTGTTAGTAATTGCTGACAAATTTAGTATCTGTCTGGGTTTGGTGATGCCTGATCTGAGACGGGTTTGCATCGGATGTGTTGTTTTGATGGTTTCGGGTATAGCAGGAACCGAGCCGTTCGTCGTGTTATGATGAGGCATAGAGGAGGCTGAAGCTGGTTTTGGGGGCTGTATATCATTGGCCTGATCTGGCTTTGATCCGGTAATTGTTGATGACGGAACTAGAAGTGATGGAGGCACGTAGCTGGGAACCTGATCGGTAATCTTGGAGGCTGCTGAGGATGAAAATGGGAAAATGTGTTCGCAGAACACAACGTGTCTCGAGATGTAGAGGCGTTTCGTGGAAATTTGGAGACACCTGTAGCCTTTGTGATAGCTAGAGTAACCAAGAAATATACAGACCTGAGAGCGTTAGGCAAGCTTGTGTGGTGCATATGGTTTTGTCCATGGGAAGCATAAACACCCAAACGTGCGGAGATGAGAATACGAAGCTTGTCGGCCGTAGAGGCTGTGGTACGACGTTTGGTCTTGAATGGTGGAAGATGGCAGACGATTTATCAGATAATTTGCCGTATAAACGGCCTCTGCCCAGAAGGATAGAGGAAGGTTTGCGGCGTGCATGAGTGTGCGAGTGAGGTCCAGCAGATGGCGATTCTTTCGCTCGGCTACGCCGTTCTGTTCCGGCGTGTGCGGACAACTCATGCGATGAGCAATGCCGTGATGATCCAAGAATTTTCGAAAGAGTGTGTTGTTGTATTCGCCGCCTCCGTCAGTCTGTATGGCGTGAATTTTTGCATTAAAATTATTCGAAACAAGATTAAAGAGATGTTCAAATTTAGTGAAAACTTCGTCTTTTGTATGAATTAGATACAGCCATGTAAAGCGAGTGTAATCGTCGGTGAAAATGACGTAGTAGCGGAAGCCGTTAAAAGAACCTTGTGGAGCCGGACCCCAGACGTCCGAGTGGACGAGCTGAAAGGGTTTATTACAAGTATGACTGCTAGTAGAGAAAGAATGTTTATGACTTTTAGACACGTTACATGAAACACAAACAGATTTAAGAGGGAAATTGATAATGTCTGGATGGATTTTAGACAGGAGTTGAAGCTTTCTGCTGTGTGGATGTCCAAGCTGAACGTGCCACAGAGCATTGGTAGAGCCAGACGACGTGAGCACGGCTTGGTGACAGCTGACTGGAGTCTTAATGTGGTATAGCCCATTGAGCTTGGGACCCCGAAGAAGAACCCTGTTGTCATGTAAACTCTTAATGATGAACTCGTTAGGGGTAAAAGATATAGATATGTTGTTATCAGACGCTAGACTCGAAACCGAAAGGAGGTTGTGATTTAAAGAAGGAACGTGATAGATTTGTTTGAGATAGAGCTTACGCTGAGACTCGGGAAGCGGCAGCAAGCCTTGACCCGAGTTTTGAATGGACATATTGCTTCCATTTGCAATGGAGATGGAGTCGTATCCGGAGTAAGGCGCGGACTATTGGAGATTCGCCTGATCGGAGGTGAGGTGAGATGAGGCCCCGGAGTCAAGAATCCAGTCGTTAGTGGTTGCGAGTTGCTGTTGAGCAGAGAGTGCACGGGAGTTTGTAGGAGGTGCATAGTTAAGATTTTGACGATGCCAGCAGTTTCCAGCGGTGTGTCCTGTTTTCCCGCAGATTTGACAGACGGGACGATTTTGCTGTGAACGTGCGGGATTTTGAATGTCGGAATAGGTTTGCTGACGATCCGCCTGTTGGAAGCGAGGATTTGAATTCTTGCCGCGAGATTTGTTTGAACGTCCGCGATAGTTGTTGGATCTGTTGCTGTATAGAGCCATAGAGTCGGGTTGTTGGCTGTCTTGCAGGAGTTGATGTTGAAGATTTATTTCTTCACTGCTTAGAAGAGAGTATAGATCGTCCAAGCTGATCGGCTGAAGCGATGTTCGAATAGCCGTTTTGAAGGAGTTGTAGCTGGCTGGAAGACCATTAAGAATATATAAGACGATGTCTTCCGTGTCGACCAGTGATCCAGCCGCTGCGATGTTGTCGACCAGTTTCTTGATTTGATCAAGATACTGCTGCATTGTTCGGTCAGCCATACGAATCTGATGGAGCTCGTTCTTGAGCTGTATGACCCGAGACCGATTTGTGGGTTGAAGCCGTCGTTCAAGCGTGGTCCAGACTTTGTGAGCGGAGCGAAGGGAGATCACGTATGGAAGTATGCCGGAAGAGATCGTGGACAGAAGTGTAATATCAATAATCTGCTCCAGTATCGTCCAGGACGATCTGGGATCGTCCTGGGACGATCAGTGAAGAAGAGCTCCAGATTTTGCCCAGAAGTGTTCCAGGTGATTTTCTGTAGGCATCGTCCAGGCCGATTGGAGACATCGGCCAGGCCGATTGGCACTGTAGAAAATATCGGCCAGACAATAGCCCTGGGAGGATTCCAGAACGATCCTTTTGGTCGGATCGTCCCGGGACGATGTCGCGATCGGCCGGGCCGATCTGAGTATTACTTAAGGGAAATCAGTCGTTTTGAAGAGAGAGAAAATCAAAAAAATAAAATATCTGATTTACTGTTCTGAGGAGAGAGAAAAAGAAGATTTTGGAAAAGTTGATTTCGGGAAGACGCGGAGCCGTTTTCGTCCGTCGAAACTGTTCAGGAAATTGCTGTGCTCGAGGTAAGGCACATTCCGCCTTTCTCAATTTTCAGTTCCGTCGCGTTTGGCGGTAATTTCTGTCCAGATTTCGTTTCCGTTACGGTTTTTCGTCCGTATCTTTTGATTGGTTCAGTTTTTACCGCGTAACTTTCCGTATATTGTTGACGTGCCGAGTGTGCACATTTTGGTTATTTTCCGAATATTTTTGTCCGGGTATTTTTGATTCGGCGATGTTTTTCTTAGACTAAAATTTTCTGTGAAATTGTAAATTCTTTGTGCAGTAGAATAAATGTTCTGGAATATGATTATCTATATTCTGTGCGAATTCGGTAAATTTTCTTTGCAGGAAATTTTGTGTAAATTCTGTATACTGCCGTTGTGCTGCCCGATTTTTGGGTAATTTCTGATTTCTCCAGATTTCTTCTGAATTGAAATGCTATGTGTATAAGCTATAAAAAGAGAGTTATAAGGGGCCTGAATCCTATGAGATTCAGTTAGTGTCGGGGAAATCTGAAATGAGCTCAAATCTGAAATCTGATATCTGTTCTGTTCCGGATCCGATGAATTCTGTTCTGGTGCTATAAGCACATCTGTTCTGGTGCCGTGAGCACAAAGGGAGGCATAAGGGGCCTGGATCCTATGAGATTCAGTCAGTGTCTGGGAAGGGAGGCATAAGGGGCCGGAATCCGTAGAGATTCCGCCAATGTCAGGGCAAGCTATGAATGACATATGAATCTGTTCTGTTTTCTGTATCTGTTCTGTACGCAATTGTGATTCTGATATGATATGATCTGCAAATTCTAATTTCTGATTTTTGTATAATTCTGACTCTGTTGATTTATTCTGTTCTGTGATCTGATCTGTACGACTCTGATTCTGATTTGATATCTGTCCGTATAAATTCTGATTTTCGATTCTGTTCTAATTCGAGATCCGATTTTGTTCCAATTTCTGATCTGATTTCTGTCTGATGAATTTAGTTTTGGTTTCTGAGAATTTAGATTGGTGGTTTGTTGCTTTGCTGAGCTGTTGAGCTCACCCTTGCTTTCTGGTGGTTTTCAGGTTCTGGGAAAGGGAAGGAAGTCCAGGAATAGAGTTCAGAGTCTGATCAGTATAGGTACTTTTGTACTTTTGATTTTTGTACAGTCATGGCTTTTCTGTTCTGTCTTTCTTTCTGTTGAAAGCCATGTACTGTATTTGTAGATGATTATTTTGAGGAAATGAAAAGATAGATATTTGTTCCGCTGTGTTTGATGATTCATAGTAGCTCTGTTGTTTTGTGTTTTTGTGCCTGTTGAGTTTGAGTATTTGGAAGATCAGTTCAGTAACCAAACTCCAAAGCCAGATCCTGGATAAGAAGGTTTCGTCGCGATCCGGCTCGGGCGGGATCCGTCCCCGTCGGGTCGGGTCGTGACAAGCTTTTAGTGGTATCAGAGCACTGGTTTTGGAAACTGGTTGGATTGTAAAATAGAGCTCTAGGAAGTGATCAATGAGTCTGTCAGGGGGGTAGTTTTGGGTCGTTTGGCTTTTTATTGTGTTGTTTTTGTGTTGTTTTTGTGATAGTTTTCCGGATTTTCTGAATTTTTCTTTATGGATCAGCCAGACCCAGACATGACAGACGGGCAGAGTGCCGATCAGGCAGCACCAGTGGGGAGTACAGCCCCAGTGGTCGGTGCTGATACACTGTCTCAGTTTGCTTCACTTGTTGCTCAGATGATGAGCGAGACTCAGAGCAGAGCTTCTACTGTTAGATCTGAGGACATTGATCGACATCTGCAGTTATTTTTGAGGTTGAAGCCTCCGAGATTTGAGGGCGCTGTTGAGCCCAGAGCAGCCGAGGAGTGGCTGAGGAGATTGGAAAAGACTTTTGATGGAATGCAGTGTCCTGCAGATAGGAAGGTTCCGTTAGCTGTTTTTCTGTTGGACGGAGAGGCTGAGCACTGGTGGGAAGGCCAACAGGCAGCCAGATTTCAGGGTAGACTGAACTCTTTGATCACTTGGGAAGAGTTCACTGAGGTATTCAGAGACTGGTTTGTTCCTCCTTCTGCACGACAGCAGATGCAGGAGAGTTTTCTGAGGCTTGTTCAGGGGAGCAAGACGGTGATGCAGTACGAGGCTGAGTTTACTGCATTGGCCAGGTACGCTCCGCAGCTGGTCAGCACTTCTGCTGAGAGGTGCTACAGATTTCTGAGAGGATTACGAGACACTTTGAGGCAGCCTCTGATACCATTCAGGATCACTGACTTCGCTGAGCTTGTGGAGCGAGCTCGTCTGATTGAGAATGACATGACGGCTACTCAGCAGCGGTGGACTGCGAGTAGGAAGAGATTTGGAGGTGAGACTTCTGGCAGCGGTTCCTCTGGGAAGAGGAGATTTGTTCCTGGATCTGGAGATTCCAGAAGGAGCGGAGGATCGTCTGGTACTGTTACCAGTACGACTAGTTCTGGATCTGTCAGTACGGCACCTGTGTGCCAGAGTTGTGGACGGCGACACCATGGCCAGTGCTACAGGATAGCTGGTCTTTGTTTCAGATGTGGTCAGCCGGGACATAGGATTGCAGAATATCCACAGACTGGATTTGATCGGCGTTCTGAGTACCGATCTGAGGGTTTTGTCAGACCTGCCGGTTCAGCAGGAAGACCGAGGACTGTTCCTCCTCGCCCTGAGGGATTTTCTGGTAGAGGTGGTAGTACTAGTTCGGGACCACGGAGACCATCTACGACTCCCTCTGAGCAGAGTAGTTCTATTGCTTCAGCTCCTGTTCCAGTTCAGCCACGAGTTTACAGTTTGAGTCAGCATGAGGCTCGCGATGCTCCGGATGTTGTGACATGTACGATTCACATTTCTAATCAGCCCTGTCGTGTTTTGTTTGACTCTGGAGCTAGTCACTCGTTTCTTTCCGAGCATTGTTTTGACCGAATCCAGATGCCTTTGTTTTCTCTGCCGGTTTCTTTGTCTGTGATTTTACCGGCTGGAAGTAATTTGATTGCCCGCAAGTTTTGTTTGTGTGAGATTGACATTGCTGGCAAGAAGTGGAAATCTAGCTTGATTTTGTTGCCGATTTCTTCGTATGATGTGATTCTGGGAATGGATTGGCTGAGTCTGTATGAAGCCCAGATTGACTGTCTGAAGAAGCAAGTGAGTTTGCTTATGATTGGAGAGAGAGTTGTATTTCAAGGATTACGAGGTGTTCTCTCCAGTCTGATTTCAGCGTTGGAGGTAAGCAGGATGTGGAAGAAAGGATGCCCAGTATTTTTGGCTTCGGTGCGGGATCTGAACCTAGAGGTTGGTTCTGTTTCTGAGATCCCTGTGGTACGGGAGTTTGTTGATGTTTTTCCTGATGAGTTGGTTGGTTTACCTCCGGATAGAGATGTGGAGTTCTCTATCGATATTTTTCCGGGTACCGCTCCGATATCAAAAGCTCCGTACAGGATGGCACCGAAAGAACTTTCTGAGTTGAAAGTTCAGCTTCAGGAGTTGGTTGACAGAGGTTTTGTGCGTCCTAGTGTTTCACCCTGGGGAGCACCTGTTTTATTTGTGAAGAAGAAGGACGGTACACTCCGTATGTGTATTGATTACAGAGATTTGAATAAGGTTACGATCAAGAACAAGTATCCTTTGCCTCGGATTGATGACTTGTTTGATCAACTTTCCGGATCTTCAGTATTTTCAAAGATTGACTTGCGATCCGGATATTATCAGGTGAAGGTGAAGGAGGCTGATGTGGTGAAGACTGCTTTCCGTACTCGGTACGGGCACTACGAGTTTTTGGTTATACCTTTTGGGGTAACCAATGCGCCCGCTATTTTCATGGATTTGATGAACCGAGTATTCAGGGAGTATTTGGATCAGTTTGTGATCGTCTTTATCGACGATATTCTGGTATATTCTGCATCTGAGGATGATCATGCCAGACATTTGAGGATTGTGTTGGAGACTTTGAGGAGGCATCAGCTGTATGCCAAGTTCTCCAAGTGTGAATTCTGGCTGAAGAGCATTTCTTTTCTGGGGCATGTGATTAGCGGAGAAGGCATTTCTGTAGATCCCCAGAAGATTCAGGCAGTTGCTGATTGGCCAAGGCCAACTACGGTATTTGAGGTACGTAGTTTCTTGGGCATGGCCGGATATTATAGGAAATTTGTGAAAGGATTTTCACATATTTCGACTCCTCTGACGAGACTGACGCAGAAGTCAGTACCTTTTATTTGGACACCGGAGTGTGAAGCTAGTTTTCAGAGATTGAAGGATTGTCTGACTTCAGCTCCAGTGTTGGCACTTCCGTCAGGTACGGAAGGTTTTCAGGTGTTCAGTGATGCTTCACTGAAAGGACTGGGTTGTGTTCTGATGCAAAATGGAAGGGTAATTGCTTATGCTTCGAGACAGTTAAAACCACATGAGAAGAATTACCCGACGCATGATTTGGAGTTAGCTGCAGTAGTTTTTGCTTTGAAGATTTGACGTCATTACCTGTATGGCGTCAGATGTGAGATCTTTACTGATCATAAGAGCCTGAAGTATATTTTTACTCAGAAGGATCTGAATTTGAGGCAAAGACGGTGGCTCGAGTTGATCAAGGATTATGATTTGACTATTCAGTATCAGCCTGGGAAGGCGAATGTGGTAGCGGACGCTCTGAGCAGGAAATCTTCTGGATTGTCAGGTTTCCAGCTTACCTGTGATGACTTCCTGATTCGTGATTTGGAGCGATTGCAGTTGGAGGTGATTTCCTCCAGTGGTTTGGAGTTAGCTCAGATGAGTATTCAGTCTTCTTTGGAAGCACGGATTCAAGAAGCCCAGAAGTCAGATTCTGATTATTCGAAGTTGATTGCACAGATTGGATCTGGTAAGACTCCTGAACTTCGAATTTCTGATTCTGGTGCTATTTTCTGTAAGAACAGGTTGTGGGTACCTGTGTTTGGAGATTTGAGGCAGGAGATTCTGTACGAATCTCATCATTCAGGCTACACTGTTCATCCAGGCAGTGGTAAGATGTATGCTGATATGAAGCTTTTGTTCTGGTGGCCTGGGATGAAGAAAGATGTGGCAGAGTTTGTGTCGAGATGCGAAGCCTGTCAGTTGGTGAAGGCAGAGCATCAGCAACCAGGTGGACTGTTGCAGTCGTTGCCTATCCCTGAGTGGAAATGGGAGGAGGTAACGATGGATTTTGCGATGGGTTTTCCTCGATCTAGACAAGGGCACGATGCTATTTGGGTGGTTGTAGATCGATTGACGAAGTCAGCCCATTTTCTTCCGATCAGACAGACCGATCCGGTGGATCGTTTGGCACAGATATATGTGAAGGAGATAGTCAGATTGCACGGTGTGCCTCGTGTGATCGTTTCTGATCGAGATGGACGTTTTACTTCCAGACTTTGGAAAGGCATTCAGCAAGGCTTGGGTACGAAACTGCATTTCAGTACAGCCTTTCATCCTCAGACCGACGGACAGTCTGAGAGGACTATTCAGGTACTGGAAGATCTGTTGAGACTTTGTGTTCTGGACTTTAGCGGAAGCTGGGAAGATCATATTCCGCTGATTGAGTTTGCTTATAACAACAGTTTTCAGTCCAGTATCGGTATGGCACCGTACGAGGCTCTGTATGGCAGGAAGTGTCGTACTTCTTTGACTCTGACGGAGGTCGGAGATAGGCAGGCTTTGGGGGCCACTTTTGCTGATGAAACTGCTCAGAAGATCAATTTGATAAGAGAAAGATTGAAAGCTGCTCAAGATCGTCAGCAGAAGTATTACAATCAGAAGCACAGATTTGTTGAGTTTCAGGTTGGTGACTTTGTGTATGTCAAAGTCAGCACGATGAAAGGTGTGAGCAGATTTGGTCAGGTAAGCAAGCTTAGTCCGAGATATGTTGGACCTTTTGAAGTTTTGGAAAGAATTGGAAAAGCTGCTTACAAGTTATTACTTTCTGATTCTATGCCTGATGTGCATAATGTGTTTCATGTATCCACTTTGAGGAAGTGGGTTTCAGACTCTGGGAAGAAAGTATCAGCTGATGAGGTTGAGATTCAGGAGAATCTGGCGTACAAGGAAGAGCCAGAGTTGGTTTTGGCGTACGACGTCCGGAAGTTAAGAAATAAAGAGATTCCGATGGTTAAAGTCCAGTGGAAGCACCGGACTGCACGGGAAGCGACTTGGGAAAAGGAGTCTGACATGAGACGGTCGTACCCGTACTTGTTTTGACTGAGTTTGGATTGGATAATGTCGAGGACGACATTTTTCTGAGTTGGGGAGATTGTAATATCAATAATCTGCTCCAGTATCGTCCAGGACGATCTAGGATCGTCCTGGGACGATCAGTGAAGAAGAGCTCCAGATTTTGCCCAGAAGTGTTCCAGGTGATTTTCTGTAGGCATCGTCCAGGCCGATTGGAGACATCGGCCAGGCCGATTGGCACTGTAGAAAATATCGGCCAGACAACAGCCCTGGGAGGATTCCAGGACGATCCTTTTGGTCGGATCGTCCCGGGACGATGTCGCGATCGGCCGGGCCGATCTGAGTATTACTTAAGGAAAATCAGTCGTTTTGAAGAGAGAGAAAATCAAAAAAATAAAATATCTGATTTACTGTTCTGAGGAGAGAGAAAAAGAAGATTTTGGAAAAGTTGATTTCGGGAAGACGCGGAGCCGTTTTCGTCCGTCGAGACTGTTCAGGAAATTGCTGTGCTCGAGGTAAGGCACATTCCGCCTTTCTCAATTTTCAGTTCCGTCGCGTTTGGCGGTAATTTCTGTCCGGATTTCGTTTCCGTTACGGTTTTTCGTCCGTATCTTTTGATTGGTTCAGTTTTTACTGCGTAACTTTCCGTATATTGTTGACGTGCCGAGTGTGCACATTTTGGTTATTTTCCGAAGATTTTTGTCCGGGTATTTTTGATTCGGCGATGTTTTTCGTAGACTACAATTTTCTGTGAAATTGTAAATTCTCTGTGCAGTAGAATAAATGTTCTGGAATATGATTATCTATATTCTGTGCGAATTCGGTAAATTTTCTTTGCAGGAAATTTTGTGTAAATTCTGTATACTGCCGTTGTGCTGCCCGATTTTTGGGTAATTTCTGATTTCTCCGGATTTCTTCTGAATTGAAATGCTATGTGTATAAGCTATAAAAAGAGAGTTATAAGGGGCCTGAATCCTATGAGATTCAGTTAGTGTCGGGGAAATCTGAAATGAGCTCAAATCTGAAATCTGATATCTGTTCTGTTCCGGATCCGATGAATTCTGTTCTGGTGCTATAAGCACATCTGTTCTGGTGCCGTGAGCACAAAGGGAGGCATAAGGGGCCTGGATCCTATGAGATTCAGTCAGTGTCTGGGAAGGGAGGCATAAGGGGCCGGAATCCGTAGAGATTCCGTCAGTGTCAGGGCAAGCTATGAATGACATATGAATCTGTTCTGTTTTCTGTATCTGTTCTGTACGCAATTGTGATTCTGATATGATATGATCTGCAAATTCTAATTTCTGATTTCTGTATAATTCTGACTCTGTTGATTTATTCTGTTCTGTGATCTGATCTGTACGACTCTGATTCTGATTTGATATATGTCCGTATAAATTCTGATTTTCGATTCTGTTCTGATTCGAGATCCGATTTTGTTCCAATTTCTGATCTGATTTCTGTCTGATGAATTTAGTTTTGGTTTCTGAGAATTTAGATTGGTGGTTTGTTGCTTTGCTGAGCTGTTGAGCTCACCCTTGCTTTCTGGTGGTTTTCAGGTTCTGGGAAAGGGAAGGAAGTCCAAAAATAGATTCAGAGTCTGATCAGTATAGGTATTTTTGTACTTTTGATTTTTGTACAGTCATGACTTTTCTGTTCTGTCTTTCTTTCTGTTGAAAGCCATGTACTGTATTTGTAGATGATTATTTTGAGGAAATGAAAAGATAGATATTTGTTCCGCTGTGTTTGATGATTCATAGTAGCTCTGTTGTTTTGTGTTTTTGTGCCTGTTGAGTTTGAGTATTTGGAAGATCAGTTCAGTAACCAAACTCCAAAGCCAGATCCTGGATAAGAAGGTTTCGTCGCGATCCGGCTCGGGCGGGATCCGTCCCCGTCGGGTCGGGTCGTGACAAGAAGTGCCGAAACAAGATTTCGGTCGATCAATCGCCATCGATTTTGATCAAGAACAGCGGACTCCGGTGGACAGATGGTGAGGCCGGAGAGATGACCGTCAAATCCATTTGCAGCGAAATGTTGATGAAGTTGAAGCCGCCAAATCGAATAGTTTTCGGAAGTAAGAGTGGTGGGTACGAGGTTCTTGATGTTAGAAATGAGAAATTTGAGATGAGCGGGGATGATGAAGTCGGAGTCCTGAGCGGAGATGGTGGATTGTTGCTGGTGAGAGCCTACGGACGCCTCTTCACCCATGAGGGCCGGAAAAGTAAGCAGTATTGAAAAGAAAAGAAAAAAAAACACTGTAGAGCTTCAATGCTCTGATACCATGTGAAGATCTGAGAAGTGAAAGGTGAAAGAAGACGGGAACAGAGAAAGAACTGAAAAGCTGAATGTATTGTATTTTCCAATCTAATCTTTATTACAGCAGGTAGCCAAATATATAGACTTGAGCTAACTGAAAATCAAGAAGGTACAGTGACGTGGCAATGCTTTAAACACCTGATTTATCAATTGGTTTAACAAGAGGGTCTTAGAGGTCTTCAATGGAGGATGCTATGAAAAAAATGATGAGTTGCCAATGTAGCTTGTTAAAAGAGTGAATGCTTCATGTGGGCAAATGAGTAAACCACCTTCATATCAAGTATTTTAGAGTCATACTAAATACTCTATATTGCATTGCCTTGGTAGTTGTTAATAAGGCTATCAATCAACCCCTTGTAGAGAGTAGTTGAGGGATATGAGCTTGAACTTTTGAGGAATTGATTCTTTAAAGACTTTTATATATAATAAAAATATGTAGAATACACATTTATTATGAATGTTTGTATTTAAAAAGCTCTTATAAGAGTCATAGAAATCTTATTAATATATGAAGTTATTCCATATGAAAAGTTATTATGTGTCGATGAGGAATACAAAATTTTGTTCATCGTCGAAAAAAATAATGACACGTTCTTCTAAATTTCTAAAAAATTTTATAATAAATTATCATGTAAATATTAAATTATTTTATTAAAAGATAGACATCAATTTCATTTGAGATAGCTTTTTTGTTGTTTTCTAAAACAATGTTTTTTGTACAAAAAGTTTAAATTAAAATTTTTTTGCATAATAAAACAACTTAGAAAGCAATAAAAAACCTCTCCCAAACAAGCCTATAATCTTATATTATAAGAATTGATATATCATCAAAAAATACTCTTGATCCGGCACAAATCTCGAGGCAAAATTAAGTTGGAAACTTCAAAAATTATTAGGGACCATCTTAACTCCGATATCAGCAAACTGATAATTGAACTGAACGTCTTGGAAATACGAACCCAACGACACCAAATTCGACCCAATATGGGCTCAAATTGGTCCAAAGTGACGCCGGAGTTCCGCCCGACTTTCAAGTGACGCTAAAATTTCTCCCGACTTTTAACTGACGTTTATAGTTTCGTCTGAGGTCCAAGTGATGCTAAAGTTTCTCCCGACTTTCATGTGACGTTGGAGTTACGACCGACCATCAAGTGACGCTGAAGTTTCTCCCGACTTTTAAGTGACGCCGGAGTTTTGTCCGACTTTCAAGTGACGCCAGAGTTCTATCCGACCTCCAAGTAACATTAAAACTCTCTCCGACAAACAACAAACACCAGTTTTCTGATACCAGCATTCTGATATTCGTGTGCAACTGAATTTTAACCGGCCGGGAGTTGATTATTGTAATCTGATTGTCCTAAATTTTAAGGATGAGTCAGCCTCTTATAACTCAAGCAAACACTAGTGGAATTCTTTCAACTGGGCGTGGTCCCGTGGTATATTCCTTTACAGGATTTTCCACGTAAAAATCATGGTGTTTTATTTCTCTTCTGTTTTGTGTGTTGAATATTCGTACAACGCTTAAACAAAAAATACTATCTCTATCGCCACATATATTTTAGCCCGCAACAAGAATAAACCTCATTATTAGAAAATAACATTAAAACGTTACAAGTCCAACAAACAAACAATTCAAACATCCATAATCATATTAGCAACAACTAATAAGCAACAAATCAATCACACTTACCTAGAAACTTGTCAAACTGCTTCCCAAATTCAATAATCTCATCCTCCGGCAGAACCACACCAATCTCCACTCCTCCCTTATCATCCCTACTCTCCGCCATGGAAAATGCTCCCGAACCCCCAATCGAAGTCACCTCCACCTTCTCCGGCTTCCCCCATCCAAAATCACAGTCATAAACCCGCAGCTTCGGGGACCCTGCAATCGACAAAGGCTTATGCGGCAGAACCTTTATAACCTTCTGAATCACACCATCCATTTCCTCATACACATCATCTCCAATCCCCTCAATCGCTTTTCCTATAACCTTACAAGCCGTAAAAAACCCATCTTTTTCGTCAACAATGTCCCCAACACTGGCTTTCACAAAGCAAGGGCATCCCAAGCAGTTCCCGAAGTAGTTCGCCGGAGGCGGCGGCCGCATCCTGTTTCTCCAGTCGACTGAAAAGAAGAGATGAGCCACGCGGCGGAGATGGAGATCCTCGCCGTCGTCGTCGTTTACCTTGGTTTTGAGGAGGCAGATCCATGAACAGGCGGAGGAAATCACGAAGGTGGAGATGTGGAAGGAGGAGTCTTTTGATTGGAGTTTCTGTTTCAAGGTTTGAATTTGATGAGAGGGGAGAGTGAAGATGGCAGCGGCTAAGGTTGGGGATGGAGGGGAGGGTTTGTGGTGGTGAGGAAGGGATCTTTGGAGAAGGACAGTTTTTGCGAGTTTCGAAGAGAGGGAATGGGGATCGGAGATGGAGGAGCGGTCCAGGAAAGGAGGAGAAGGGGGAGCGGCGGCGCGGGTGGCAGCGGCGGCCCAGGATTTGAGGAAATGGATGGAGCTGAAGCCGTCGCAGGCGGCGTGGTGCACTTTGAGGGCTAGGCAGAGGCCTTGGTTGGGAAATACAGTAATCTGCATAAGAATAATTCTTTTTTATAATTATTTTTTAATTTAAAATAAGAAAATTCTAGGTGTAATTTATATTACATTGATAAGAAAAACAAAATTTCAGAAGTCAAATGTATTTTATTTTAAATTAAAATAAAAATAAAAAAGAAAATAAATTGATCTTCTTATAAACTGGATAATAATATTTTAACAATATTTTTATTCATTTAAATTAAATAATACTCATAACTTTTTTACCTGTATTGCCAACAACGGTTGTGCATCAGAAGACTTAGGCAGCGAAGGAACCAACAAGAGAAGCTTCCCAAACGGCCGCCGGTGATAGCCGGAGATATCATTGAAATCCATATTTTCAAACTCACCGACAGTGAGAGAAACAGAGTCACCGTCGGAGTTACAGATTTCAAAACCATCGTCATAAGTCGAAGATCGGCGAATAGTTCCGGCGAGAGGGTAAAAGTTGTTTAATGTAAGGGCGAGAGAGGATTTGAGATTGGGAAGGTGAGAGTCGAGGAAGACGGCGGTTGAATAAGGAAAATTGTAGAAGAAGAGGCGGTCGACGGGATTGAGATCCAGCCATGGTATGTCGAAAAAGGTGAGGGGGAGCGCCGGTCGTGGTCCGGTCGTTGGTGGCGGAGAAACCCGGCATTGTTCGAGCACTCTTAAGGCCACCATTGTTGGACGACGAAAAGCTTAGTGGGACACTTTCATAAATTATAATAACGTATAAGTGGGACACTTCATTTGTTCCTAAACCTAACGGTCTTCACCAACTAACGGTCTTCACCAACTAACGGTCTTCTTTTTGTTAGTTTGAATGAGTCAAGCTAACAAGTAGAGCATATTAATCCATGAATTCATACTCGAGCTAAAAATCGAGCTTGAATATTGAATGAACTTGAGTTTGAGTTTGATTAAACTCGGTTTGTATGTTGGCGACAAGGTTAAATAAATTAAATATTAAAATTATTTTTTTAATTAAATAAATGTTAAAATTCAACTATGTTCTTGCTTTTGACCGAGTTACCTTACTATATCACAATTATATGGAAATAATACATAATTGTTACGTAAAACAATAGTGTATATGTTTTATGTTTCAGCATTGCGTAAAGATTCAACACATACAGAAAAAAGTTGTAAGATCAAAATTTTTTTTTATGAAATAATAATTTTGGTACAAAAAAGTTTTCTAACACGTAACATTAACGATTATGCACACTTCTTAAATCATGCAAGTTGTGCATAACTTCAAAAATAAAATAAATTAGCTCGACTAATGATACGGCATCACAAAATTAGCTTGATCGGGCACGAATCTCGAGGCGAAAGCTAGTTGGAAACTTCAAAAATTAATTCCGAGAGCACCCCAACTCCGATTTCAGCAAGCTTATAGTCGAACTGAGCGTCTCGGAAATACGAACTCAACGACACCAAGATCAACCCAATCCGAGCCCAAATGGGTCCAAATCATGGATCCAAAGTGCTGTTGGAAGGTTAAAACCGCAATTTGAGTTACCAAACGGACTCCGATTTTGACGAGCTTATACTCGAATCGAAGGGCTCGACGAGACAAATCCAACGAGCCCAAGATCACAAAATTCCGACATCACTAAGGCCTTCAAATGACCAACAAACGGTGCACAATCGTAGGATTCAATATCGACCGTCCATTCAACCACTCCCTATTCGCCCATGATCTCACGCCTATTTACGGGCCATGCCACTCCAGAAAATCTATAAATAGAGCCCTCATTTCTCATAAGAGGAAGACTCAAGCAAGAGAGAGAAGAAGAGAAGAGAAGGAAGGAGCTCCTCCTCGACAGCCGCCGGACCACCGCCGGGCCACCGCAGGAACCTCGCCGGGACACCGCAGGAACCTCGCCGGACCACCGCTGGATCATCACAGGAACCTCGCCGGACCACCGCAGAACCTCGCCGGACCACCACCTTAAGGCCCGACGTTCAGTCCCTACGCCCTGCTGAAGGCCCGACGTCCTGCTTAAGGCCCGACGTTCAGTCCCTACGTCCTGCTGAAGACCCAACGTCCTGCTTAAGGCGCGACGTTCAGTCCCTACGTCCTGCCAAAGACCCGACGTCCTACTCAAGGCCAGACCATCAACATCCGATCTTCCAAGTGACACTGGGACTAACACCTGACTCCTTATCTCCTACCGCCTACGGTCCTTCTGACCACTGTCGCCTAATACGGTCCGTCCGACCTCCATCACCAGACAACGGTCTCCGGCCGACTACGGTCTCCTGCCGACTACGGTCTCCGGCCGACTAAGGTCTCCTGCCGACTAAGGTCTCCGGCCGACTACGGTCTCCGGCCGACTACGGTCTCCGGCCGACTACGGTCTCCGGCCGACTACGGTCTCCGGCCGACTAAGGTCTCCTGCCGACTACGGTCTCCTGCCGACTACGGTCTCCGGCCGACTACGGTCTCCTGCCGACTACGGTCTCCGGCCGACTACGGTCCTTCAGGCCAAACAAACCTGTATATGTAACTCTTACCATGTAATGCAATCTATATGATGTACATTTGCTACATCAATCCAAGGCCTTCTTCTAAGGAAGGGCCTCATTTGTAATCGACTACAAATACTAGTGGATTCATTCAAACTGGGCCAGGCCCCGTGGTTTTTCCCCTTTTTCAGGGGTTTTCCACGTAAAAACTCTGGTGTCACTTATGAATGCTACATCCTCTCACTTATCTGATTGTGTGCTGGATCTTCGTACAACGCTAAGACGTTAAACTATATTTCTCTACCGCCGCGAATATTCCAGGACGCAACAACTAACATTTACAAAGTGTGAACACCATCGTAGTGAAGCATGTCTTTAAAATAAATGGATGTTAAGGGAAGAGAATTTTTAATCCGTAGTTACATACCCTAAAAGCTATAGATTCAAATATGCATATAAAGAAACTTATGATTGAAAATCCAAAAGTTCCTCTCTTAGTTGAAATGATCATTTGTTTTTTTTCTATCTCTTTTATAACCTTTTAACTTCACATCATTCTTTCTCACTGTAAAATTTTGCAAAGTTCCAATGAAAATTTATTGGTTTTTGACGTTAGATTTAGGTTTTGTTTGAGACGGCTTTCTTACTGTTTCTTAAAACAGCTTTATAGTATAAAAATTAAAATATTTGTACTAGAAAACAGCTTTAAGAAGTAGTAAGAAAATTGTCCCAAATAAATGTAGAATAGAGCGAGCAGACACGGCCAGAGATAAACGAAGACAAAAGTAATTCTTATTTCATATTTTCTCATACTAATACAAGTACATATTTATAGACTAAATACACAGCTACATAAAGGTAACAATATCAAGAAACCGTTTTGATGCCGTGGCAAGAGGCTGAGATATTGCCGTACAGTGATATTACAACAATAAAATTATTTGATTAAATTTAAGTGTTGAAAAATCATATATCTTAGGGCAACTTAAATGTGCCTAATTATTAAAAATGTTCCATCAAATAAATGTGTTAGGAAAGCTAACCTATTATGACACATAATATTTGTGATATTTATTCACAAATTCCATCATATGAAGGTGTTAGGAAATGTTGTCTATTAGGACACTATATAGATGTCGTTAAAGAGACTATGCCATCAAAAATTATTTGTCATGAAAGTTAAGTTTTTAGGGCACATAAAGATGCCCCGAACCCTATGCCAACGACCACCTAAGTGGCACCATTGTTTGATGCCCCAATAATACTAATATATATATATATATATATATATATATATATATATATATATATATATATATATATATATATATATATATATATATATATATATATATATATATATATATATATATTCAACAACAAGCATATATACAATCATTTTTATCAAGTAGAGCTTTCTCTAAATTCAGCTTCATATCCAGGACAGGATCCTCTCATGCGAAGAATAATGATCTATTTACATATTTTTAAAGGAAATTTTGATTATTTTAGTGAATATTTTAAAATATTCTATCAAACGAACAATGCTAATCTAATGATCATAGATCATACTTCAACCATTACATGCTTAATTGCATCAAAAGTTATTAATCTTGAGTTCATTGAATTTTTATTGTCAAGATGCTCGTTTTTTAAGCATGAAAAATTCAAAATTATTTGGTCACTCATAAACAATATTATGCAATTTAATTTATAACTATACTTTAAATGCTTTATTCATACTATTTGGACATAGATCAATGTAATTTTTGAATTGGTAGTTTTGTCTCATTGTAATGTTAATTTCAACTATAAATTTGTTGAAATCAAATTTTAGAAGATAATAAATTTAATTTAATTTTTTTAACTTAATTCAATTAATGAAATTTTTAATATAAAATATCATAATTTATTATAAAATAGGGCCCTATTAATCTCTTATCCCACACATTGAAAAGTCTTTAGTCCACTCTTAACTACTCTTTGCCCCCAAAAAGGAAAAGAATATTCTAATTTGGCCAAATATTTCCTACCTAATTCAATTGTCTTATAAGAAGACAATACAATTAATATTTTCCACATTGTTACTAATGAAGTTAGAATAAGCAATAAGCTTAATGATAGCTCAATTTTAATTTTTTTTCTCTTAATTGAAAATACATAAATGCCCATATCAAATATTTGATCATTCAAATTGCTTGATTTCTATTGAGCTCTAATCAAAATAATTTTAATGATCTGTGCCCTTCTCAACGAGATATACTTTTGATATATCATCAAAAAAGTATTTTGATCGGTCATGAATCTCGAGGCAAAATTAAGTTAGAAACTTCTGAAATTAAATTCGGGATCATATGAATTATGATTTTAGCAAACTATAGTTGAATTGAACGTCTCGAAAAGACGAACCCAACGACACCAAATTCAACTTAATCCGAGCCCAAATGGGACCAAAGCGAAGACCCAAAGTGCCTATGGAAAGTTCAAACCATAAATTGGATGACCAAACGATTTCCAAACGTGACATGCTTGTAGTCAAATCGAGCGGCTTGATGAGAAAAATCTAACGAGCCCAAGATTGTCAAATTCTGATATCATTAAAACATTTAAATGACCAGTAAACGATCCAATATCAAGGTGATCAACATCGACATTTCATTCAAACCACTTCACGCTTGCCCTTGATTTCCTCCCTATTTAGTGGTAATGCCACTCTCATAAACTATAAATAGACATTTTATTCTTCATCGAGTGGTAACCAAGCAAGGGAAGAGAATGAAGAGAGAGAAACTCAAGTTCTCTTGCCATCAGACTCCTCGACCACCGCAAGACTTTGGCCTGGTCGTCAACTAACGCTGGACTTCTGCCTGGCCACCAACTAACGACGCATTTCTGGCAGTCCACCAACTGCCTGACTTCAAAATTTTAAAATATTTTATCATATGGTCTGCCAACATTGAGTACCTTAATGTCATCCAAATTTATTGTTGTTGAGCTCGTTAAATTTCTTTCATCAAGATTCTAAACTAAGTATAAGCACTTGAAGGTTTGAAGATTATTTAATCACTCAAACAATATCATGCAATTTCTAATGGTATTTTAAGTACTTGATTTATGACTATTTCAACTCATATAAAGACATCTTTAAACCAATTTAAATTCGAATGATAAAAATTTAATTTAAATTTTTTTTAAGTTTCATATATTAATATTCATACATATAAATTTTTTTAAATAAAATATCATAAATCATTATACAATAGTCCCTCTATTGAGGTTTTCCCACACAAATTGATAAGTCAAAGTCCTTACTATCATTTTATTTCTTAATTTAAAAGACATGAATGCCCACAACAATCTATCATAAACAAATTCAACTTAATTTAGTCAAAAATTTATCACAATTAAAATCACTTTCAATCATAGGATTAATGTTTCGTTTGAGATAATTTTCTTTTTTACTTTGCTTTGAGATAATAACCATAATTTTTGTTTAGCTGGTGCTTTTTTCCTGCTTTCAAAAACTTTTTGTAACATGAAACTGCTTTCTACAATAACTTTAAAAGGTTAATTTCTCTACAATAATTTTACAAAGCAGTAAAAAAGCTGTCCCAAATAATTTTGAATAGTTTTCTTACTACTTTGTTTTTCATATCACAAACCAAAATTTCTATTTGACTACTTTTTCATTGCTTTCAAAAAAAAATTTATGCTATTAAGTTGCTTTCAAAAAAGTTACTTCATACATAATAACTTTACAATCTTCTCAGCTTTATAAAAAGCTGAAGTTGTCCCAAACAAATTCTAAATCTTGATTTAAATCTCACTAGCTAGTTTTGACAATATCATCAAGTATTTCATTGATTTTGATATTTAATTTCAATTGTGATTGAAAATTTTTTTTTGGAAAAATTGAGGGCTAAGCTCAATGCTTCAATTGCTTGATTTAGAACTTTTAATTCAAATATTAATTAATATCAATCTTAAAACAGACTAAATAACAATTTAATTTCAACAAAATAAAAGTCTGCGCATCGTCCATTATTTTCGAATAAAATACATAAAAAAAAAAACTCCTCTTTTCCAATACATAATTCAGCGCAGAGTACAGTATATCAAAGCGCAAAGTATAGGATATGAGTATATCAAAGATCATATTTTTTCCAGCCGTCCTCCTTCGTCCTATGAACGGCGAAAAGTAGAGCATTTTACCAATCCCGTCCGGCGGCGAAATGCTTTGCAAAAGCTTTTAAATCCTCCTCCGGTAGAATAACTCCAATCTCTATCCCTCCCTCTCCATCCCTGCTCTCCGCCAACGCCACGGCTCCCGTCTCTCTCGTCGAAATCACCTCCACCTTCCTTGGCTTCCCCCATCCAAAGTCTGTTTCGTAAACACCCATCTTGGGCGACCCTGAAACCGTCAACGGCCGCCATGGCGCCACCTCCCCGATCCTATCCACCAGTCCATCCATACTCTCATGAGCGTCATCTCCCAAGTCCTCAATCGCCTTCCCTATGGTCGCGCAAGCAACAAAAATCCCATCTTTCGCCAAAAGCTCTTCAGCATCCCACTTCGCAAAGCATCCACTGATGCAGTTTCCGAAATAGTTTGCCGGAATCTCCGGCCGAATCCTCCGTCGCCAGTCCACCGCAAAGACGACGTGCGCTGCGCCGTCGCCGTCGGTTATGCGGCGAGTTTTCAGCAAGCAGATCCACGAATACGCAAGAGAGATCACAAAAGAAGAACAATGGAAACTGCGCATCCCCTGTTCAGCTGCCTTCACCTGCACCTGCTTCTTGAGCCTACCAATCTCCGGCGCGGAAAGGGTGAACGTGGTGGCGAAAACGCTGCCCGCGATTCCTGAAGTCACCTTCTTTTCCTTAGCTCTCTCATCGAGGACGCCCTTCTTCATCTGCAAGTACAGGTTTCGCGGATCAGGAATCATGGTTCGGTCTATGACAGGAGCTGGCGGCTGGGGATTTGACTCATCCGGTCGTAAACCGGCGGCTACGGCGGCCGACCATAACTTGACAAACTGCATCGAGCTGAACCCGTCGCAGGCGGCGTGATGCACGGCGATGGCGAGGCAAAGACCGTAGTTTGGAAACAAAGTGACCTGTACAGAGAGCAGTGGCTGTTCTTCGGGGGACATAGGAAGTCGGGGGACCAACGGGAGAAGCTTCTCTACTGGCCGAGAATGGTCGCCGGAGATTTCAAGGAAATCGGCGGCGGCGCCTTCGTATTCGGATACGGTGAGGGTGACGGCGTCGGAGTCGGCAGTGGCGATTTCGAAATGACCATCAGATTGGCGGCGGCGGATGGTGGCGGCGAGAGGGTAGAAGGCGTACAGAGCGACGGATAGGGCGGATTTGAAAATAGGGAGGTGGAAGTCAAGAAAGTAGTCAGCGGAATAGGGGAACTGGTAGAAGAAGAGGCGTTCCACGGGGCTGTAGTTGAGCCAGAACATGTCGAAAAAGGTGAGGGGGAGAGATGATCGGACTTCGCCGGAGGACAGCGGCGGGGGAGATATATGGGATTGGTCGAGGATCTTTACCGACTCGGCGAACTTCATGGCTGATTCTTCACGCTTCGTGGAGGACGACGGAAGGTGGGTAAATGGACGAATTTATAAAGCAGTGTTTAAAATATAATTAAGCGAAAGGTTTGTGATTATTAAAATATTAAAAAAGTAGATTCGTCAAACTTGGTCTGAATGGGCCAAATTAATTGGTCTATTATATTGAAGTAGAAGAGAGAAATGATGGAGAGATATGAGAGAGAAAGGAAGAGAAAAAGAACGGAGAGAAAGAGAGAGAAAGGGTTAATTTTTTTGGAACAGAGTATCCATCCGCTATTATTCTCGAAAGGGTGTTTGGCGACGTGACTAATTCTTGACTGACTTAGAAGAAGCACACACCCTAGAAACCTCTTTGCCTACATTTGATTGAGCCACACTTAAGAGTCGTTGACACTCGAGGGGAATCAAGCACGGGTTAGGGGGTTCCAAATCGTACTCGTCCACCAACCATTAAAATTAATTTTATTAGAATGAAATTTTGAAATTTTAAACATTAAAATTAATTTTAAATAACCTTTTTTAATATCATTTCCAAACATTTTTTAGATCAAATTAATTGTAAAATTTGAAATATTAATTTTTTTTAACATGATGAATTTTATTAATAACATTAACTATTATATGTACATAATTAATATTATTTTTTAAACGGATGAATTTTATAACTATTATATTTATTTTAAGATAAATGAAATATAAATATTATTTCTTTAATTTATTAAATAATTTTAATAGTTAAATATTATTAATATTATTTTTAATAATCACTCTCTTTTTTTTGTTTAATTACATTTTAAACATGTTATTTTATTTTTTAAATTCCTCCTGAATAAATATAGATTCATATAGACTAGAGTAGGAAGGCCGACCAATATAAACGCACGTGCTGGTAATTGCGTACACCGTTTTAATTGTGATCAATAATCTACTGGTTGATAAAGAAAGTTTCGAATCAGAGTGGGAGAAATACGACCTTGCGAGAATGCATTGCCTTCTTTTTTTTTTTTGTAACTATAACTTTCCAATATAATTTTTCAAAAGAGTTAATGTATTTGTGGGTGACACCTATTTTAACATCCGAAATAGATAGTCGGACTTCATTGAAGGAGTGCAAAGAGGGAGATATAGTGGATTGGTTGAGGATTTTTATCTACGTGGAGAGCATCGTGGATGATGCATCATGATTTACTTTCAGAATGTTGGTAGTTAAGAATGATAAGGGGGTCTAAAATAGGAATTTTTATTGCGTCCTCCCACCTGACGTAGAGATACGTCCTCCCATCCCTAAAAAACTCAGTTTTTGCTCGGTATTGCTATCTATTATTTGGTATTAAAGAAGAATATCATCATGTGAAGACCAATACCGAGTTATACCGAGCTATACCGAGCAATACCGAGCTATACCGAGCAATACAAAAAAATACCTAGTTTTTCCTTGAAAAAACTCGGTATTGCTCGGTATAGCTCGGTATTGCTCGGTATAGTTCGGTATAACTTGGTATTGGTCTTCACATGATGATATTCTTCGTTAATACCAAATAATAGCTAGCAATACCGAGCAAAAACAGAGTTTTTTAGCGGTGGGAGGACGTATCTCTACGTCAGGTGGGAGGACGCAATAAAAATTCCCTAAAATAGAGTTATCTAGGCGGGGAGTTCACACATGTGAATAGCTTTCTACACAAGTGTCGGCTATTGTGTATAACCAAGTGGATGCTAGAAGGGATGAGGTTGATAACAACGGGGCAAATGTAGCCCACATGCGGGCAATTAATGATTTTATGATGCTAGTGAGATTTTTGGGGTGGCAATGCATGACAATTACGGGTGATGATCGTCAACATTAGTCACCGGGTAAAGTTTATCTAACTCCAACTCCCTCACCTCCCAATGCAAAGAATGAGGAAAGAAAATATCTAAAATATCCCACAAGATGATCATAAACCATTATTTAAGAATTAAGCACCATAATGATTTCAAAGTCTATTGATTAGGGGTGTCAATTTCGGGTCACGGGTCGGGTTCGGGTCGGACCTGGAACTGACACGGGTTCAAACGGGTTGATCCTAACCCGACCAGGTTAGGTAAACGGGTCGAAAATGTGAACCCGGACCCGACCCGGCGGGTTGACACGACCCGACCCGGGAAAACTGATCGCGCTGAGCGAGCGCATGCAGGGTCGCGCGCAGAGCGATCGCGCGGGGTCGAGCGGGGAAGCGTGGTCGCTGCGGTAGCGGGGTCGCGCGGAGCGAGTCACGGCGGCGTGGGGTCGCGCGGCGGGGCGTGGTCGCGGGCAGCAGCGGCCAGCGGGGCCGCGCGGGGTCGTGGTAGCGGGGCATGCAGCGGGGTCGCGGGCTGTCGCGCGAGGGTTAGGTTAAAACGGGTTCGCGGGTTGACCCGGCAACCCGTCGGGTCAACCCGAACCCGACCCGTTTAGAAATCGGGTCGGGTCCAACCCGAAATTTTCTGGTCGGGTCCAGATCAGATTTTCGTGTCGTGTGAAATATTGACACCCCTACTATTGATGTTGGGCTCATTGAATTTCTCTCAACGAGATTTTCATTCCATTTGTAAGCATGAATGATTCAAATATCATTTGATACCTCAAATAGTACTATGTAATTTCTAATTTAGTGCTTGATTTATAACTAATTAGACTTGGATTAATGCATGTTTGGTGTCATTCAATTTATCTCATCAAAATTTTCATTTTGACTATAATCTTATCGTAATCAAAGTTTAGAAGATATAAAATATAATTTTGAAAATTTTAACTTATATATATATTCATATTTAATTGATAAAATTTTTCAATAAACTATCATAAATCATTATAAAATAGTCACTCTATTGAGCTTTTCCACACAAATTGAAAGTCTAGGCACTTACTGTTAATTTTTCTTTTGTCCACAAAATTATTGAGTGTGCTAATTTGGCCAAATATTCAGTTGTCTTATAAGAAGACAATAAAATTCATATTTAAAAAATTAAAAAACAATAAAAAATTAAAAAAAAAACAATAAAATTCATATTTTCCACATCGTTTTTAACGAAGTTGGAATGGACAATGAGCTGATAGGCCCATTTTAAGATTTTTTTTAATCTATAGACATAAATGCCCATCGTGATAAGGTTTTGAAAATCGGACTGAACACGGAACCGGTAGAAGGAGAGGTTCACGGTTCAATCGGTCCGACCGGTCGAATCGGGGTCGAACCGGATGACGTAATAAATAATATATATATATATATATATAATTAATGATACACTTTCCTCTAATATATTCATTCTGCATTCTATTTTCATATCAAATTAATCAAATAATATAAATATGACATCAATTAAGTTTATAAAATATAAACAAATAAAACATGCTAATAAATAATATAAATATTGCATTTAATTAATCAATAAGACATAAACAAATGCATAGTTAAATCTCCACTAGAAAGCAAACATAAATATGCAAATTAATTGTTCATAATTTTATATCAAGACAAACTTCAAATAAAATATGCAAATAAATCTAGAAATCGTCTCCTAGATTTGAAAAATCAAAAGTTATATCTCTAAATCTCTGTTCATCAAAACATTCCCCTCCAAATGCATCAATATCCTCATTGCCAATTATTTCATTGTCATTTCCAACATCATCTAGGACATCTTCATCTGCATATTAGAACTATAAAATATTTTAACATCTCTTTTAATTTTCAAATGATATAACTTAGACCAATTAAAAGCTTATTTTGAGGTTCTTTAGTATAACTAGTATTAAGTTCTTCAGCAACATGAATGACATCTTATGTATAAATTTCAGTCTTTAAATTCTCCAAAATAAGCTCTGAAATAGGTTCTTCATCAAGCACCCAAAAATCCACCATCTCTATGCTAGTATAATCTAAAGGATCACAATTTCTTTTTTTTTTTTTAAATCAAAATATAATTAAAAGATTATTAAGTCATACAGGCATAAAGAAATGATATCTCTATATTTGTAGGCAATATGTTAATATAATTAAAAGTCATATAGTCAAACATATGCCTCAAATTGAGGTTGTATCGAACAAATGCAAGATCATTAAGTCTTTGATGCTCTAAATGATTTCTTCTCTTTGTATGAATTTGTTCAAATACATTCTAATTTCTTTTAATTATAAACATATTCAACTTAATTTAGTCCAAAATCTACGAAAATTTAAATCATTTTCAACCATAGGATTATATCTTGATTTCATGCTCACCAATTTTGACAATTTCATTGATTATTTCAATAATATTAGGATTTGGTTTCTATTGCGATTTAAAAAAAATTATTATAATTATTCCGTACTAGAAATTTTATGGCAAAAAATAATAATAATAATATCTTAATTTTATACAAAGATCAAATACATAGATATAGGGGAGTCACAACGGGCTAACAAACGGGTTCAAATTTTACTTGAAATTAACCTAACCCAAATCCGGTTAACCTGAACCCTACTTATTTAATAAGCAGGACAAAAATTGAACTCATACCTAACCTGCTAGCAACCCTAACCCAACCCGATAATCCGTTTAATTAAAAAATATTGAATCTATTTTTGGCGTTGCTTGGTTGGATTTGACTTCTTTCTTTGGAGTGTTGGGGTGGTATTGATGGCCCTTGTTTTGATCTTTTCCTTTGTTTGGGTTCTTTTTGTCTTTCAGACCTGAGATTTTTTTTTTATATATATGGATTGCCTTGGGTAATGGTGGTCCCTTCAGACCCAAGGTTGGCCGATTGATTTGTTGGGTGTCTTGTGGATTGATGCAAGATTGTGGGGTGTTAGCTTTTGTTTTTCGGATTATGATGATGCAAGTTTCCTGCACATCCCCTGGAAGGTCATGTCTTGTTTTGACAACCTTGGTGGTTCCTTTGTGGTCTAGGTTGTCTTTCGTATTTGAGTCTTCTCGTTGTTTCTTCCTCTAATGAATGTTCCAAGCTTGACAATCCGATGAAGATTCTGAGTACGACACTTTGGATTACTTATCCTCTACATATTACTTTGCATTTTGTCCTTAAATGTGATATTTTTCGTCTTTGTATTTTTTTGTTGGCTTTGTTGGTCTATTGGTTGTATGCCCCTTTTTTTTAAATAAAATCTATTTTTTGTTTTAAAAAAATTTTAAAATTGTTTTTTAGCTTATTAATTATAAATTTTATCTTAATTAATAAAAAATCAGTTGATTATACCAATAAATAAAAAGAAATTAAGAAAAAAATTATTAAACATCATTTTTCTGCTCAAAATCAGGTTGGTGATTAAATATGAACCTAACTCGTTTATTGAACGGATTAGAATAGAAAACATGATTAGAACCTAACCCATTTATTAAACGGGTCAATCCGAACTTAAATTTTTCCAGTCGGGCTCGAGTCAGGTTGGCGGATTGGCTTCGATGGGGTAATAAATTGTTGTTTAACACTACGTTGCGTTATTTCATGATTTCCTCCGTTTTAGGTTTCTACAAATATTTTTGCTTCTTCAACTTCTATGACTTCCATAAGGTCGCCTTCTTCTCCGCTTGGCATGAGGACTTTTGAAAGAGTCGCTAAAAGAGCTTCTTCGTCTTCTTCTCCGCCTCTTCGGATCCTGCTTCACGAGCTTCATTTTGAAAGTGGTTTTAAATAAGCTTCTTCGCCATCTTCTTCGCCTCTTCCACTGCTTCATAAACTGTTCTGAAGCAAAAACTCATACTTATTTTGATATTCATCTATATCTAAAATATTCAAATTCCCGCTCACAGCGTGTGCTCTCAATTTTGACTTTCTTGGCTTCATTTGGCAATGCTCTTCTTTTCTTTATTATTTTTTTTCAACAAGTCATCAATTTATGAGATTGAAAACACAAAAGAAAGCCTCACAATGACTGATTTTTTTAACTATATTATACAATACATTTAAAAAAATAACACAACTCCCCTTGGCCTATTGGTTGAGAGCTTAGGCTTCCAACTAAGAGGTCCAAAGTTCGAGTCCATGTGTATGCGTTGTGTGTGTGAGTTTGCCTTAAATGGCCTAAATGTCCCAAAAAAAAATAAGTTCATCAAAGTTAGATTTAAAAGAATTTTATATAACCGTTTGATTTCGTGCCTCTTCGAATTTCTCTCCCATCCATTTCCTTCTTCGGATCGTCTTCCTCTCCTGTCTCAGATTGGCATGAGCTTTCGTACGAGGACTTCTGAAAGAGTCGCTAAAAGAAGCTTCGTCATCTTCTCCACCTTTTCGGATCCTGCTTCACGTGCTTGACATGAAGAAAAGCTTTGAAAGAGTTGTTAAAGAAGCTTCTTCGCCTCTTCGAAAGTCACAACGGGAGGCACTAGAAAGCTTCTTCGCTCCCTTCAGATCCCGCTCAGTGTGTGCAATTCGAGTGATGAAGAGTTCTGAAAGAGCAACGAAATCACTTAACACCGACGGTTTATTTCATATTATCCACTTTCTGTTGTCAAATTAGTTTGTGTTGAGATCCTCCCTAATAAATTTAAAATACCATCATAAAAGGTTTTATCTCCACAATTTTGAATTTCTGCTGCACTATTGGGTCAGGAGATGTTAGCGGTATTATTGAAGCTGACTTTGAGGTTTCATTACTTGCGAAGAAAGCTGTCTTCAAGTGTAGTTGTTGCGTGACTGGTAGGGGTGTCAATTTCGGGTCACGGGTTGGTTTTGGGTTGTACCCGAAACTGATCCGGTACTATTGAAGTCAACTCGAATCCGATCTGTTTTTGTATACGGGTCGATTTTGCTGACCCGAACCGACCCGCTTTGGATTCGAAGTGGTACGTCGGGT
Organism: Dendrobium huoshanense; assembly: GCA_016618105.1. Taxonomy (NCBI): domain Eukaryota; kingdom Viridiplantae; phylum Streptophyta; class Magnoliopsida; order Asparagales; family Orchidaceae; genus Dendrobium; species Dendrobium huoshanense. The sequence continues at coordinate 32,340,635 of CM028354.1, read as the reverse complement.
CGCAGCAGCAACGGGCACGGTGGACTCGATCATGGGACGCTGGTCCGCAGGACCGTGCCTGCGGCTTGATCGCGTCACGCGACTGGGCAGAACCGCAGAATGATGCGGGCAGCCGGGTCATTTCCGGGTTCCCAGCTCAACTCGAACCCGACCCGTTTTTGAAACAGGTCGAAAACCTGAACCCGAACCCGACCCGCTTTGAGTTCGGGTCAACACGAACCCAAAATTTTCGGGTTGGATTTTTGGGTCGGGTCCAATATTGACACGTACCCCTAGTGACTGTCGAGTAAGCTACATCTCAGCCTTGAGCGCAAAAGTTATTGGTTGTTACATTGTCTACATTGAATTCAATTCCAGCTTATCATGAATGGCATCTTTTAGTCCACCAATATAACGGGCCACTAATTGATTAGTGGACTCATTCAAGTTATTCCTAGCACTCAATCGATGGAACTCCTCGGTATAATCATTAACAGATTTATTATCTTGAACACAATGTCGATACTTCAAATACATCATTTGCTCATAATAAGTAGACAAAAATTGTGCACGCAATAGCTGTTTTATTTGATACTAGCTTCGAACTTGACCACGGCCCTCCTGCCTTCGGGTCTAGAGTAATTGCGACCACCACATGCTGGCTCTCCCTTTCAATCTACTAGCAACATATTTAACTTTTTTCTCCTGTTCTACTTCTATTTACACACAAAAAATATTTCAATAGTCCTTTTCTAATCTAAATAGTTTTCAATGTGCAGCTTCCCAGAAAAAAATGGGACTAAGCCTGTCGCCTTTATCCTCAGAATATGTTACTTTGACAAATACAGGTGCTCGCCTTCTTTCATGATCAACATTATATGACCACCTAGGTGCTGATATGGTTTCCGACATACATAAGCGAGCAGTTTTTTGAATGATTAAACCTTCTTTATTAATCTGCAACACTTGTCGAATGTCCGCCTAGAAACAACAGAGATCAACAACCATCTTTAAAACATGCTACGCTACTCGATCAAGCGTGCTCTGCCTAAAGGGCCTCCAGCCTGTGATCATCGTCGCTGGTCAAGCGCTTACTACTCTCTGCCATTCTTACTGAGCCCCAGGCACTGATACTCAAACTCATGCATGATGATGTGGAAGAAGGATACTCTGTATGCTCAAAGTTACTACAACAGAATATATATGTCAAAACTATTGTCAAGAAGGCTAAGCGCCTCTTGCAGAAAGGATCCAACGGCCAAAAGTTATAACTCGTCCTAGCAGAATAAAAGAGGCAAACTAAAGTAATGGAACCTAACTGAAATGCCCGTATGCATAAAATACTCCCTAAAGTACAGTATAACTATGATGCACCGCATCAACTTGTTTCACAAATCTTAAGCAAATTTGCAACAAAAAGATGGAAGGATTAATGATAATGAACATTAACTCATAAATAGCCCACACCTCACAATTAGGCGTGATAAATTTGGCCTATCTTTCTATCTTCCTATCTTTTGTAGATTTCATTTTGTTTAAAGAATTTATTTGGCGTGCTCATTCAATTGCAGGTTAACATCTAGGATTAATTATTCTGTGTGGCTGCCAAATTTCGTTTGGAGACCAACCATAATGCGTCACGTCACCCCTTCGCTCGGTACCGGTACCGCTAACGTGGTACGTTCTGATTGGTCTCTAAATAATATTCTACGTCCGGCCTCCGCACAAAATAATTTCTCAACATTTAGACACAAAGATGGCACCCTTTATCAAAAATTAATGATAACTTTTAGAAGATACCATATTTACTTATATTTCAGGTAGGTCAGTGGAAATCCACAAGGAGCTTTCAAAGGTGAGATTTTTATCTTCCCCTCTCCTCCATATGACCAAATTCTTCCTTACCAGTAAAAAAAATTAAATCTTGGAATAATTGTATTGTATTACAGGAAGAAAGAAGCGAGGGGATGCTGCTCGTAAACTCCATCATTGGGTCTGCTCCACCTCGGCGCGAGACGAGGTGCCCAGCTTGCAGCCACCCGACTCAGTTCAGGTCCATGCAACTTCTCACCAGAGAAGTGCTTCTCACCAGATAAGTGCTTCCATTCTTTCCTTCATTGTTGTCCTTCTGAAGGATCGGTAGTACCTGTGAAGAAAAATACACAAACGAAACCAGCAAAAATAGGGAATAGTTCAAAGAATACCTCTCACTATAGGAAAAAAATTTATTTCCGAAAAACTTTTCGGGCGAAAATAAATTCGTTACAAATTCCGGCGACTTTTCCGACCGATTACCAATGGAACATTTCCGGCAGGCTTTCCCGCGGATTTCCGGCGTAATTTTTTATTAGCTTACCGACGAATTTATTTACAATGGAATTTCTGACAAAAATTATTTTTTTCCTGAAAAAAGACTATAATAAATATTTAGAATTAATTATTTTTAATAACTTATTGTAAAATTAAATTATTTAAATAAAATAATTTAAAATTAATTTAACTTAACTAATTTAATAATTCATTGTTAAATTAAATTAAATAAACAAATAAATAAATTATATCAATAAAATTATAAATGTATTATTAATTTTTATATTTTATAAGTTATAATATAAATATAAAAAAAGCGAATATAAAAGTTTTTCCATTGCAGCATGATGCTTGTGAGCTTGGGCGGCAACGTGAAGGGCAGGGTTCGAATCATGCCTTCGGCGGAAGCATCCGCGGGCACAGGCGGGCGTGCGGGCTCAGGCTTTGGCTGGCTTGGGTGCGCGGGGCTAGGTTTGTGGGCAGGCCTGGGCTGCGGGTTGCCCACGAATTTGGGGCCAGGGGTGGGTCTGGGAGGGTGCCCTGGTTGGGCAACAACATTTTAAAATTTTTTTTTAATTTTTCCGGCGGACAAATCCCGTCGAAAATTGTACTGGCGATAATATTCCGCCGGAAAGCATTTCCGGCGAATTTTTTACGCCGTATCTATTTTTACGACGCGCATGTTACTGCCGGAAAAGCTACTTTCCGACAAATTTAGTTAAAATTCCGACGGATTTTGTATTCTGTGTAATACCCTTTGTAAAGAAGACAACTGCCTTTTCTCTTTCTCTCCTTCTACTATATGTATTTTCCTACCCAGTTATTACTATTTTAATCAAAATACTGTAAAAGTTTGTAAAAGTACTATAAGCAAAAAAAAAATAAAAACTAAGGTAGTGGAAGCATAAAGTTTGTTAGAGTGGATAAAGTGTTCCGCTGTCTCTTATAATAAACCGGTACGGCATCAGTCCTCTCCCCGACTTCAGAAGAGCTCTTGAGATTTAGTGCCGACTGTATTTAATCATCTTCTCTATGTAGATGACGTGTTGGTTTTTGGCCCGGCTACCTTTTCAAATGCTCATGCTCTTAACAATACTCTGAACACTTTTGCTGAACAAGCTGGGCTTTACATAAACAATAACAAATGCTCTATCATCTTTTCTGGTAACCCCAACCTTGCCTCGGATATTAATGCCATCCTTGGTTATTCTCTTTCGGTTGATTCTCTGAAATATCTTGGGCTTCCCATTGCTATTAAGAAATTATCCCCTTCTCACTTCCAACCACTACTGAGTAGGATTTCTACTCTACTTGCTGGTTGGAAAGTTAAGTTTTTGTCTTTTGCAGGTAGAATTCAGTATTTAAAATTCACTATTGCCAACACCATTGCTTACTGGATTAGAGGAGCGATTCTACCTAAGGGCTGCTGTAAACAAATTGACAAATTATGCTCTAAGTTCTTATATCATGGCTCTTCTACTGAGAAAAAACTTCATCTAATTGCGTGGCATAAAACTTGTATACCAACTTGCTTTGGGGGATTGGGTATTCCGGATATCCACTGTCTTTCTTTTGCTCATGGCTGCAACCTCATTTGGAGATTTTATAATCTGAATTCTTTGCTCTTCTCTTGGTTAAGATGCAATTATATTTCTCCTTACAAGCCTCCTAAAGCCAATGTTTCCAAATTCTGGAAAGGAATATGTTCTGTTGCCAATCATATTAAAAACCTTTTTAAGTTTCAGGTGATTAAGGATTCCTGCAATCTTTCTATGTTTTGGGATCCGTGGTTGAATGATCAATCTCTTGCTAGCTTAATGTCTCATAGTTCTGTTGGCAATATGAGTGTTAATGAGTTTATTTTTGAGGGATGTTGGAATTTCACAGATGTTATTTCCCTTCAGCTGTCCCACGCTATTTTGGCTGTTCCTATTTCTGATGGCTCCAGTAGTATCATTTGGCTTGGGGAGGGTGTGCCTTGCTTCAAAACCTTTAAAATGGTTTACTACTCTAATCTTACCAAAGTCAGCTGGTATAAGTTAATTTGGCATAAAAAATTGGCTTTAAGGTATTCGGCTTATGCTTGGTTAGCTGTGATGAGGGGGCTTAAATCGGTGGAGGTTTTGGCCACCCGGAACATTTTCATTCCTCCTATTTGTCTGTTATGCAATGCCGAACATGAAAGCATTAACCATCTTTTCTTCCAATGTGATTTTTCGAATCAGATTTTACAAATGCTTTTACCTACCACGCAGACATTCTTTTTAAGGCCTAATATGATACAGCTTCTGGAATTTTTTGAGGGAGATCAAGGGCTTAGTTCAAAAGAAAAGAATTTTTGTTATTTTGTTGTTTGTTGTTTGCTTTACTTCATCTGGCGTGAACGCAATGATAGGAGATTTTCGAGGAAACTTTGCTATCCTATCATTATCTATTACCGTAGTATCTCTGCCATTCTTTCAAAGGTCAGATTCTGGAAGAATTTTGAAAATTTATACAGCACCTATCCACAATGCTTCTCTCGCCAATTATAATTATGGAAAGGTTATGGAATTTGTCCCCTGGCAATGATGAGTCGGACTGGGTTGTCGCCTACTACCCTGGATGGCCTCATTATCTGCTTGTATTCCGGTACTTGGCCTGGCTTTTGCACCCTGCTGGACATTCCTGTGGATTATTGATGGCAACCGGGTATCTTTTTGAAGGCTTTGAGTGGCTACGGTGATTTTTGCCTTCTCCCAGTCCGTTTATTCTGAGCCTCGTTGGTGACATTTTTTTTGTCATTCTGGGATTGTAATTTTTGTTTTCTGCTCATAGTTTTATTGTTTAACTTTTGAGTGGGATGCTTCTTTTTGTAACCTGTTCATTTGATCAATATACGGGCTAAGCCCCAAAATTTCCCAAAAAAAAGAGATTTAGTGCCGAGCCGCTTCCACAGTTCTAGTGAGAAGTGGCTTATAAATTTAACATCTCTGTTCGATGTAATGCTTCTTGGTAAACCATGCAAGTGAACAATTTCTTTAAAAAATTTTTAGCAATATGCATGGCATTGGAGATTTTCTTACAGGAAATTAAGTGGCTCATTTTTGAGAATCTATCGACGACCACAATGATTGAGTCGTTGCCCCGCCTAGTTCTCGGCAAACCAAGAACAAAGTCCATGCTCAGGTCTTCCCATATGGAGTCAGGTACCCGTAATGGCATGTATAAACCTGTATTTTGAGCTCCTCCTTTGTAAATTTGGCATATGGGACAACTGTCCACTAGGCGGAAGGTGTCACGTCGTAACTGTGGCCAGAAAAATCGTGACTGGTGTTGTCGAAGGGTGTTGTCTTTATCAAGATGGGCTGCAAGTCCGCCACCATGTGTTTCTCTTATAAGATGCTGACGCCAAGAAGATAGGGGAATGCAAAGTAGATTTTGCTTAAAGAGAAACCCATGTCTCACGGAATAGTCTTCAAATTGTTGTGTTTATTGGCTTATGCTTAAGTGTAAAGGAGATTCGTTGTAGGACTGTATTTGATTGTGATTTTATTAATAGCTCTGCTATCGACACACATCCGCCAGTTGCAATCTTTTTTTGGTACCAATAGTGCGGGCACTGCACAAGGGCTCAAGCTAACTTTATTAGCTGTTTCCTCATCAAATCATCAACAAGCTCTTGCAAAATCAGCTATTCCTTCGGGTTTAGCCTATAGTGGGGTAAGTTTGGCAATGTGGCACCATGCGAGAAGTCGATTTGATTTTGTCCTTCTGCAGGATCGGTAGTACTTGAAAGAAAAATACACAAACAACACCAGCAAAAACAAGGAATAGTTCAAAGAATACCTCTGTATTCTGTGTGTAATACCCTTTGTAAAGAAGACAACTGCATTTTCTCTTTCTCTCCTTCTATTATATGTATTTTCCTACCCAGCTATTACTATTTTAATCAAAATACTATAAAAGTTTGTAAAAGTACTATAAGCTTCGTTTGGGACGGCTTTCTTGTTGCTTCTTAAAACAGCTTTCTAGTTCAATAATTAAAATTTTTGTGCAAGAAAGCTATTTTAAGAAGCAACAAAAAAGCCATCCCAAACGAAATCTAAGATAGTGGAAGCATAAAATTTGTTAGAGTGGATAAAGTGTTCCGCCGTCTCTTATAATAAACCGGTACTGCATCAGTCATGATCACCAATGTTAATGATGAGACAATTCTAATTAGAAGACCGAACTTTTATTTGGTCCGGTGCAAGGAGCTAGAGGAAGGTTCGGTTTTGCCTAAAAAAGTGCAAATACCGAGTTTTTTGAAAAAATACCGAGTTTTTTGAAAAACTCGGTATTTGCACTTTTTGACCTATTTTTGCCTAAAACCGAACCTTCCTCTACATCCAGTGAAAGGACCTAATAATTGCTCTTAGAAGACCATGAGCTAGAAATGCAAGTGTGGAAGTTTAATCTTTTCAACCGTTAAAAGGTCTTTGGTTTTTCTTTTGTGTAATCAGCCATGATGAAATTATATAGATTAATTAATATATTGATTGATTCTCGTTGTCTTTTTTAAGTTTCATTTGGGGCAGCTATCTTACTGCTTCTTAAAGCAATTTTTTATTGCTTTAAAAAACATCAAGAAAGTCGTCCAATTGATACTGTAATCTTACACAACTCCCCTTGGCCTATTGGTTGAGAGCTTAGGCTTCCAACTAAGAGGTCCAAGGTTCGAGTCCATGTGTATGCGTTGTGTGTGTGAGTTTGCCTTAAATGGCCTAAATGTCCCAAAAAAAAAAAAATACTGTAATCTTCTATAAAAAGTTTTTTTAAAGCATCTAAATTGACTTGCAGATGAAATGTTGAGATGCCTGCAATTGTTGCAAAGTCCATCTAAATGCTTTCGGATGCCGGACTAGGAATGGCAATGTTCAGCCTTGGTAAGTCTATAGCGCTCGCAAGTTGTTTGTTCATATGCCTCTTTGAAAAGTAATATGTTGGTGGAGGTAACCCGAGATGGTAATGAGCATGCAGGGTTTTTCATGGCGTTGCAACCAAGGATAATAGCATGCGAGAGTACGGTGGCAACTTTCTCTATGGGAGTGAGGTTCCTCGCCGAACCAACTCTTATGGCAGCAGCTAGGGCTGCAAGCGAATCAAAAGTTCGATGACGGTTCTATTAAAACTTGTTTGTGATCGTTTAACTAGTTAAACAAATAAATTTGAATAATATTTTAAATACTTGATACTTAAATAAACAAGTTTGAACACTAATGTATTCTGCTCATTTATGTTCATGAACAAAATCATTTATAGCACATGAACAGGCTCGATTCGTGTTTGATTTAGAGCTCGTGAATAAGATCGATAAAAACTTGATTAATATTTGATTATAAAATGATAAATATACATAATATAAATATTATAACTAATTATATTTGATAGCTCAAGAATACTAGTTAGATTTGTTCATGAAGGTGATTGTTTCATTGTTCAAAAAATTTGCTAAATATGTTGACGAATATGTTCGATGTACACTACAGGAAAATCACTTATTACCGGCGGAATTTTCCTACGCCATTTTTTCCGGCGGCACGAAAGCCGCCGGAAAACCGCCGGAAAATTAAAAAACCGCCGGAAATAGGTCAAATTCCGCCGGAAAAAGCCGCCGGAAGTGGGTGATTTTCCTGTAGTGGTAATTGTTTGTTATGAGGCTCGATAAAGCTTGTTTAAGTTAATGAGCATCTAGAAGTAATGCTCATTTATAGTTCGTTGAGGGTTATTTGTTTAAAGATTAATAAGCACTAAACGAATCGAACATGAACCAAACACGAACACTCATTAATTTAAACGAACCAAACATGAATAAAAAATCAAACATTAACAAAAACAATAAAGCTTGAATCAAACACAATTCAAACTTGAACAAGCTGATAATAAATGAACTCAAACATGAACGCTCACATACTCGGCTTGATTTAGTCCGTACGTTTGCAGCCCTAGCAGCACCCTCCATACCAGCCGACTTTCGCAAGGTTATGCTATAGAAGCTATAGCTAATTATTTTGTAAATTTTAAAATTTTATGATTAATGATTTCAAAGATCATGTTTTGTATTTTAATTGAGGGAAAGTATATGAATGAATATAATTTTCATTTTCTTCTAGCAAATTCTTAATAATTATATTGATAATTGAATTTTTTATTCATAAATTTTTTTGTTACCTCAAATAATAAAATTAGTGTTATTTTATATTATGTAATTTATTTGTCTTCTTAATGAGAAATAATTAGACGCTACAATATCAAGGAGCTATTGATTGATCTTCAATGTTATAGCCAAGACATAATAATTAGATAAGAAATAAATTTCATTAAATATCACCAAAATTGATATCCATAAATATATATAGAACACTTCATGAAATTAAAGAAGAGTGATTTATTTGGTTGATCATTTTACGGCCAATTTTTTTATTTTGGTTGCTATATAAAAAATGTAATAAATAAAATTAATAATTAAATTGTTAAATAGCATCCATCTAAGTACTTATCAGCTTAAAAAATTATCATTAATATGTATAATTTTAGCGATCAATACTAATAAGTGACCACTAAATTAGCATACAAAATATTTTTTGGCCACCAAAAGCTTTAGCAGCGAGCCTACTGTGCCAAACTAGCGACCTAATTATGACGAATTCTATGATTAAAGGGACTAGTTAGCAGATTGATTGGAGTCGAAGATTATTGAAAAAGTATTTGTAGTATGTTAGAAGTTATTTGTCTATTCGAAATCAATTTGTTTCATGGTGAAAAGTTGGTGTTAGAAGAGAAGATAGTTTATTATCTTAGCGTTGCATAGGGATCCACATACAATCATACACAAATAAAATTAGGTCGCAAAAGGCACAATAATTTTTACGTGAAAATACGATAGCTAAATTATTGGGTTTGACCTAACTAAAATAATGGATTAGGTAAATAAGATTAAAAATACCTGATTTGCATCTCAATTAGGTGAAATTATTCTGTGCGGTCACCAGACGTTGTATGAAGGCGAAACAATCATATTACTTTTTGGCTGTGTACCGGGTGCTGTGCATCCTGATTCGCCTTCAAATAATCTGATAACGGCACTTAATAATTTCTCCTCAATTGGAGAATATAGTATTACAATGTTGGGATTGCTATCTTGACTTTTTATGATTGTAATGAAGGATATTAGAGAATCAGTGAAAGCCTGAAAGGTGATGAAGACTAACAAATGAGATTGATATATGGTAATGCCACAACACTATTGCAACACTGATAGTTGTGTGAGAGATTCTACTTGGGCTTACATTCAATTGGACTATAAGTTTATTAAAATTGACGTTCCGTTACTATTGAAAAAAAAAAAAATCAAAATTTATGTTTGATCAAATAAAATTTCTAATGGCGTATCAAAATATAAAGAGTTTGAGTTGACAACTCTAAAATTATTGACAAAACTCCAATACTACAACAACAACAACATCAAGCTTTTGTCCCACTACGTGGGGTCGGCTACATGAATCCTTTTTCGTCATTGTGTCCGGTTAAAAGTCAAATTCTCATTTAGGTCTAATAAAGAAAGATCATTTCTAATATTTTCTAACCAAGTCTTTTTAGGTCTACCTCTACCTTTCTTAACAAAAGTCAAATCTAATACTCAACTTTCCTAACTGGGTCATCGGAAGGCCTCCGTTTAATGTGACCAAACAATCTAAGGCGACCCTCTCTAGTCTTACAAATTAGCTAACCCCAAGCACTGGATATGTTTGCTTCGTAATATCATTTGCAATTTCACCAAATTGTTATATAAAACTTTATTTGATTATTAGTTTTTCACAACAAAATGCTCCTAGAAAAATAAATAGCATTTACTTGCTATTTGCATGGAAGTAGGTAAAATCTTGCATTGTTTTGGAAAGAAGGATTATAAAGACATCATTTGATTTGAATGTAACTTCAAATTTGATATAAAATTGGGAAATTTTTTTTTTGTTTGACAGAAGATGAGTGCTCACCTTGTCCCAATGAAGAATTAGACTAGAAGAAGAAGCCATCAAAAGAGTAGGGAAGCACAAGTAATGGAGATGATTGCAGGAGATGAGTGCCGTTTCCTGAAAGGGAGACAAATACTGAGCTAGTGAGCTGCCTTTGTTGACACGAGCGAAGCTAGGTTACCGAGACTCACAAATGAAGGTAGGTCACAGACTCACAAGGTGTTTTATTGTGCGGGAGAACTGGGCGGGAAGAAGGGCCAGATCGTCGCAGGCGGGAGAAGGAAGACCACGAGACATTTTTCGTACGAGAGGAATGTCTGCACTCACAAATGCAGTACAAATAAATTTTAAAATACTTCATTTTGACGCTGTAGATTTGTTTTGTGTCGCATCAAATATAGAAATACTCAAAATATATACTTATTTACTTTACAATGCACAGGCGTGCTATCTACGCAGACATTATTTATATATAAATGGGCTTCACGAACTCCATGAACGGAACATAGGTTTTCACCAATCCCGACCGGCGGCGAAATGCTTTGCAAAAGCTTTTAAATCCTCCTCCGGTAGAATAACTCCAATCTCTATCCCTCCCTCTCCATCCCTGCTCTCAGCCAACGCCACGGCGCCAGTCTCCCTCGTCGATATCACCTCCACCTTCCTCGGCTTTCCCCAACCAAAATCAGTCTCGTAAACCCCCATCTTCGGCGACCCCGCAACCGTCAACGGCCGCCATGGCGCCAGCTCCCCAATCCTATCCATCAATCCATCCATAATCTCATGAACCTCATCTCCCAACTCCTCAATCCCCTTCCCTATGGCCGCGGAAGCAACCAAAATCCCATCTTTCGCCAAAAGCTCTTCAGCTTTACACTTCACATAGCATGGGGCGAGGCAGTTCCCGTAATAGTTCGCCGGAATCTCAGGGCGAATTCTCCGCCGCCAGTCCACTGCGAATAAGACGTGCGCCGCGCCGTCACCGTCAGTTATGCAACGAGTTTTCACCATGCAGGTCCATGAATAAGCAAGGGATATCACAAAAGAAGAACAGTGGAAACGGTGCATCCCCTGTTCCGCAGCCTTCCCCTGCACCCGCTTCTTGAGCCGATCGATCTCCGGAGCGGAAATGCTGAACGTCGCGGCGAAAACACCGCCGGAGATCCCTGAATTCACCATCTTTTCCTTCGCTCTCTCATCCAGAACGCCCTTCTCTATCTGCAAGTACAGGTTTCGCGGATCAGGAATCACAGTTCGGTCCATGACCGGAGCTGGCAGCCCGGGATTTAACCTGTCCAGTCGTAAGCCTGATGCCGCAGCGGCAGACCATAACTTGATGAATTGCATTGAGCTGAACCCGTCACAAGCCGCGTGGTGCACGGCGAGGGCGAGGCAAAGGCCATAGTTTGGAAACAGAGTGACCTGAACAGCTAGCAGAGGCTGTTCTTCACGGGATATTGGAAGTCGAGGAATCAGAACTAGAAGCTTCTCTACCGGCCGGGAATGATCACCAGAGATATCGAGGAAGTCGGCGGCGGCGCATTCGTATTCGGAGACGGTGAGGGTAACGGAGTCCGAGTCCGTGGTGGCAATTTCAAAACGGCCGTCAGATTGGGGCCGGCGAATGGTGGCGGCTAGAGGGTAGAAGGTGGAGAGGGCGACGGAAAGGGAAGATTTGAAGATGGGGAGGTGGAAGTCAAGAAAGTGGGAAGTGGGATAGGGAAACTGGTAGAAGAAGAGGCGTTCTACGGGGCTGTAGTTGATCCATATCAAGTCGAAAAAGGTTAGCGGAAGAGATGGCCGGACTTCGCCGGAGGAGAGCGGCGGCGGAGATATAACTGATTGGTGGAGGATATTTACCGACGTGGAGAACGTCATGTTTTGCTTTCGGGACGTTGCTTGCAGGGACGATGAAGGCCGCTTCATAAACATTAAAATTAAAAACAAATCCCAAATAAAAAACATTAAAAAATATCCACTTGCGCACAAATTTGTAGTGAATTAATTAGAAATAATTCTAAAACTGAGACTCCCTCACTCCTAGGGGTGTCAATTGGGTCAACAGGTCGGGTTTAGGTCAAACCCGAAATTGACCCTATACTGTTCGGTCTACCCGAATTCGATCATTTTTTAAAAACGGGTCAAGTTTTCAGACCCGAATCCGACCCGATTCGGGTCCAGATCAAACCGACCCAACATGAATGACCCGAAGTTGACCTAAAATTACTAGTTTTCGGGTCAAAAATTGAGTCAATATTACAATTTGGGTCAAAATCGGGTAAAAACTGATCAATCTCGGGTTTCCAAGTAAAAATGGAGTTTTCGTGTCAATTTCGGGTTGCTGGGTCAACCAGAATTCGACCCAATTTTTAAATCGGATTGATTTATTGAACCCGAACCCGACCTGTTTCGGATCAACCCGAACCCGACCTGTTTCGGATCCGAGTTATCCCTAACCCGAAATTTTTTGGGTAGTGTTTCAGGTCGTGTCAAAAATTGACACCCCTACTCACTCCAACAAAAGATAGCTTATGAGTTATGAGTACTTCTTTGTTCTTTGATGGAGAAATCATTATGTGTGGTGCTTGTTTGAATTATGAGTATACGTAGTAATTATATATATTGTATAAAAACAAAATAAAATCGTATATAAAATTTTACATAATATATATATTTTGTACACTCATATTTCGGATCAAATTTTTCCAACCGGATTCAGCACATAATAATTTCTCTCTTTGATGACTGCATTTTATTAAGGATTCATTTGGAACAACTTCTATGTTGCTTTCTAAACAATTTTTTAGTATAAAATTATTTTAAATTAAATTATTTTTGTATTAAATAATAGTTTTAAAATTACTACTAAAGTAAATTATTTCTTACTATAATAACATAATTTTTTTTATTAAGGACCATATCCTATTTGATGATAGGGGTTAATTATGATGTGTGAGACCTCGTTCCCTTACTGTTCCTCTCTGAATTGGATTTTCCTCCCAGAATCGGCCAGGACGAAGTTGAGATCGTCCAGGCCGATCAGTGCATTCAAACAGCTGTTTTCCTGGAACTATTTCTGGACAGGATCGTCCATGACGATATTGAGATCGTCCAGGACGATCGGCACTGTTCACAATACCGTCCTGATCATCGCCCTGGGAATGGTCCAGGACGATCAGAATTGGTCTGATCGTCCCGGGACGATCGGACGATCGGCCAGGCCGATCTGTGTATGATATAAGGAAATGAGCTCGTTTTGAGGAGAGAGAAATTCATTTTATAAAATCAGATATTTTGAGGAGAGAGAAAGAGAAAGGGAAAAAGAGGAAAAGCTGGTTTTCGGAGACCGCGGAGCGCTTTTCGTCCGACGCTGCTGTTGGAGAAAGTGTAGATCTCGTGGTAAGGACTCCGAACCCTGTTTCTGTTTTCAGAGATATTGTGTTTTGATCGAGTTGTGCACTGTTTTGTGTTTTCGTAGTCTACTTTTGGACATGATTTTGATTTGACACAACTTTCACCGCACAACTTCTAGTATGTTATAGATATGACTATTGTACACGATTTGACTGTATTCTACGAAGATTTTATCGGTCGGAATTGATTCTACGCGATTTTACTTGAATAGAAAATTATCAGGACTTGATTTGATTTGGATTCTATAGATTGATAGGCTTATATCGACATTGTGAACGTTCTGTTGTAATTTGGAAGAATTTAGAATTTTTTGTCTTTTTGCAGGTTTTTTGTATAAATTTGACCGACTACCGTTACTCTGCCCGATTTTCGTACGATTTCTGATTTGTCTGGAATTGATAGATTGAATTGATCTGCATATGACTATTGATATGATTGCTTTATTATTGACTATTAAATTGATTATTGATTGATTATTGATATTGATCACAAGTGGAACCTGGTTGAACATTGGTTGAAGATTGATATTGACCTGTACAGGATGGTGGGCCGACGGGCTTTCCTTTAAACATTGATTATTGATATATTGATGGGAGTCATAAGGAGTTATTGATATGCCGACGGGCGAAAAGAGTGACGACTCTTATTGATTGAACCAATGTAAATGATATCTACAACAGCAATATGGATTCTACAATAGCAACATAGCCAGTTGATTTTACTTGTTCAGTATTATAGTATTGAAATGCATGTTTACTGTATTGATATACGGATTTATTGCTTTATCGATTTCTGTTTTATGGATTTGTCGGATTTACTGTATCGTACGATTTTATTGATTTCATCAATTGATTACCGAGCATTGATACTACTGAGCATTGATATGGACATGGATGGATATAGATATTGCATTGATAGCATGGATATGGACATCGTATAGATTCATTGATATTACTGCCTACAGATTTTATAGATTCGTCATCGCTACTGTTTCTGCACCATATTGACTGCTTTATAGATTCATTGTTTCGTATTGCTTTCCTCGATTGATTTCATTGATTCAACAGCATCGATTTGATTGACGGATATTGATTGATTGAGTCGATTTATCGATTTGCCTGCCGCTGCATTGACTGGTTTTATTGACTATTGATTTCCGGATTGCATTGACTCATTGACCATTGACTGATACGGATTTGATAGATTGACATGCATATTGATAGCATCGCCGTGCTTTGATTTCAGTTGTAGGCTTTGGTGACCTGCTGGGCTTTGTAAGCTCATTATATGTGGTTAAAATTTTCAGGTCTGAGCAAGGCAACTGGAATGGAGTTCGATCAGAATGTCAGACGAATCCTTTCACTATTGATATCTGGGGTGTTACATGATGTCATATCATTACTTGCTCGGTAGTCTTTACACAATTAGTGGTCCTTAATAGTAACGAGAAGCTCCGAGAGAGGGCAAATTATTGCATTTCTCACCGGAGGCGTATAATAGATTCGGACATCAATAAAAATATGTCACATTACCTGCGCTTTTAACTCCGCTTTAGGTGCTTTGACTGCACTTTACCGGCGTTTTACTTGCGCTTTTGATGTGGTTAATTTGAAATAATATTTTATTAATATCCTTACCTATCTCCGCGTCCGGTGATCAGATGCAATAATTTGCCCAGAGAGAGGGTATAGTTTTTTTATTACTTCTTAAAAATTAAAATTTTATACTTACAAGCTACTTTAAGAAACAGTAATAAATTGTCCCAAATGAAGCTTGAATATATTATACATCGTTATTGGGACCAAAAAATTATCATCTCAAAACTTTACATAACAAAAAATAATATTTTTTATTCAAATTTCTTATTTGTTATAGTTTTCGAGATAAAAATGTGGACCCGAATCCAACCGAGTAGCAATCCGAATGACCCAATCCTACCCGATAACCCATTTTAACTTAAAAATCTTTAACTTTTTAATAATAGATTTTAAATTAATTAATTAAAAAAATGATAATCATATCAACAAATAAAAAAGATTAAGAAAACAAAAAAATTTAAACAGATCATTTAGAGTCAAAATAGAGTTAGCGTGTCAACCCAAATCCATTCCGTTTATTAAACGAGTCAACCTGAACCATAATTTTTTAGTTCGGGTTCGAACCAGGTTTGCGGGTTAGGTCATATTTTGTCACCCCTAAGTAGGGTATTTATTGCTGAGTCAAAGCAATTTTATCATAATGAGTTGAAGGAAATTTATAAATTATGCCACAATGATGTGCCAACTTGTTAAAATACAGATCATTTTGAATATTCTTTGAAAGCAAAAGAAACAATTAAGTTCATTGTTTTTTTTTTAATTATAAATTTGATGATATCAACATTTTATTTTATAAAAAATTTATTAGTTTATTGGTTGTTGAACCATAAAATTAAATAGAAAATTGTATTGGAAATTAGTTCAGTGGTGTATAAATTTATTGGAATGATTAGTCTAAGTGACATTTTGAGATCATTTTTTTTAATTTTTTATTTAGATATTTTATTTTTTTTATGTATGTTTTGATATCTAATAAAATTAAATTTGGTTTTGTATGTTATTTTTTGAATATTATATGAGAAATTAATGAGTCAAATATGGCATCTTATGATAGTGGTGGTGGTGGTTGTTGTGTGATGTTGAGGGATGTGGCTAGACTGGTTAGTAGTGTCAGTGGGTGGAGAATTATTCCGTGCGGAATCCAAACAGAAAGAACAGTTCGGACATGTGAGTTTACACATTGTGTATCAATTTTTTGTACACATTGTATGTACACTCACAGTCGGGACGGTTTTTCCCGTCAAGACTTCGAACGGAATAATTTCACCAGTGAGTGGAGGTAGTTGGATGTTATTGTCGCCAAGTAGCAAACTACGAGTGGTGAATATAATAGTTTTCATTCTAAAAAAATGGAAACATAGCAAATAAAATAACAAAAATGAGCTTTCTTAACAGAAAGAGACTAAATACAACCAATTTAGAAAATGATTCTCTCTCTAAACTCAGACCACATAAATTTTCTATAAAATAAGTTGAACACGAACAATTTCTAACTCGATCCTATTTCAAAGAAGCAAATTTTTTAACGAGTCGAACACGATCAACAAGAAGTTCGTTCGAACCTGACTCATTTGCACTCCTAATTCCAACACTATAAAGTTCACCCAAAGCTCAATCAAAATTTAACAGCTTCCATTCAATAACAAGAGAATCTCTAATACATAATAGATCTCATAATTTGAAGCTTTGGATCTTTGATTTTACATTCTTACAAATAAACAATTTTCAAATAAAAAAACCAAAAGCCAAATTTTCATAGGATGAATGCATAAAATGTTGGGAAAGCATATCACGTAAATACGTAATGAAACAAATAAGGAAAAAAAAAAAAACCAGAAATGAACACGAGGATTTAATGCCTAAAACCCACAATTGAAAAAAATTCATTATGAAAATTAAGAGAAATTATACAAATCTCTTTCTCTCTCACATTATTTTTATCTCCCTTTACTACATTCTTTATTATGTACAAAGAATAGACAAACAGATAAGCTTAAAATACACCAAAAAACCTAACATTCAATTTAAGTATGAAAAATAACAAAAAAAGCTACCCGACTCGTAGCGCAATGATGTTAAGGTTTGGAGCATTGCGCACCTTCACTCCCTATCTCCAGCCTGAGTTGGAGCTTTGTGACACGTAGTGCTTGGGTTTGGTGTAGGGGTGTCAAAATCAGGTTTCAGGTTGGATTCGGGTCGAATCCGAAATT
Organism: Dendrobium huoshanense; assembly: GCA_016618105.1. Taxonomy (NCBI): domain Eukaryota; kingdom Viridiplantae; phylum Streptophyta; class Magnoliopsida; order Asparagales; family Orchidaceae; genus Dendrobium; species Dendrobium huoshanense. The sequence goes on along the minus strand of CM028354.1, from coordinate 32,323,127 downwards.
GACCCGGGTTCAAACGGGTTGACACAAACCTGACCTGGTTATGTAAGCTGGTCAGAAGTGTAGACCCGGACCTGACCCATTGAGTTATCGAGTTGACTCAACCTGACACAAACTGTTAGACAGCGACAACGGGAAGGCAGACGGCAAGACAGCCGGGCAGTCGACACAAAGCGTGGACATCGAGGCCAATAATTGAGTCGTGCAAAAAAAAAAAAAAAAAAAAAGGTAATGCTGCCACAATAATTGTAGTGAAGTAAGATTCGATGATAGAATGGCTGTCATTTCTTATCATGTGGTTGTGATTCATCCTCACACTTAGACCTGTCAATATGTGCGCGTGACCCGCGGCAGTGTGTAGCCTGTCGCGTGTAGCCTGCCCCGCCGCCGCGTGTAGCCAACCCCACCTACTCGCTGTCGCTGGCTGCCCGCTGCCAATGCTTATGGGATTTGGCGAAATTTTTGAATGGAGGCGCGGGATTTGGCTGAAACAGGTGGGGTCGAGTTGACCCGAAGCGGGTTGGGTTCAGGTCTATAAAATCGATCCGTTTGCAAAAACGGGTTGGGTTAGGGTTGACCTGATTAATGCCGGGTCAGTTCCAGGTTCGATCCGAACCCGACCCGTGACCCGAAATTGACACCCCTAACTAGTAGGAGAATAACTAACTCAATATTGTAGAAAAAAAAAAAAGAGTGGAAACAGAACCAAGTCAAGATGGTATGAGTCACCCCTTCTTCTTGCACCAAGGATCAAACCATTTAATTATTATTTTCTATAAATTATTTTCTTTGTTGCGGCATTTTTCTTACTCCAAGTTATATATATATATATATATATATATATATATATATATATATATATATATATATATACACGACATCACAAAATTAGCTTGATCGGGCACGAATCTCGAGGCAAAAGCTAGTTGGAAACTTCAAAAATTAATTTTGGGAGTACCCGAACTCTGATTTCAGCGAGCTTATAGTCAAACTGAGCGTCTAGTAAATACGAACCCAACGACTCCAAATTCAACTCAATTCGAGTCCAAATGAGTCTGAATCAAGGACCAGAAGTGCTGTTGGAAGGTTCAAACTGCAATTTGAGTTACCAAACGGTCTCCGATTTTGACGAGCTTATACTCGAATCGAACGGCTCGACGAGATGAATCCAACGAGCCCAAGATAGCTAAATTCAAACATCATTAAAGCCTCCAAATATCCAACGAACGGTGCATGATCGAGGGGTTCAATATCGGCCGTCCATTCGAACCACTCTCGATTCGCCCATGATCTCACACCTATTTACGAGCCACGCCACTCAAGAAAAATTATAAAAAGAGCCCTCATTAATCACAAATGGGGACTCAAGTGAAGAGAGAGAAGAACGAAGAGAAGGAAGAAGCTCCTCCTCGATCACTGTCAGAGCTCTTCCCGCCGCTTGAAGACGCCGGAACTTTGCCGGATTTTTGGAAAACGCGGGGAGTTTGTAGAACTCTGTAGCTTTGTGAGAAGTTGATTGTAAACTGATCGTCTTGATTTGTAAGACGGATCAACCTTTGTACTTCATACAAACACTAGTGGAACTTTACAACTGGGCGAGGCCCCATGGTTTTTTCCCTCTTTCGGGTTTTCCACGTAAAAACCTTGGTGTTCATTTCTCTTTTCTGTTTGTGTGCTGAATACTCGTACAACGCTCGGACGCAAATTTATAAACTCTACCACCGCGTATATTCTAGCACGCAACATATATATATATATATATATATATATATATATATATATATATATATATATATATATATATATATATATATATATATATATATATATATATATATATATATATATATATATATATATATATATTAAATTCAAATCGGTTATTGAGTCGTGTTCTAGTCAAGCTACTGGCGGGTCGAGTCATCTCCATATTTTTTTGACTTGTTTATTAAAAGGTTATATTCTACTGATTGAGTTTAGATCAAATCAGAACCCAACCCGTTATTCCTTTTTGGCATCTTTATATAAAATCAATGAAACGTGTAATAAAAAAAAAAAAACTAATTTGAAGATAAAATAGAACAAAGCATCCTAACATAATTTTTTATTTGTCAAATTTTTATTAGCCAACAAGTTCAGAGTGCTAATACATTTTGCTTAATGATATCACATACCATATTTAAGTGAAATTAATGACTAAAATAATATTAATAAAATTGACTCAAAATAAACAAGTCAATTTGGCTTCTTCTATATTCTAAGATTCACACTTAGGTTTTGTTGGGTATGCTTTCTTTATGATTCTTAAATTAGCTTTCTAATATAAAATATTTAATTTTTATACTAATTAAAAAGCTGTTGACAATGAAAAAAAGTCGTTCCAAACGAAGCCTTAAAGATACTTGCACGCTAAAGTTTCATTTGAGATAGTTTTTTTTTTTTTTTTTTTTTTTTTTTTAAATAGCATTTTAGCACAAAAAAATTTTGAACTAAAAAAACTATTTTAGAAAGCAATAAAAAATGTCTGAAATGAAACCAAAGGCCGCTTTGTTTGAGACAGCTTCTTAATGCTTTCAAAAGCAGCTTTATAGCATTAATATTTTTAGTTCAAAAAAATTTTATACTAAAAAACTGCTTTATAATGCGAATGATGCCTAAGTTTTGTTTGAGACAGCTTTCTTGTTAATTTCTATAGCAGCTTTTTAGCACGAAAATATTTTTGAACTAAAAATTTTGATACTAAAAAACTGATCAATTTAGAAAATAATAAGAAAGCTATCTCAAATGAAGCCTAAATTTACATGAAAAGCCAATAAATTATTCTCAATTATGCATCTCATGCATACCATAGTAATTATGCCTCAATCATCCCATCAATTGGATAAATAGGCTTCTCCAAGGCAACATATTCCCTCTACCCAATTTTGGGGAATCTTATCAAACAAAAAATCTTATAAAAAGATACCTAATTAGAAATAAAATGGTCATTAGTTAAACTAATTACATCAATTAATGTGTTAAAAATATCAAACTCGACACAAAATAGCATATTTGCATGGTGGAAAAAGTAGAACAGCATAAAACTTCCTTTGCTGAGGAGATTATTAGGTGCGCATAGCTCATGTTAATTATATTTTTGTTTCAAAGTTAGAGGAGATTTAATATAAATTAATGAGAGAAAATAAGAGAAAGAAGATATTATATATTAAATGACTAACCATTCTGTATAAATTAGTCTAATTGATGACTTCATTACATGTTAATGATAGAGGTTTGCAAAGAAATTCACATTCCTACTCAACCTCTCAAATAAACATATCTAATAATGACACCTTCTTTATAATAAAAATCTAACACAATAATTAATTGAGTCGAGCCTGAGTCAATCCTAATTTGAGCTTGACCAACTTGATTAATTAATCGAGTTCGAGCTCGCTCGAGCTTTATTCTATGAGTTCGAGCCAGTTTACGAGCTGACTCGTTTATTATGAAATAGAGAAAATGATTATGATTCACACAATTATGAGAAATTAAAAGAAAATTAATAAAGAATAATTTAATATAAGAAAGTTTAATATATTTTAAAACTTTTTTTATATAGTTTTGTACTTAAAATTCTAAATACTTGTTGCGTCCTGGAATATTCACGGCGGTAGAGAAATATAAAGTTTAACGTCTTAGCATTGTACGAAGATCCAGCACACAAGCAGATAAGTGAGAGGGTGTAGCATTCATAAGAGACACCAAGATTTTTACGTGGAAAACCCCAAAAAAAGGGGGAAAAAATCACGGGGCCTGGCCCAGTTTGAATGAATCCACTAGTATTTGTAGTCGATTACAAATGAGGCCTTTCCTTAGGAGAAGGCCTTGGATTGATGTAGCAAATGTACATCATATAGATTGCATTACATGGTAGGAGTTACATATACATGTTTGTTTGGCCTGAAAAATCATAGTCGGCAGGAGACCGGGGTCAGAAAGACCGTTGTCTGTTGATAGAGGTCGGAAGGACCGTAGTCGATAGAAAACTGGGGTCTGAAAGACCATTGTCTGGTGATGGAGGTTGGAAGGACCATAGTAGGCGACAAAGGCCTGAAGGTCCGTAGGCGCTAGGATACAGGGGTCTGAAAGACCGTTGTCTAGTGATGGAGGTCGGACGGACCGTAGTAGGCGACGGAGGTCTGAAGGACCGTAGGCGGTAGGAGACAAGGAGTCAGATGTTAGTCCCAGTGTCACTTGGAAGATCGGATGTTGATGGTCTGGCCTTGAGTAGGACGTCGGGTCTTAAGCAGGACGTCAGGTCTTCAGCAGGACGTCGGGTCTTTAGCAGGACGTCGGGACTGAACGTCGGACCTTAAGGCAGTGGTGCAATGAAACTCCGGCGGTGGTCCGGCGAGGCTTCGGTGGTGGTCCGACGAGGTTCCTGCAGCGGTCCGGCGGAGGTCCGGCGGTGCTTCTGCGGTGGTCCGGCGGTGGTTCGGCGGCCGTCGAGGAGGAGCTTCCTCCTTCTCCTCCTCCTTCTCTTCTTGCTTCGGCCTCCTTCTTATGAGAAATGAGAGCTCTATTTATAGATTTTCTAAAGTGGCATGGCCCGTAAATAGGCGTGAGATCAGGGGCGAATAAGGAGTGGTCAAATGGACAGCCGATATTGAATCCTACGATCGTGCACCGTTCATTGGACATTTGAAGGCCTTAATGATGTCGGAATTCTGTGATCTTGGGCTCGTTGGATTTGTCTCGTCGAGCCCTTCGATTCGAGTATAAGCTCGTCAAAATCGGAGTCCGTTTGGTAACTCAAATAGTGGTTTGAACCTTCCAAAAGAGCTTCGGGTCCTTGATTTGGACCCATTTGGACTCGGATTGGGTCGAATTTGGTGTCGTTGGATTCGCATTTCCGAGACGCTCAGTTTGACTATAAGCTCGCTGAAATCGGAGTTCAGGTACTCCCGAATTTAATTTTTGAAGTTTCCAACTTGATTTTGCCTCGAGATTCGTACCCGATCAAGCTAATTTTGAGATGACGTATCAATACTAATATATTTATAATGTATTTTACTTTAATATTTTTTAAACGAGCTAACTTGCCAGCTAACCGGTCAAGTCAGGGCTTGCTCGACCTTGTCTTGTTAGCTCATCTAGCTTAACTCACGAGCTATTTATCAAGCTAACTTACGAGTCAGTTTGACCTACTTACACCCCAAAATACTGGATAAATTATTCTGTGCGAGAACCGGATGCAAAACACCGTTCGGAGACCAACCAGAATGTGTCACGTCAGCAGTACCGGCATTACGAAGCCTTGGTATTGAGCAAGGGGTTACAATGTGCATTCTGATTAGTCTATGAATAACGTTTGAAGAATAATTTTTCTAGATACAGACACTAATAGGTGCTCTTTCATAGTTGCATGGGGATCAGCTGACGCACAAAGCATGCAAAGATACTAAGAATCATGAGAAGAGACAAGCGTGAAGAAAAATGGCAGCTAGAATAATATCAGTTGTATCGATGAAAGCAAAGCATGGAAGAATCCTTCGGCGAAGGATATGATATACTGTAAAGGAAGATATGCATCATTACTGTAATTAGTTAGTTTAATATCTTAACCTCCACCGTTGTCACCATCAAAAAATAAGATTTTTCGCATCGATTTCTAGGAGCGGTTTTGTAATCGCTGACAATACCCTTCTTTTGCACCGGTTTTAAAACCGCTGTGAAGAAATTAATGACGGGTATAATTGTTGGGATAAGTCAAAATTTGTGCTATGATAGCCTTATTTTTTAGTAATGTATGTTTCCCAATCTGTTGGTACCTTGCTCTTCTCACACCACACGTCTATAAACCCCTTGGGAAGAACCTGATCACATGTTGTGAGAGTTTACATAGAATAGGAGAGCATTATAGGACAAATAATGTTTCAGTACCAAGAAGCATGGAAATAAATAAAAGATTATGGTAAAATGTTATGATATGCTTACAATTGTTGGATTGAGGTATTGCAAAAATTTGGTCAACGGCATTAAATTATTGAGATGGGGTGCCACAGCAAGATGATCATGTTAGTTCTATGTGAAATATGATTGTATTCATCAATCGGGTTGTATTGTCGTCTCATATTTCAATTCAGTCTATTGAACTCGCTACGTGGTTGCAGTGAGTCCTCCCCCTGCTTGGGTTCGGATGCTTTGCACATGATTTTTTTTTTCTGCATTGCGCCCAAACGCTGCGGCGTTCACTATGCACTTGAGCGCCCCAACATTGTGTACCCGAGCCCCCAGTGCTGTATAGTTTTTATTTCTTGTTTTTCATTAAAAGGTGTGTCCCTTTGTGATTTCTATTGTATCTCTTTGTATATTCTAATATGTGAACGGTGCAATGATGAATAAAGCAAATTCTATATTGTGAGTGAGAAGATATATCTATACTATTTCTCCCAAATTTTCATAATGAATTTCTTGGTGCAGTGTGACTCCATTGTTATTTTCTTGTTTCGAGTTTTTCCATATTAAATTCTAATGTTCTTTCTTTTATGCTGCATTTTATATTTCTTATTTGTTTCACTACGAGTTTTACTTCCCCCAACATACACTTAATATAATACATCAAAAAGTGGGTCTCTACGCGATAAATTGTCATAAGCATAAATTAAATTTCCCGCAAACTACGATTTCCAAGTCAAAATTTATGCATTGTTAGATAGACAACCTAACGTCTAGAGGTTTCAAAATTGGTTTTCGGGTTGAGTTCGAGTTCAACCCAAAATCTACTCGCCTTCAATTGATCCAACTAAAACCCAATACGATTAGACAAACGGGTCAAAAACATAGACCCGGACCCAACCCTTCCTAACCCAGGTTGACTCAGCCCAACCCACTGACAAGGATGAGAACAAGTGCACTAGCAAAGTGCAATCTCTACAGTTATCTTAGACATATCGAAATGCAATCAACATATTCTCTACAATTGGATCATTCATCACCTCTAAGAATTATATATGTTCTTCTCTGTCTTTCAACCAAATGTAGAGGCAGAGATCAGAGAAGTAGCCTATATGCATTAATTCCTTACGAGATACTAAACTTGGATAAGATTTTTTGACCATTGGATTAACTTATTCGACCTCTTTATTCGTCACACTAATCAACGATGAAGAACAATTCCCAGAAAAGCATAAGGACAAATTGGTGTTATTTTATGATGCCAACTTGCTAAAGACAGATTCTACTTGTAAATTTTACAGAAACAAAGCAAATTCTCACTATAAAATCAAAGCCATTTCAGTTCTGAAATCAACCAAAACTGGGTGGAGCTATGGCATTACAAGCTTTCCAAGGAACATACAGAAGATTTAAGCCACACATTCTGATGTTTCTGGCACAGATAGGCTATACTATTCTCTACTTCATCACTGAAGCTTCTTTCAACCATGGAATGAATCCACATGTTTATATAACTTACAGAAATTTTGTGGCTGGCTTCGCCATGTTACCATTTGCTTATTTTCTTGAAAGGTTTAATTTTCAGCATCTGAAATATTATATTTGTTTAAGTTGAAGGATCTGATTAGTTTTCTTTAATGAACTGCTAAAGTTACTCACAAAGATGTTTGGTTTCTATATTTTTACAGAAAGTTGAGGCCAAAACTGACGTTTGCATTGTTTGTGGAGATTTTTGTGCTTTCACTTTTAGGGTAAGCTTAAAAAATCTTACATAATTTTACGAAATTAAATTTGCAGATGAGAAAATGATCAAAATGATCTTAAATTTTTCTGTATGTGCTTTAGTATAAAATTTTTTCAATCTTCAATTTAAGCTTCATTTGGAACTACTTTTTTACTGCTTCTTAAAGGAGCTTTTTAGTACAAAAATGTTAATATGTGCTCTAGAAAGCTTCTTTAATGAGCAATAAGAAATCTGTTTCAAACAAAATCTTAGTCTCTCAACTCAACAAATCAAATCAATCTTATTAATTTGGGCTGGTATAAAGCAACCGAACTAACCCTAAATAAATCTAAAATTCCTTGAATGAAAAGTTTTCATCCACCCAATCCATCCAAAGGAACGACAAAATTAACAACATGACCAAATTGATTCAAATTTGATCAACTTCGAGACTAAGACTTCCTTTGTAATATCTTCCTTGCTGTTTTTTAAAACAGTTTTTCGATAAAAAAAAATATATATGAACTAAAAAATTTTATACTAAAAAACTACTTTAAAAAATAATAATAAAATTGTCTCAAATGAAATCTAAATTGAATATGTGAAAATTTTGAGACTAAAATAAACAGACCTATAAAATTTAACTATCATTTGCTGAAGAGCTCATTCACAAACTCATGCTAATACTTTTTGTCTTTTTCTCATACCAAAACAGTGTAGGCCTAACTCTGAACATGTACTTTGCAAGCTTAAGATACACATCACCTGCTTTTCTTTCTTCAATGGTGAATACAGTACCTTCCATGACATTTGTTATAGCTGTTCTCTTAAGGTATGAAACCTTCTTTTTAGTTCATCAAGGTTTTGTTTATGACGTATTTTTTATTATTTTTTAAAATAATTTTTTAGTACAAAATTAAAATTTTTATATAAAAAGTTGCTTTAAGAAGCAGTAAAAAAATCATCTCAAACAAAATCTAAGAGTCTTAACTTTTCAATACCTGAAAAACCGAAATTTTTTGTTCATTACATTGATTTTTTTTGCTTCCATGACATAGATTAGAGCATCTCAATGTCCAGAGTCTACAGGGATCTGCTAAGGTTATTGGGACCATGGTCTGCTTGGCTGGTGTTATAATCATGACATTGTACAAAGGCTCAGCAGTAAGAAACTTATGGAGTGCAGTAATTCATATGCAACGAAATACAATCCATGAAAACTGGTTAAAAGGTTCTATTTTCACAGTAACAAGTTGTGTAACTTGGTCAGTATGGTACATCATGCAGGTATGAAGCTCTACTGTCTTTTCTCTTTCTCATAATTGGAGCACATCCATTTTGATCATTATTTTTTTACTGTTTCAAAAAAAAAAATTACTAAAAAGCTGCTGTAAAATAAGCTGCAATAAAATTGTTCCATGTTTGAGATGACTTTCTCACTGTTTTTTAAAATAGCTCTCTAGAAAGTTGTCACAAACAAAATCTAAGAGTTTTCATATTCATTCCTAATTACTCGAAATCCAACCGGCCCCATACTTGGAACTCGATCGTTACCACACGAATTTCCATAGATCCATTCTGCTTGCTGTACCAATCTTGACCTGCAAACCCGCATACGGCATACGTTCAGATGATCAGATCTAACTCGGACGCAGATCAACTTGTGAATTCCCTTGCAACATATGCCCCCTCTTCAATTTATAACCAAGCAAAACAAACAGCCATTGTTGAATATAACTATCATCATTAGTCTCTGTCATTATCAGCCATCACCATCACCATCAATATTGCCTTGCAGAGGAACTACGCAGTCGACAAACTCCATCATTGCCCCACCCTTGACTGCCGCCACCACTTATCATGATTGTCAAAAACAGAATAAATTACAAAAACATAAACATCAAACAGAAGAAAGCTTCCAGCTTGACCTGCATAAGTGTGGGTTACTTTATCATGGGGCAGATCATAAGCAAATAAATTTTTTTAATTATTTTGACTATTTTAATTTCCTTTTCTTCTTTTAGAATAGCATAGAAAGTTTAATTAGGCTGTCAGAATTTAAAAAACACTGCAGCTTAAGCTTTCTATGATTCAAAGCCTATCATAAAGGGCACACTTCGCGACATTTTTGAACTGTTTTGCTTCAAAAACTGCTTTTTTAGAGCTTTAAAGCACCGTTTCCAAACACTGATAAAGAACTATGGTTATGAAAGATGGATTTCTTATCTATTACCATGCATGATTAATTAAGAAACTCAGACTAATCATCCCTCAATTACCATTACAGGCCATAACCTTACAAAAATATCCAGCACAACTTTCACTCACTACATGGATGAGCTTCATTGGAGGAGCTCAGTCAGCAGTTTTCGCCTTATATGTAGAGCACAAAGCCTCAGCTTGGATTATCAAATTTGATATTGATTTATGGAGCACATTGTATGGTGTAAGTAAAGCATCAAAAGCAGACAGCTTATTTTATTCAGCGGCCAATCCAGCCTTAATTTTCAGGGGGAAAACTTATAAATAAAAATATAAATTTTTTTTTATAAATATCCTCACAGCCAAAATTTATTCCGAAGGCGCTGCCTCTCAACCTCTACTTGTTCATCGTTGTACGTTTCACATATACGTCAGAGGTCTAAGAAGCAGTGCCACCTGATAGGATTCGACCTGACCGGTCATGTCGCGGGGTCAAGGGTCAGCGCTCCTTTGGGGGGTTCCAGGCCAGAGCAAATTTTGGTTTTAAGGATATTTTTGGATTCTCTTTACTATTTCTCTTTGTATTTGGTCATCGTTCCCTAACAATAACATCACTATATAATGTGTTTAATTATGTTGGGGTAATTGCCTAAAGATCATAGTATTTTAAAACTTTTAGGGGGGCAATTGCCTAAAAATCCTTGTAATAAAGGCTAAAAAATACATGGAGAAAGACAAATTACCTAAAGATTCATATATATATATATATATATATATATATATATATATTCAGGGGGCTATTGTCCCCCATGGCCGTAAGGTGGATCGCCCATAATTTTATTCAGAAGAAATTTTTCTGAAAGAAACTTCATTGCAGGGAATCGTTTGTTCTGGCATAATAATCTTCATTCAGCTGTGGTGCACTAAGGAAAAAGGACCAGTATTTGTAACTATGTTCAATCCACTCTCAACCATTTTAGTGGCTCTTCTAGCATATTTTGTTTTTGGTGAAAGATTGTTCATAGGAAGGTAAATATCAGATATTTCACTTGAAGAACATGAAATAAATTCATATTTTACTTTTTACTTACTGATTGTTTTTGCATTTAAAGTATAATTGGAGGAGTTATTGTCATTATTGGGCTTTACTTGGTGCTGTGGGGAAAAGATAGTGATGAAGCTGGAATGAAGCCACAGCCTGATGATAACAAGCTGGAACAGCAGAAGGAAACTTGTCATGAAGAACCATAGAAGTTAATTTTATTGATTATAACTGATAGCTGCTTTATTTGATTTTTGGTTTTGTAAGAAAGTTGTATTGTTTTAGTTACAACAGTAAAAAATAGTGCTCACCAAAGAACACTTGTTGATGTGGTATACTTTGGGAAGAAACAGGTTCACAAGCATAAAAATGGGAGAAGGCAATGTAACAGTAATGGCTTTAGCCAAGAAATTGTATTTCTTCAAAAACTGGTTCACACTTCTTCTCCCGGAGAAGAAAACAGGGGCTGCCATTGCCTAGAATGGCAAAAGACAAGCTGGCAGTAATAGCAGAACTGCCGCAAGCTAAATAAGGAAAGAACTGCTGGTGGAGCAGCCACCACTAACGGTCATGATAAAAACTTAAAATAAGAAAACAAATAACCATAATTAAACTAGCTAATGTATTAAGCAAATAACTAAAACAGCTCCCCGTGGCAGCTATATGCACCGCATCATTCTCCCCCATCAACAGAAGAGTCTGAATCGGATGAAGAAAGACTCGTGCCGGCTCCATCAGGTGGGTGATATACAGCGAGATCGCTGATGTTGAAAGTTGATGAAGTGCTGTAATGTTTGGGCAAATCCACCACATATGCGTTGGGATTGATTTGTTTCAGCACAGCATATGGCCCAATCTTTCGTTTACTCAGCTTGGAGTAAGTTCCGGGCGGAAAACGTTCACGCCTAACCCGGATCATCACCAAATCTCCGGGGTTAAATAGTCGTTCTTTCTTTGTTTTATCTGCATTTGCTTTGTATTTGGCATTAGAATCCAGCAATTTGGCACGTACCTCGTCCAGCATAGTCGAGAATTGGACCGTGAAATCAGCGGCAGGTTTGCTGTTGCACTTGGGAAGAACGGCTAAGTCCACAGTATGATTGGGATTCTTCGTATAGACTATGCTGAATGGACTTCGACCGGTTGAACGGTTAGTCATACTGTTATAGGCAAACTCGGCTTGCCCCAAAATTTCATCCCACATTTTCGGGTGCTCTTGCACAACACATCGAAGCATATTGCCTAGAGTCCTGTTTATGACTTCGGTCTGCCCGTCCGTTTGTGGATGATAAGCTGAACTCAGCTTCAAATCAGTGTTCAAACGCTTCCATAACTCCTTCCAAAAATTGCTAATAAACTTAACATCACGATCCGATGTTAAGCTCCTCGGCAACCCGTGTAGTCGAACAATTTCAGCAAAGAAAATTCGGGCCACATTCAGTGCATCAAAGGTCTTTTTACACGGTACGAAGTGCGCCATTTTTGAGAATCGGTCTACAACTACCATGATCGAATCATGTCCTCGCTTCGTACGCGGTAGCCCCATTACAAAATCAAGACTTAAGTCTTCCCAAATGGTCTCGGGTGTAGGTAATGGCCGGTATAGACTGCTAAGCCGTCCCCCAGTTTTGTAACTTTGACAAACCGGGCACCTCTCAATAAATCTCATGACATCCCTGTGTAAATGTGGCCAGAAGAATCGGGACTGAAGCTGAAGATAGGTGTTGTTTCGCCCTACGTGTGCTGCTAGACCTCCACAATGCACATCCTTGATTAGCTGGGGTCTCCATGAGGAATCAGGAATACACAGTTGAGCTCGCCGGAACAAAAAGCCGTGCCGGATAGCGTACTCCACACTGGAATTTTCCTGGTTACAAGTTTCCCAAATGTCTTTGAAATCAGGATCAGATGCATACAATTCCTTCAAACATTCAAGTCCTGTGATCTCTGTTTGAAGTTGGGTAAGGAGTAAGTTGCGACGACTGAGCGCATCAGCAACTACATTTTGTTTACCCGACTTATGCTTTAGCACAAACGAAAATCGCTGTAAGAAAAGTATCCACCTCGCGTGCATCCGGTTGATGTGCTTCTGCTTGTTGATGAATTGAATTGCTCGATGATCACTGCACAAAACAAATTCTTGATGCAACAAATATGGCTCCCATTGCTTAAGAGCACGTACCACCGCATACAATTCTTGTTCGTATACGCTCCACTTCTGCCGGGACGGACAAAGCTTCTCGCTGAAGTACTCTACAGGCCGGCTTTCCTGGCTTAAAACCGCGCCTATCCCAATACCGGAAGCGTCAGTGTCGACGTGAAACGGCTTGTCAAAATTGGGTAAGGCAAGCACTGGAGCAGTGGATAAGGCTTCCTTGATTTGATCAAAGCTGCACGCCTGCTCTTCGCCCCAGTGAAGTTGCTTAGATTTTAAACAATCAGTAATTGGGGCCATCACCGAACTGAAATTCTTGATGAAGCGACGGTAAAAATTGGCAAGCCCGTGAAAGCTACGAACTTCTGTGAAGGACTTTGGGGTTGGCCAATTTACGATGGCATCCACTTTCCGCTTATCCACATGAACACCTGCAGCTGAGATAAAAAACCCAAGGAAATATACGGTAGAAACACCGAATTCACACTTACTCGGGTTTAAAAAGAGCTGATTTTGCCGCAGGACATTGAAAATGTCTGTCAAATGTGTTATGTGCTCAGCCAACGACGAACTGAAGACAAGGATGTCATCAAAGTACGCTACGCAGCTGACATCCAAAAATGGCTTGAGTACATCGGTCATGAGCCGCATAAAAGTCGATGGGGCGTTACACAACCCGAACGGCATGACCCGCCATTCATAGAGACCATGACGAGTTTTGAAAGCGGTCTTCCACTCGTCACCAGGCCGAATTCGAATTTGGTGATAACCGCTCCGGAGATCAAGCTTGGAGAAGATACTAGCGCCCGCCAACCTTTCTAACAGCTCTTCCAACCGAGGTACAGGAAATCGGAATTTCACTGTGATTTTGTTAATGGCTCGGCTGTCCATACACATTCGCCAACTTCCGTCTTTTTTTGGAACCAATAGCGCGGGCACCGCGCAGGGACTGAGGCTTGGTTGAATCAGCTGGTTCTTCAATAGATCATCAACAATTCCCTGAAGAATTTGGTGCTCTGTTGGACTCAGACGGTGATGAGGCAAATTCGGTAATGTTGATCCAGGCACGAGATCAATTTGGTGCTGCAATGAGCGTAGGGGCGGTAAATTAGTCACGGCATCAGTTAGCACATCCTGGAACTGTTTAAGCAAATTCTCTATTAGCTCTTGTTCCACGGCCTTGACATCTGAGGAGATCTGATTGGGTGCGGATTCCCGAATAACTAAAGCAAATAGAGGTGCACTCTCATTGCAAGAAGCTAGCAAACCATTCCCTGTTACTACATGCAGTGCTGGACGGGCCGAATCCTTTGTGGGATCTGCTGTGTAAGAATGTGGCAAGAGACGAAGTCGTTTTCCCTTCCATTCCAAAGTATACGTATTGGCTCGTCCGTCATAGATGGCACCGACGTCAAACTGCCATGGTCTACCAAGAATTAGGTGACAGACGTCCATTTCCACGACGTCACACAACACCTCACACACATAGTGTTTTCCGATAGAGAAGTGCACTCGGCATGTTTCGGTAACTGAAATTTCCATTCCCTTTTTAACCCAACTAATCTTGTATGGTTGAGAATGTTTGGTCGTCTTGAGTTGTAGAGCTTGCACGACCGCCTTGGACACCACATTTTCAGTGCACCCACTGTCCACTAGGAGATCACAAACCTTGCCGCCAATAGTGCATTTCGTCTTGAAAATGCAATGCCGCTGCGACTGTCCAGCCTTGCGTGGGGCTAGTAATAATTTCTCGAGCATACAGATTAACGGATCACCATCATCTGCAATGACGTCTTCTACTTCAACTTCTTCCTCGAGCAATTCGTTTTCCTCCTCACCTTCACCTTCCAGAAGTTGCAATTGTTGACGGTTTGGGCACTCATTTGATTTGTGCCCAGGTTGAAAACACCGGAAGCACTTGAGACCTTGTGGTCTCGGATAAGGGTTCTCCCTCCAAGGAAATTTGGGCTTAATTGGTGCTTTGGGATCAGAAGGAACTTTCGGTGGTTGTGAACCTCCGCTACCGTCAGCTGCTACGGGAGTCTTACGCACAACTGATCCCGATGGCTTTGCTACATCCATTCCAGTTTCCACATTCTGCTTACGATAGGTACCGCTTCTCGAATGCCGTCCCAACTGAAGTTCGGCCTTGAGAGCGAAATTCACAGCCTGCGAGAGTGACCACACTGAACTTAATTCCAGTTTATCCTGGATGCTCTCTTTTAGACCTCCTATGTATCTGGCTACAAGCTGGTTTGACGTCTCGTTCAAATCATTCCTTGCCGATAAGCTATAAAATTCTTCAGTGTATTCGCTAACTGAGCGATTACCTTGAGTGCAATGTTGATATTTCAGGTATAGCATTTGTTCGTAGTCGGTCGGAAGGAAATGTCCGCGTAGCAATTGCTTCATTCTGCTCCAACTGCGAACTGGTCCGCGGCCTTCTCTGCGACGGCACTGCAGTAACTGTGACCACCATGCGCTAGCTCCGCCTTTGAGTCTACACGCCACATATTTGACCTGCTTTTCCGGCTCGATCTCCATATACTCGAAGAAGTTCTCGACTGACCGCTCCCAGTCTAAATAATCTTCGATATGCAATCTTCCGTCGAAAAACGGAATGTCCAGCTTCACTCTAAATTCACCCTGATGTCTGTCTCGGCCAGCATAACGCCGAGGGCGTCGTTCTACCAGCTCGGCATCTGAATCGGAAAAACCTTCCGGATTGAAAGTATTCTGCTCCTCCTCCGAATCTGAAAATTCGGGAATCAATACCGCGCGCCGCCTATTTCGATTCTGAAATCCTCGGTGGTCATCAGCGGGAGTGATGGTGTGCGGAAATGGTCGCCCGGCTCGGACCGGAACATCTCCCGTCCGAACAAGAGGTGGTTCGCGACGTACAGCGGCGGTTAGACGATCTACAGCAGCCGTGAGATCATCTAGCCGTTTCTCGACTCCAGCGTGCGCAGCCCAAAGTGCCTCCAAACTTCGGTTATCCTCGCTCGTCGCACGCTTGCTGGACTCTGCCATCTTTCCAAGCCGCTGGCTCTGATACCAAGATGATGTGGTATACTTTGGGAAGAAACAGGTTCACAAGCATAAAAATGGGAGAAGGCAATGTAACAGTAATGGCTTTAGCCAAGAAATTGTATTTCTTCAAAAACTGGTTCACACTTCTTCTCCCGGAGAAGAAAACAGGGGCTGCCATTGCCTAGAATGGCAAAAGACAAGCTGGCAGTAATAGCAGAACTGCCGCAAGCTAAATAAGGAAAGAACTGCTGGTGGAGCAGCCACCACTAATGGTCATGATAAAAACTTAAAATAAGAAAACAAATAACCATAATTAAACTAGCTAATGTATTAAGCAAATAACTAAAACAGCTCCCCGTGGCAGCTATATGCACCGCATCACTTGTGCTCACCAAATTCCTCCCTAGCCTCGGCCGCTTGCCGCGTTGCAATCACATCCAAGAACAACATAAAATGATATGGATTTAACGTTTAGCCTTCCTACAACACTATTTTCAACCAATATGGAGAGGGATTAGCTCCCCAATGAGCTCTCAAGCATGTTACACATTCTCAAAAGCAAAATACATAGAAATAATGTGGCTGAACTAATTCTTAAAGTATTCTAATCTATCAAGATTAAGCATTTCCAGAGAAGTTACAATAATTCACAAAACTCTCTGATGTTTTCACAAAATAGAAATTTGTTTTTCTAATTTTAAAGAGGATTCATCCTTTTACCATTACATGAAAGAGACTTACAACCGTTCGAAGCAGTAAATAAGATAAGCTTGTTAGGGATTTCTGACATTTTTTTTGCCTATTATTAGGATATAAATTTTAATTGAAAAGTGCAATTAACTACAGAAATAACATATTTTTTTGCCTTTATTCTTCCTTGAATCGGAACTGCTTTGAAACTATGGCTTCGTCTTTCTTACTACTTCTTAAAGCAGTATTTTAGTAAAAAAAATTAAATTTTGTACTAAAGAGCTGTTTTAAGATGCAATAAGAAAACCGTCTCAAATGAAACCTAAGTGACTTTGTGCATGCGTAAATTATTGGAAAGCAAATCCAAATATATATGAGACCAAAGAGTAGAATATGTCTGATGTTTTTAAGAAATTTTGATACTTGAAATTTGCTTTTAACAACAACTTTCAAAAAAGTTATTTTCTCCACATATCTTTATAATCTCTTTTATAAAAAGCTGCATCCATCACAAACGAAACCTAAATGATTTGAATTATCCAAATAAAAATATTGACATATTGATTTTGCTTCAATTTGATTTTGATTATTAAAACTGCAAAAGTTAAATTGAATTTGAATTTAAAATATCAGTGAGGCAAATAAATTAAATAAATTAGAAAATTACATAAAGGCTTGGTCTTAAATTAATAATCTCTAAATTTTCAAATATACCCCTACTTAATTACAATATTATGAGCCAAATTAATTTCCACTACCATGCAATATGAAACCTTTACAAATCTCTCCTCTCTTTTATTTTTTTGTGTAGTCAAAGGAAGAACTGTCATGCACTTAAATTTGTGGTGGCCCTTCACGTGCTACATAAGTTTTTTTTTTCAAGGTATTTTTTATATCAAATTCTTGATGTTTTATGAGAAATATTCATTTATTAACTATTTTTAATATATTTAAAAAAATTATTAAAATAAAATTTAATATTTATAAAGTAAATTTGCATATTAAATCATTATTTATAGTTCTTTATAATCATTCATCACATTTTTTAAGTTGTAAATAGTAATGATATCAACATTGCTATTTAGATTTTTAAATACTCAAATAATTTAAATTAAATTGATTTTTTTTTAATGTCATTTAAATATTATTATTTTTTATTCTTCAATTAAAACAAATATATTTTCTATTAATTTACATTATATATATTAAATTAAATATATTTCTAATTCTAAATTCTTAAACAAATTAATTAATACTCATATTTACCAATTCCTTCTAAAATCAAATCCTCTCAAATTATTATTAGTAGATAAAGACAAGTAAGAAAATTTATTTTAAGAGTAATATAATTTCAAAAAAAAAAAAAGGCATAATATATCTTAACACAATTTATATATAAAAAAATAACTATAATAATAAAAAATAAGCTATTTTTTACGACTAGAATATTCAAGGTTTCATTTAGGGCAACTTTCTTACTTCTTTATTTTTCAGACCGCAATCACAATTTTGTTTGGCCACTACATTTTGACTATTATTAATGTTTTTTTTTTGTGCGACTGAGCTGCTTTTTTACGGCAGCTTTCAAAAGAGATGCTTTCTCCATAAAAGCTTCACAACCACCATTATAAAAACTTCAGTCATCCCAAACATATCATTATCTTACAAACTCTACAAATACTAATTAAACAGAATAGGTAAAATTTGAATTTCTTATGACCATAAAGAAGTTTTCAATGGAAATGTTGAGGTTATCCTGTGTGACTGTGAGGTCATCCTCACACTCAGTTGAATAATATATCGGAAGGTTCGGAGCTCTTAAGCTAATATTTGTTGTCTATTTATAGATAAATTTCTATAATGACCCGTTAATATTGAATAATATAAGGAAGGTGCTGGCAAGATATAGATAACCCTTAGGGTACGTGGGTCATGTCTGTAATTATGATGGATTAATTATCCAATTTAGATAAATGACAAATCTTCGTTGCTTCGCTTTCCCCTTCGTTGCTTCCTTTTCTCCTTCGCATGTGGAGCATGCTTCGTTTTCCCTTCGCTCCTCTCTCGTGACTCGCGTGCTCGAGCAGGTTTCTCTTCCACGTGCACATGCCCAAAGGAGTCAGCCCCCAAACGGCTTGCTTTCCCATGGCCCAAACGGCCTGCTTCGTTTTCCCCTTTACTCCTGCCTCACGACTCACGACCGCAAGCATGATTTTTGTTTTCCCTTTCGCTATTCCCTCGCCCCCAAATGGAGACCACCCGTGTCAGATATTTATACCTTATAAGCTCTAATGGTCATGTTATTTGCATTCTTAATTTTTAATCTTACATCTCCTCTTGGCTCTGATAATGAGACGACAACATAACTATTTTAATGTATTCTAACATTCTTGATGAGACGGTAAATACAACTATTTTAATTTAGGCATCCCTAAATAAAATTTCTGGCTCAGCCACTAATCCATGCGATAGAATGCCAGCAGTGATTTGGCTTTGAATGTCGTGCGGTGGTGATGATCATTGATTAGTTACAATCACGAGTATTGAGAATAATTAATGGATAAGTAATTATTATTAGTTTAACTAACTTATTTAGGCTAAATAAAGCTTGATTAATTAATCCAAACCAACAAAATTAGGTTTGCCCTGAAGATTAAGTAGATATCTACTAGAATTAATAGCATATGGTTAGTAGTACCATCAATATTAATTTATCCTCATGGACATTGAAGGAAAGGCTATTGCATTTATCTTTAATTGATTTCTTAACAAAGTTATAAGCTCGTTTGGGATAGCTTTCTGACCTCTTCTTAAAGCAATTTTCTAGTACATAAAACCATTCCAAACGAAGCCATTGTATCACTTCATATATTGAAAAGCTACAAATAAATTGGCCTAATATGCCCTTGATAATTCATAATTCTTTGATCGTTAGTACTACTAATTTATGCTAAATCAATAATTATGCATCAAAAGTTGAACAAAATAATATAATGCATCAAATTCATTGAGTTACCTAAAATTCATATAAAACTAATTAATAACATACATCAAAATTTGCAATGATTTATATGAATCTAAGATATATAGTCGATTGTTTCTAATAGTTGAAACTTGGCTATTTATAACACTCGAAGCATCTACATCATTTTCGTCATACAAATCTTAAATCAATCATCAACATCTTTATCAAAAAATTTTATCGATCATTTAGGGAAAATGATAAAATCAAATTTGTAAGGATAATATAGCCTAAGGTTTCGTTTGTGATAGCTTTCTTATTGTTTTTTAAAACAGCTTTTAAGTGTAAAAATTTCAACTTTTTACTAAAAAATTGATTTAATAAGCAGTAAAAAAGCTCTCACAAACAAAATCTAAGCTATTCTAATTTTATTGATTTTATATCTTCTAATAGACAAAATTGTCAACTACTTAATTACCAATCATTAAAATCATGCCTACCCAAAAAGATCCGCATAGAAGCAAAACAATCTCATTCCGCACAATAATTGCACTATGATAAAAGTCAATCATGCAATAATAGCATCCAAAGTATTTTTGTAAGTCTTCATAGCATAAATATATATCCTTACTTTTAACAAAAATCTCTCTCCTCTTCGAAGATGAAGAACAAATTTATTTTAAAAATAAAATTAAGCTCCGTTTTGGAAGACTTTCTTACTATTTTTTAAAACAATTTTTTAATATAAAAATTTTAATTTGTGTACTAAAAAATTATTTTAAGAATTAGTAAGAAATTCATTACAAATGAAGCCTTAATGTTGAAAGGTCTAAAATGAGGGAGAGATTATTCTGTGCAGTCGTCGAACGCAGTTCACCGTCCGGAGACCAATGAGAATACGCCACATCAGCGATACCGAGCCGCGGTACCGAGGAAGAGGCTACGTGTCCCATTCTGGTTGGTCTCCGAACGACGTTCGGCATCCGCACAGAATAGTTTCACCAACTGAGGGGATAAAATAAGTAAAATTAAATATAAAAAAATAAAAAAAGAATAATTATTAACAAAAAAAATTAAAATAATTTTTTAATATAAAAATTTTAATTTGTGTACTAAAAAATCATTTTAAGAACTAGGAAGAAAGTCATCACAAATGAAGCCTTAATGTGGAACGGTCTCAACTGAGGGAGAGGTTATTATGTGCAGATGTTAAACGCATGCAGTTCACCGTTTGGAGATCAATCAGAATACGCCACATCAGCGGTACCGAGCAGGAGGCGACGTGGCCCATTCTGATTTATCTCCGAACGTCGTTCGACATCCGCACAGAATAGTTTCAACAACTGAGGGGGATAAAATAACTAAAATTAATTATAAAAAATAAAAAATAATGATTATTAAAAAAATTCTTCACTAGCCCTCAGCCTCTCTGCCCACCTTAACAAACCCCAACGTGATCATTCACAGTGGACGGCCACATTGTCAACGAACCGAAGCAATTAGTAGGTAAGAGAATGACGAACGGTGAGATTATATTAAAACGCGTAATGCTACTCTCTAACAAACATGTCCATCAAAACCAGTAATTTCAAAGTTCCCCAAAAAAATTACACAAAGGTACCATTTTAATCACAAACCAAACCCCAGTAATTAAAAATTTACATTCCTGCAAAATTTATTCCATTCTTCAAACCCCCATCTCGACCGGCTGAACCGCCCTCCTCGAACTCCGACCGGACCGCCACCCTCCAAACGCAATTAACAACCTCTGCCTCCTCCCTCCTCCTCCTCCTCCTCCTCCTCCACTACTACTGCCTTCTTCTCTAAACAAAAGCTCCGGATTTCTCCTCAACGCCTCCTGAACCGCCTCCAGCAGCTTCCTATCCCCGGACGAATCCATGGATAATGACCTTCGCATTGGCTGAACCACAAACCTCTCATCTTTCTCTCTCCTCACGTCCACACACTCATCCCCCATGCTCCCCGCCTTCCCCACCCACTTCTCCCCGATCTCAATCACCACGCTCTCCTCCGCTGGCTTCGTCACCTCGGCGCGACAAAGCGGACAGCTCGCATTCGACTCGAGCCACGTGTCGATGCAGTCGATGTGGAAGGCGTGGGCGCAACCGGGGAGTCGGCGGAGCAGTTCGTCTTCACGGAATTCTAGCAGACATACCGCGCATTCTACCGCCGGAGGGGCGGCGGATGAAGAGTATCGGAAGGTCGGGATGGCGCGGATGGCAGAACAATCAAGCCCGTGGCGGCGTTCAACGGGCACCGCCGCAGTGAACGAGAAGCGGCGATGGAGACGGCGGCGAGAACGGGAGAGGCGGCGGAGAATGCGGTCAGGATCTGAGATACGGATGTTAAGACAACATTTGATAACGAAGACATAGTAGATGAGAAGGAATGAAGCGGTGCCGAGAATTCCCACAATGGCGATGACCACTATGGGAAAACTCATAGATGAAGATGAAGATGGTGAAGAAGAAGATGGTGACAACGAAGACATGATAGAATTGTGATGAGTTGGGTGAGAGGAGAGAGGGGAGGTTGGAGTAGAAGGAGAGTAGGAGGAGGGAGAGGGGTTTCAACTTTCAACTGATAAAAAGATGAGAAATTTTGAGTACTTATGGTGTTATTTTTTAATGATATTTTAAAAAATAAGAAGGGTGGATGGATGACTTGACTAAGAGGTGGGAAATGAATAAGCTAAAGTAGAGGACTTTAATGAACATAGCACAAAGTCTCTTTCTCTGATTTCTAAATTATTGGACAGAAGACAACAGGGAGGGTGCCCATGGCAAGCTTGTATATCTTGAATATAATATGGGTAAAGATTTGGTCAATGGGGCTTTCGGGTTATTTAATGTGTATATTATCAGATCGTACGAGACCTACAGTGACCCGTAAGGTTTTAGAGTTTGGAACGAATCTGCTCCGTTAATTGTGGTGTGTGTATTGACATCCCAACTGTTAAACATGTGAGATTAAACAGTTCCAGCAAGTTCGTTTTCGACGGGATGTTCTTTTGATAGAAAACCTGTGATATGAAAAGTTGTTCAGACTGCAATTACTATTTTTATTTGGATGTTGCTTTTAAGAAATTTCAGTATTAGAAAGCTTCTTTTAGCATTAGTTTTTTAAAAAATTAATTTTCACATAGCAGTTTTATAATATTAATCTGTACAAAAAGTAGAAGCCATCCCAAACAGACACTAAGGCTTCGTTTGGGGCGGCTTTTTTATTGCTTTCTGAAACAGAGTTTTAGTACAAAAATAAAAAATTTTGTACTAAAACTCCGTTTTAGAAAACAGTAAAAAAGCTGTCCCAAACAAAGCCTAAGGCTTCGTTTGGGACGGCTTTTTTATTGCTTTCTAAAACGAAGTTTTAGTACAAAAATAAAAAAAATTATACTAAAACTCTGTTTTAGAACGCATT
This sequence comes from Dendrobium huoshanense, assembly GCA_016618105.1. Taxonomy (NCBI): domain Eukaryota; kingdom Viridiplantae; phylum Streptophyta; class Magnoliopsida; order Asparagales; family Orchidaceae; genus Dendrobium; species Dendrobium huoshanense. The sequence goes on along the minus strand of CM028354.1, from coordinate 32,299,945 downwards.
AAAAAAGCTGTCACAAACGAAGCCTAAAGCTTCGTTTGGGACGGCTTTTTTATTGTTTTCTAAAACAGAGTTTTAGTACAAAAATAAAAAATTTTGTACTAAAATTCTATTTTAAAAAGCAGTAAAAAAGCCGTCCCAAATGAAGCCTAAATCTATTTTGTAAATCTTGTAAGTTTTATTTTGTGAAATTATTAAAACTGTTCTTGAATCTTGATTGTGAGGTGATTAAAAATAAGTTGTGAGATCACCTTCTACCATTATGTAGTTAGGTCTTTTTTTTTCATTATTTTAGTCGTTTAAATAACTTTCTTACTGTTTTTTAAAATAACTTTTTAGTACCAAATTTTCTTGAACGAAAAATTTTGATACCAAAAAACCGTTTTAAAATGCAGAAAGAAAGCTGGCATTCTCCAAAAATATTAATAAGATCTATTAAAAAAATGTTTGGATTAGAAAAATGTTTAAACTAATATAAAAATTGAATTAGATTTATTTTTCATATATGAAAATTAGGTGATAACTTGCCATCTAAGAAGTTGTTACAAATGATTGGAAGTTTAACAAAAGAGCTTTTTTAAAAATAACAATTTGCATAAATAATATATTTCTATATTCAAAGGATAGAGACATGGTTCTATATAATGTGATCCTCCACATATTTGTTGAATTAAAACATTTGAGATGCAAACTATCATTAGGCTAATCAAAGGTAGAGCTAGTAATAAAAATGCTCACTATGAGGTTAATAATATTTTTTATGAATAAAATACTTTTTAATCATTATTATGTTAAAGTTATCATAAAATTTTAATAAAAAATCCACTAAGTACACATTGGTAAGGGTTTGTTCAGGGAGAAATTATTTCATGTGTAATTCAGGCGGGAAGTTCCCGTCCGGACTGTGAGTGTACATATTGTGTACAAATAGTGTGTACACTAGTTGTTTGAACCAAACTGTGTACAAAAATTATACATAGTGTGCACACTCACAGTCCGGACGAGAAGTTCCCCTTTGGACTCCGCACTGAGTAATTTCTCCTTTTTGGAACAACTACAATGTTTTATAAAAAAAAAAGTTATGAAGCCATTATAAGGAAATATATTCTTTTTTTTTTTTAATTCAAAAAGTTGATTTTTTTAAACTAAATTATTGTTTTCAGAAATACTTTAAAAATGGAAAAATTTAAGGCTTTAATTATCATATTTTAATTAATATGTATTTATAATTCAAATTTATAGGGAATTTATCCCTTAAAAGATCTGAAATTAAAGATAATTGAACATATTAAAACTTAATTAATTAGAATTGATACGGCATCACAAAAATTATCTTGATCGGGCACGAATCTCGAGGCAAAAACTAGTTAGAAACTTCAAAAAATAATTTCGGGAGAATATGAACTCCGATTTCAACGAGCTTATAGTCAAACTGAGCGTCTCGGAAACGCGAACCCAACGACACCAAGATCAACCTAATCCGAGCCCAAATGAGTCCGGATCAAGTGTTCGAAGCGCTGTTGGAAGGTTCAAACTGCAATTTGAGTTACCAAACGGTCTCCGATTTTGAAGAGCTTATACTCGAATTGAACGGCTCGACGAGACGAATCCAACGAGCCCAAGATCATCAAATTCCGAAATCATTAAGGCCTTCAAATGTCCAACGAACGATGCATGATCGAAGGATTCGGTATCGGCCGTCCATTCGGATCACTCCCAATTCGCCCTTGATCTCACGCCTATTTACGGGCTATGCCACTCCAGAAAAACTATAAATAGAGCCCTCATTCTACACCAAAAGGAGGAGGGAAGAGAGAGAAGAAGAAGAGGAGAAAGGGGAAAAGGAGATTCCTCACCTCCTCGACCACCGCCGGAGCTCTTCCTGCCGCCTAAAGACGCCGGAACTCTGCCGAATTTTCAGGAAACGCAGGAATTCTGCACAACTTCCATGAGATCCTGAAATTCTTCCCAATTTACAAGAGAGTTCCCTCCTGACGCCGAAACTCTGCCCAAGTGAAGACGGAGTTCTCCTCTGCCACCAAAGACGTCGGACTTCTACCCAACGTCGGACCTTCACTCTTCGCTAAGTTTCTACCCGACGCCGGACTTCTACTGGTTATCGGACTTCGTTGGATGTCTATGCGAAGATGCATTTCTTTTCATTGTTGGACTTCTACCTGACGCTGTCCTACTGATCTTCGTCGTCAGACTACAGTCCTTCCGACCCCCGTCGCCAGCCGACTACGGTCCTCCTGACTTACGTCACTCGCCGACTACAGTCTTTCCGACATCCGTTGCCCGTTGAATACGGTTCTCCTAACTTATGTCACCCGCCGACTACAGTCTTTCCGACCTCTGTCGCCCGCCGACTACGGTCCTCCTGACTTACGTCGCCCGTCGACTACAATCTTCCGTCGCCCGCCGACTACAATCTTCCGTCGCCAGCTGACTACGGTCCTCCTGACCTACGTCGCCCGCCGACTGCAGTTCTTCTAACAAAGCGAACATGTCAATAGTGATTCTTTGTATTTACATCATGTAATGTACTCCATAAGATGTACATCAAGCTAAGACCTTCCACCAAGGAAGGGCCTCATTTGTAATCGACTGCAATACTAGTGGATTCATTCAAACTGGGCTAGGCCCCGTGGTTTTTCCCCCTTTTACAGGGGTTTTCCACATAAAAATCTCGGTGTCTCATAAATGCTAGACCCTCTCTCACTTATCTGATTGCGTGCCGGATTTTCGTACAATGCTAAGACGATGAATCTTATATTTCTCTACCGCCGCGAATACTCCTGGACGCAACAGTTTGGCGCCGTCTGTGGGAACGTGGTTCCCGAATGGGGGGCAACTTTTGCTCCAATCTCAAAAGATCACTCATAGCATCAATATCATAAGAAGCAGATGCGGACTGGGGGGCAACTTTGACTCAAACCATGGTCAAATAGATCCTCCAATACCTTCAACACCAAGTTGATATTTCAAGAATATCCGAGCAAATGCAAGGATACTTCAAATCAATTGCAAGCTTTATACAGTCTCTTGTTGGACTTCTACTCATTGGGCAAGGTCTTAACCTCGACCTCAAAAAGACAATAACGGTCTAAAGATAGACTTTCTTCACATTTGATTCGGGATATACGTGGCGTTCGCCCCCTCCCAATCAAAGCAAAATCAATCCCAGGGGGATTCGATTCGACCTCTTTCATACAGGTTAACGTCGTCGAGTAAAGGCTCCGACATACAACCTCGGAAAGGTCTCACATCCTTGGTGGATTCTCCCGACCTCTTCCACACAGGTTAACGTCGTCGAGTAAAGGCTCCGACATACAATCTCGGAAAGGTCTCACATCCTTGGTGGATTCTCTCGGCCTCTTCCACACAGGTTAACGTCGTCGAGCAGGGCTCCGGCATACAACCTCGGAAAGGTTTCACATCCTTGGTGCATTCTCCCGACCTCTTCCACACAGGTTAACGTCGTCGAGCAGGGCTCCGGCATACAACCTTGGAAAGGTCTCACATCCTTGGTGGATTCTCTCGACCTTTTCCGCACAGGTTAATGTCATCGAACAAATGTCCTGACATACAACCTCGGATAGGTCATACATCCTTGGTTAATGTCACCAGAATGCCGTCAAGGGACTTTCATTTAACTTCTCCACAAAGTTAAATTTCTACATGATGTTAAATTTCCTCTTGTCGCTGAATTTTTGCCTTGCAGAACTTTCGTCGGAATTATGCTCGTCAGCGGACTCCTACCCGACGTCAGACTTCTGCTCGTCGACGAATCTTCGTCGGTATTCTACCCGACGTTGAACTTCTACCCGGCGTCAGACTTCTGCTCGTCAGCGGACTTCTACTCGTCGTCAGACTTCTGCTCGTCGACGAATCTTCGTCGGTATTCTACCCGACGTTGAACTTCTACCCGGCGTCAGACTTCTGCTCGTCAGCGGACTTCTACTCGGCGTCAGACTTCTGCTCGTCAGCGGACTTCTACTCGTCGTCAGACTTCTGCTCGTCGACGAATCTTCGTCGGTCTTCTACCCGACATCGAACTTCTGCTCATCAGCGGACTTCTACTCGTCGTCAGACTTCTGCTCGTCGACGAATCTTCGTCGGTCTTCTACCCGACGTTGAACTTCTACCAGACGTCGGACTTCTGCTCGCCAGCAGACTTCTACTCGTCGTCGGACTCCTCATTGTCGTCAGACTCCTGCTCGTAGGAAGACTCCTACGCATCGTCGGACTTCTGCTCGTCAGCAGACTCCTACTCGTCGTCGAACTTCTGCTTGTCGACGAATTCTTGTCGGTCTTCCACTCGACGTTGGACTTCTACTCGTCGTCGGATTTCTGCTCGTCGACGAATCTTCGTCGGTCTTCTACCCGAAGTTGAACTTCTACCTGACGTCGGACTCCTCCCTGTCGTCAGACTTCTGCTCGTAGGAAGACTCCTACGCATCGTCGGACTTCTGCTCGCCAGCAGACTCATACTCGTCGTCGGACTTCTGCTCGTCAGCAGACTCCTACTCGTCGTCAGACTTCTGCTCATCGACGAATCTTCGTCGGTCTTCTACCCGACGTTGAACTTCTACCTAACATCGGACTTCTGCTCGTCGACGAATCTTCGTCGGTCTTCTACCCGACGTTGAACTTCTACCCGACATCGGACTTCTGCTCGTCAGCGGACTCCTACTCGTCGTCAGACTTCTGCTCGTCAGCGGAGTTCTACTTGCGTCAGACTTCTGCTCGTCGATGAATCTTCGTCGGTCTTCTACCCGACGTTGAACTTCTACCCGACATTGGACTTCTGCTGGTCAGCGGACTCCTACTCGTCGTCAGACTTCTGCTCATCGACGAATCTTCGTCGGTCTTCTACCCGACGTTGAACTTCTACCCAACATCGGACTTCTGCTCGTCGACGAATCTTCGTCAGTCTTCTACCCGACGTTGAACTTCTACCCGACATCGGACTTCTGCTCGTCAGCGGACTCCTACTCGTCGTCAGACTTCTGCTCGTCAGCGAACTTCTACTCGTCGCCAGACTCCTGGTCGTCGACGAATTTTCGTCGGTCTTCTACCCGAAGTCAGACTTCTTCCTGTCGTCGGACTTCTGCTCGTCGACAGACTGCTACTCGCCATCGGCTTCTCGCTTGAATGCTATTTGCAACGCATTCTCGAACTCTCCCCTTTGGCTCCACACTCGATCGTTGACTACTAACGGGCTTCAACTCGATCGTCCATCGCCAGCAAACCTCCGCTCAGATGGAAAAGAGATCCCGTAGGCTTCTGCGCGCGAGGAGGGGCGCTAATTCGAGCATGGGAAGTTTCCCGCTCGCAAAATAGCGGAAGCCTCAACCGCCAGTAAGCCGGAGGGGGAGGAGGAAATCCCGTAGGTTTATATCGCCAGTAAACCGGAGGGGGAGGAAGAAAATCCCGTAGGTTTCTATCGCCAGTAAACCGGAGGGGAAGGAAGGAAATCCCGTAGGTTTCTATCGCCAGTAAACCGGAGGGGGAGGAAGAAAATCCCGTAGGTTTCTATCGCCAGTAAACCGGAGGGGAAGAAAGGAAATCCCGTAGGTTTCTATCGCCAGTAAACCGGAGGGGAAGGAAGGAAATCCCGTAGGTTTCTATCGCCAGTAAACCGGAGGGGGAGGAAGAAATCCCGTAGGTTTCTATCGCCAGTAAACCGGAGGGAGAAAGAAGGAGTTGCAAGTTTCCTAAGGGCCTAGGAGGCCTATTTATAGGTTTTGAAGAGAATAGGGGGGAGTTATCACAATTTTCGGATTTCCCTATTTTTTCTAAATTTTTCTGAATTTTTTCGGAATTTTTTGGAATTTTTTGGGATTTTTTCGGAATTTTTTGGACCCAAAAATAGTCAAAAACTGCTATTTTGATGCATATGGGGCCCACAAGGTCGGTGGGCCGAACCGACGCCTCTTTTTCCTCAAAAATGCGCAAAACAGCGCACCAATCCATGCAAACAGCACACGGATCCTGCATAACAGCACGCACAGCCGCGGATCCGAGCGGATCCGCGAAACGGCGCATGCGGCAGACGCCCGCGATAGCGAGCACGAACGGTTCGCGGTCCCGCGCCTGGGGACCGCGCCAAGCATCCCGCGCGGGTGCTCCGCGCCAGCGGACCGCGCCTGGTCCGCGCGGGTGAACCGCGCCAGCGGACCGCGCCTGGTTCGCGCGGGTGAACCCGGACCGCGCCTGGTCCGCGCGGGTGAACCGCGCCAGCGGACCGCATCAGGGTCCGCGCGGGTGAACCGTGCCAACCGCGGTTTTGCGCGGCAGTGGCCCGCGGCCGTGGTTCCGCGCCGCCGGAGGCGGCGGCGGCTGCTCCCGGCCAGTCCGGCCGGTTCGACCGCCCAACCTCTTCCAGGTCCGTTTTTTCGCCCCGACGAGTCCGATTCCGACAATTTTGGGGTCCCTGGACACGTTTTTCGACGTTCCGGACCCGATTTCGACACTTTCGGAGCACAACGGGGCCTCTACAATCAAGTTTGTACAAGTGCTCTATTTTTGGAACACAATTTTTTGCGATTCAGCCAGTGTAAAATTTCAGAACAAGTATTTTCGGACTCCTGGAACTTCGACGTCCGAAAATAGGGGGGCAACTGATACGGCATCACAAAAATTATCTTGATCGGGCACGAATCTCGAGGCAAAAACTAGTTAGAAACTTCAAAAAATAATTTCGGGAGAATATGAACTCCGATTTCAACGAGCTTATAGTCAAACTGAGCGTCTCGGAAACGCGAACCCAACGACACCAAGATCAACCTAATCCGAGCCCAAATGAGTCCGGATCAAGTGTTCGAAGCGCTGTTGGAAGGTTCAAACTGCAATTTGAGTTACCAAACGGTCTCCGATTTTGAAGAGCTTATACTCGAATTGAACGGCTCGACGAGACGAATCCAACGAGCCCAAGATCATCAAATTCCGAAATCATTAAGGCCTTCAAATGTCCAACGAACGATGCATGATCGAAGGATTCGGTATCGGCCGTCCATTCGGATCACTCCCAATTCGCCCTTGATCTCACGCCTATTTACGGGCTATGCCACTCCAGAAAAACTATAAATAGAGCCCTCATTCTACACCAAAAGGAGGAGGGAAGAGAGAGAAGAAGAAGAGGAGAAAGGGGAAAAGGAGATTCCTCACCTCCTCGACCACCGCCGGAGCTCTTCCTGCCGCCTAAAGACGCCGGAACTCTGCCGAATTTTCAGGAAACGCAGGAATTCTGCACAACTTCCATGAGATCCTGAAATTCTTCCCAATTTACAAGAGAGTTCCCTCCTGACGCCGAAACTCTGCCCAAGTGAAGACGGAGTTCTCCTCTGCCACCAAAGACGTCGGACTTCTACCCAACGTCGGACCTTCACTCTTCGCTAAGTTTCTACCCGACGCCGGACTTCTACTGGTTATCGGACTTCGTTGGATGTCTATGCGAAGATGCATTTCTTTTCATTGTTGGACTTCTACCTGACGCTGTCCTACTGATCTTCGTCGTCAGACTACAGTCCTTCCGACCCCCGTCGCCAGCCGACTACGGTCCTCCTGACTTACGTCACTCGCCGACTACAGTCTTTCCGACATCCGTTGCCCGTTGAATACGGTTCTCCTAACTTATGTCACCCGCCGACTACAGTCTTTCCGACCTCTGTCGCCCGCCGACTACGGTCCTCCTGACTTACGTCGCCCGTCGACTACAATCTTCCGTCGCCCGCCGACTACAATCTTCCGTCGCCAGCTGACTACGGTCCTCCTGACCTACGTCGCCCGCCGACTGCAGTTCTTCTAACAAAGCGAACATGTCAATAGTGATTCTTTGTATTTACATCATGTAATGTACTCCATAAGATGTACATCAAGCTAAGACCTTCCACCAAGGAAGGGCCTCATTTGTAATCGACTGCAATACTAGTGGATTCATTCAAACTGGGCTAGGCCCCGTGGTTTTTCCCCCTTTTACAGGGGTTTTCCACATAAAAATCTCGGTGTCTCATAAATGCTAGACCCTCTCTCACTTATCTGATTGCGTGCCGGATTTTCGTACAATGCTAAGACGATGAATCTTATATTTCTCTACCGCCGCGAATACTCCTGGACGCAACAAGAATGATTTCGTTTTAATTTTCTTCTACTTTGATATATTTGTGGTCATTAACGAATAAATTAGAATTATAAGCACAGATTAATTCACGAGCTTTGTAAGTAGGTGTCATGAATTGATTGGTTGATTGAGCCTGCAAATTGGGTAGCCAACTGACAGTGATTGGCCCTTGAATTTATTTGTAGTTCTACGTCGCTGTCAATGGCCTTAAATGATGACGTGGATATAATTTTTTTAACGTGAAAAATATTATTCACACCAAATCCAAATAATAAATGGGTAAAAACAAAATTCAAACTATCTCATATTTTTTTACTTATTTATATCAACTTTAATGTAACTCAAGCTATAAATAATCCAATTAACTTTTTAATCCTTTAATTAAACCTTAATTAACCCATTTATGTCTTTGAGGGTGAGACAAGCTATGGTGAATTGATGATAAGGATAACTGTAAGTGCATATTATGTTGATTGTAACAGTCAGAAAAAGAAAAAAATAGTTACAAATTCGTGCAGTAAAATCATATAAAAATGCTGAGTAACTAAGCCTGACGTCCTCTACAAGCTAAAATTTAGTTAAAAAAGAAGATAAAATGTATAAAAATAGAAGCCAAGTAGGCAGATCTGCCGCCCAGTTTCGTCTCTTGTTTTGGGAGATTTTAGCTGTTGGTTGGACTGACTGTCTCCGAGACTGTTGACTATGATTGAGCTAAAAGCTGAAAATAAAACAAAAACGTTAGTGGAGATTGAGACTTTTGACATGTTGGATTGATTTTTTTTAATTGGGATACAATATTTTGTGAGATAAGTAATTTTTTTTATACAAAATTTTGAATTCAAACAATTTTTATATTAAAAAAGTTACTTCATAAAGTAGTAAGAAAGCTGTTCCAAACGAAACCTGAATTGAAATTTATGTATCTCTTTTTTTTTTCTTAGGGTATATTTGGGACAGCTTTTCGTAATGTTTTTCTTTTCAGATCGCAACATGATTTTATTTGGTTACTATTTTATAGCTACTTTCAAGAATTTTTTTACTTACACGATGCTACTTTTTACAGTAGTTTTTCTTTTCAATCGCAACTACTTTCAAGCTTTTAACACTGAGCAGCACTTCTTTGTTGCATATTGATTCAATATAGAGTTAACATTTTACCTTATTGCTCTATACTTATCATTTCTTTTTAACAACATAAAATTTATCATCCGCAGACAAACGAGAAGTATCATTATCTACAGTATTGGATGGTAGAAGAGATAAAAAGTTAGATTGGGAGGCAAAAGAGATAAACAATTAGGTCGGAAGAAAGAAGAGATAAAAAGTTAGCATCAATACTTGGATAATCCCTAATAGGTTTTCTATAGAACAATATATGGGAATAGCAAATGAACAGATTGACATGCTTATGAACACAAGAGTGATCCAAAGAAATATGAATCTCCTTACTTGTTTATTTTGTATAATTAGACCGATAAAAATTTATATCAGCGCAACTCGAGATTTTGGCATTGGCCTTAATGACAGGCTGGCCTTCAACCTCTAGATAGCCATCAACAAAAATAAATAAAAATCAGAGGCATGTGACTTCTGATAATATGACCAAAAGGGTCAAGAGCACCGATTAAGATTATTCAACACCCTCACCCCATATGCAATGGCCGAAAAGAGGTAATTTTAGTATCATCAACAATTATTTCATCAATCTGGCGTTAGTAGTCATATAAATTATGCGACTATGTGTGATCATATTCTCATACATAATAAAATGAAGCATGGTTGATGAATTAGAATCAAATAATATATAAACACACACGAGGATCATTTAATTATCTTGAGAGGATAACCATGTACATTATTTATTCTATAACCAAATACTATTGAATAAACGCTGTCATTTTGAATTCTAATGATTAATTATTTAAAGTTTGTGTGACCTATATTATTATTTTTCTTATGATAAGATGTAAAAAAATTCATCTCAACCTCATGATTAGGTTGTTTAAGAGGAAATTTTTTAATTAAAATAAATCTAAAAGATTTAACTCATCACCACTATAAAAAATGACAATGAACCCATTGAACATCAAAGCATATTGGAGCTAGAAAATTTGCTAATCTTTGTGATAATTAACCTACCAAAAACCACAAAAATGATTTAACAATAGTAGATTTTTTTAAGTTCAACTAATGTTAACACTTATTGCCTTCAATAGTTGAGGAACCTTGATTTAGATTATCTTCATAAGTAGAAATCAAGCAAAGGGAAATTGAGAATTTATTAGTGGTGAAAGAAGACATTGAGGTGCCATCACTAGTCGCATAAGAGGTGAGGGCTTCAAGGAGAGGCTATAGGTACAATCACTAGCGATAAGGGTGTGAGGTACAATTGTTGATGGTGGAGGAGAAGATATATTCAATAATAACTAGGATTCTACCTTGTGCATTGAAATCACAAACATGTAGTTAGGGGACGTACATAGCTGTAATGATACACACACAAATTTCATTAGTTTTTATTCTCTGAATATAATAGCCATGTGTTTTTTTATTATGAATGATGAAAAATAGTTGAAGAGATTGATGAATATGATTTATTCTAAGTTTCTTCCCATTTTTCAAAAAAAGGAACATTAGAAAACCTTGGTTCAAGGCAAGTTGAAGGAGGATTGAGTATTCAAGGTATTCTACTTTCTATTAAAAAGGGAAATTAACTATGGATAAAAGATTAAAGAGAGAGAAAAAAAGACAACACAATATTTTAACTAGTTTGAGATTATAACCTATGTTCTCTATAAGAAAAAAGGGAAGGATTCAATAACTCAAATGAGAAGAAATATAAAACCTCTTAATATCTAAACGCTGACTCCTTATGTTATAATTTGGTAAAATATTTTAGTTTGAGTCCATATATGTAAAAAAATTCACAAGTCAGTCATAGCCATATTATTTAAAGGAACTAAGGCTTCATTTGGAGTGGCTTTCATACTGCTTCTTAATAAAGCAGATTTTTAATGCAAAATAAAAAAATTTTGTATTAAAAAACTACTTTAAGAAGTAGTAAAAAAGCCGTCCCAAACAAAACTTAAATTGACTTGAGTTTATAAAGTTGATTCAGACATATCTTAATCTTCTGAATCAACTTAAGGTTTGTTTGGGGTAACTTTTTGAATGATTTATTTTTCGAATAACAATCACAATTTTATTTGGCTACTGATTCTCATAAACGTCTGTGATAGAAAGTTGTTTTTTGCACTCATAATAGCAAAATAATTTTTCTCCATAGTAACTTCACAACTAATTAATAAAAATATTAAAAAAACAAATAAATATATTTATGAAATACTAATAAATAGCAATATCTTTAAAATTAAAAAATATACATCTAACTTAATTGTCTCAAATTTCAAATTAATGATCCCATGATAAATACAAACCTAAATTAATAAAGGTTGCATACTTTTTTTTTTCTTTTTTCGAGTTTCTCACTATCGATCGTCATACATGACAAGGTCCTGATAATTGTTAGGTTTTCCATCGTGCAGGAGACGAAATCTTTAAAAAATAAAATATGAAGCTACAGACATAATTAAATAGACATTCTTTATTCAATAGCAAGGTGGGGGCTTCGGCAGCAGCGGAGCGGATGGACTATGCCGCCGGCCATGATAGATCGCTTTCTCCGTCGCTGTTTTAAACAAGCTTACTGTCTAAAAGCACGTTCGGGACAGCGCCTTTACAGTTTTTATTTCTTTAGAAGTTTGTCGTAATTTTATTGGCTATATTTTTCTGAATAAATTTTTTTTTAAATAATATGATAAGAGCCTTTTGTTTTATTTTAAATAAAAAAAAATATTATTTGATTTTTTTAAAATATAATATTTATAATAATTTGAAGAAAGTGATTTATCATATATTAAATTTTAAGCAGATTCTAATCAAAATTAGTTGAGATTTTTCGTTAATAATTAAGCAATAAGTCTAATTCCACAGTGCTTCTTTAAGATTTAAATAATCTTTTTAAATTTCTCGTGCACTCAATGAGTTAACGACTTAATTAGTAAGTAATTAATGTTGTTAGGTCCTATATTCAATGGAATGAGCATGTACTCTCTCTCTCTCTCTCTCTCTCTCTCTCTCTCTCTCTCTCTCTCTCTCTCTCTCTCTCTCTCTCTCTCTCTCTCTCTCATTAGTATCGTAAGTAAACCAAACCAACTTGTGACCCAGTTTGAATTGGACTTGCAAACAAGCTCACAAGTTGAGCTTATTGAGCCACGAATTTGAGTTCGAGCTTAAATTCAATCTCATATATTATATGAGATCGGCCATGGCCGAATTTGAGTTCGAGCTTAAATTCAATCTCATATATTATATGAGATCGGCAGTAACTGTGAGGGGTCCAAAGAGATAATTTGTGTACCCCTCATATTTTTTAGTCTTTATTATAAGGATTTAAAGCAATTGCACCCCCCGGCCCCCCAGCTCAAGGGGGATCCACCAATGCTTGGTCCAACCTGGCTCATTATCGACTCAATTAATATTAATTAACTCATCAACATTTATATTAACTTGATTAAATTTTTTTATCTGGCTTTAAAATAAAAATTGATCTCCAAAACGAGCCATCGTCAAGCTTTTTTATTGAGTTCAAGCATTCGAGTCAAGCTACAATCTTATATTTTTCACTCGAGTCGAGTTAAGATCGAGTTTGATCAGCTAGGTATAAATTAAACAAGCTTAACTCCATTAAACAAGAACTCAACTAATTTAATTCCCTACTCTCCCTATATCTTGCTATATATAATTAACTAAACAACATTTGCTCAAACTTACATTCTGCATCTCAGGCGCATTTAAATTTTCATTTCATTTCATTTTGGACTGTTTTAATTACTACAGCTAATGACATAATAAATTACTAAAAAACATTGATGGCCTTTCTATATACTTTTTTTTTTTTGTCTGTATATTTGACAAAAGATAATGATTGAATTAATAACTAAATAACATTGATTGGCTCCTCACAACCTTCTATCCCGATAAGCTCTTCTCTATTATATTTTTTGCTTGTTTTGTGGCAGAATAAACGGTTGCATGGTCGATATATTTTAGAATTAAAAAAATTTAGATTGAATGCTTTGAGATTAGTGCAATACAAATTAGTCATCTAATATAATGGACATGGATGAAAATTTTTTGTTAAATTTATCAAAATATTTATTTAAGAAAGTTTTCAATAAAAATACAAAAAAAAAATTAAATATTTTTTAGTAAAATAAAAATATTTACTTGAATCAAATATATATAATCATACTTTTGTCTTGTATTAAAGTTAATTTAATAAAATTAAATCACCAAGCAAATAAATAAATAAATCCAAAATCTCCTCTCAAATCTCTTATCTTTATACGGTGATGTAAGCAAGATATGAAGACTTAGACCTTTCATTATTTTTGGTTACAATGATTGAGTGCAAATTGACTACTTCTTTTAAAAATTAATTATTATTAATTAGTATACTAATTAAGTATTATTAATTAAGCATGTCATTAGAGAAAACATATCAATATTAAACCTAATTTAGCACCCACTATAAGTTTTTAAGGCACAATTTAAGGAATTTTTATTGCGTCCTCCCACCTGACGTAGAGATACGTCCTCCCACCGTCAAAAAATTCGGTTTTTGCTCGGTATTGCTAGGTAATATTTGATAATAACGAGGAATATCATCATGTGAAGACCAATACTGAGTTATACCGAGCTATACAAAAAAATACCTAGTTTTTCCTAGAAAAAACTCGGTATTTTTTTGTATTGCTCGGTATAGCTCATTATAACTCGGTATTGATCTTCACATGATGATATTCCTCGTTATTGTTTGGTATTGCTCGGTATTTGCTCGGTATTTCTCGTTTTTTAGCGTGATTTTAGCTATGGGGAACATATCTCTACGTCAGGTGGGAGGATGCAATAAAAAATCCAATTTAAGGATAAAAGAGGTGAAGCATAATTTTATTATTTAATGGGTTCACTTTAATTAATAATTTAATTATAGAAACACAATCTTAAATAGTTAAATTTTGAAATCAATGATAAAATTATAGAAAAATTGGTGGTGGTTCTCTAAATTTTATATCTAATAAAATTAATATATAACTATATATAATATAAAAAATTATCCTAATAAAAATATTTTAATAATTATGTAAATTAAATATTATGCATTTTAAATTTAGGAAAAAAACCTCTCACATATCATTTTTGATAATGACCTAATATTATAGTGAGCACATACCCTTAGACATCTCATAATTGTCTTTGTTTTGACTCTTATTAGTATATGTTCATAAAAAATATACATTATTATTTAATCATATCGTAATGAAAATCTTCATATTGATCTTCACATGCTCAATTGCGAGTTATGACTTTCACTACTTTATGATTTTCATATCAATTAAATACTTGAATGTGTTGTCGCATATAGGGGTGTCAATATTTGACACGACACGAAAACCCGACTCGAAAAATCCGGGTTGGACCCGACCCGATTTCAAAACGGGTCGAGTTCGGGTTCCAGAAATTGACCAGTTTGAAAAACGGGTCGGGTTCGGGTTGACTAGACGGGTTGCCGCGTCAACCCGCGAACCCGTTTAATTCAAAAAAATTTGAATCCCGTCGCTCCCCGCAGCCCGCTCGCGCTGCCCGCGCCGCTGCCCAGTGCGCTGCGCGCCCAAGCCCGCTGCCCCGGCCCCAGCGCGTCCGCGCCCGCTGGTGCACTGCCCAGTGCGCGTCCCGCTCGCGTCCGCCCCCGCCGTCCGCCCGCCGCCGTTCCGGCGCCGTTAGAACCCAAAACCAGGTCGAGTCAGGTCAACCCAGCAACCCGCCGGGTCGGGTCCGGGTTCGGATTTCCGACCCGTTTGTCTACCCGGGTCGGGTTAGGGTTGACCCGTTTGAACCCGGGTCAGTTCCAAGTTCGACCCGAACCCGACCCGTGAACCAAAATTGACACCCCTAAACTCACATATATGCCATTAGAGTGACCATTATTATTTATGTCATGCAGTAAAGAGTAACGTGATCATGTTATGCATAGAATCTATAATTATGTAAAAAATGGATGCATGGTATTTTGTGAAGATTTATAGGTTTGCAATGACGACTCTTATTACTATAAGTGAGCAAGTTATTTGCTTTTGCTTTGCCCCGTCCTTATATAAGAAAGCTCGTCAGATAGTTAGTGCACCAGTGAACCTATGCTTTCATAGGATAGCAAGCAGAACTTTAAGCGCAAAATGATATATCATCATCTTTATTTTTAATGATATATCATCATCTTACTTTATCTTTTAATATTAAAATAAATTTATTATGAGTCATCACCATCTTCATAAAATTTGATATAATAAAAATAAAATGTGATCATAAAGGCGTTACTAATATAATCATAATTTAACATTTATATTATGTTATATTCTTAATTATAGTATTCAATTAATATATAATAGTGCTTAGGTGATGAAGAAGTAAGATATATATGGACCTATAATTCAATCTCCAATAAATTTACTATTAATTTAACTCTTAAATTAATAAATCAAAATTATTAATTTCTATATTATTCCACTATAAATAAAATTGCACACTTGAATTTATAATATAATTTACTCAATTTAAAAAATTGAATTATCCATTGATTTAATCATTACATATGAAATAATCCTTTATAAAAAGTTCATAATTAAAGCTAGGAAATTCTGTCATCTCATTAATTATATCTTGATCCTTGAATTTTAGTTAATTTTCTAATAAACAATAAACTTTGTGACCTCGTCACAAAATTTGACCACTCAATTGTTCATGTTCTGAATTTATCTTTAAATATTAATTTTTATAGAAAACATATTACAATAATATTTCTTTAGGACACATTCCATAACACCCACCTACTCACATAGTTCTAGATTTGACAAAATTCTCACTAAATTAAATAGATTCATTACTTCAAGAATGATCTTTTCAAATTTTGGCCTTAAGATATTAATAATTAGAAGTTTATATATTCTCTACATCACATTTTATACTCTCTTTAAATTATTGTAGAAATCATTAACTTTTTTCTAACTCACTAAGAGTCTTTGTAACATTACAATTTATTGATTAAAATGCTATGGAAACATTACAACATTTCAAAGAATTTGTAAAAATAATTTTATCCATACCACCAAAAACTCATTACAAATATGACACTTAGTTTAGTATAAAAATACTCATTGATAATTTGGTGTATTAGTGACCCTTCAATTTTGTCACAAAATTTAAATGGATATTCAATATGTAATTTAGAACAACAATTTGATCCACCTTATGACAAAATATTAATCATGTCACTTATTTGAGACCAATTTGCATTTGATTTGTATTGTATAATTCTTTTGATTTGAGAATGAAATAACATATATATGAAAAACTTACGGTAGATTTCATTGCAACTCCATCACAAATATGTAGATATATTACTATTTTGTCACTTGTTTTGTGAAACCCCTTAAGTAAAAAAAAAACTAAAATCTTAAACATTGAGACACATTTTGGTATAATGATTAGAATTTCATTTAAGAAACTCGGTTGTTAACATGCTCATTACAGATCAATAAATAATGGGTTGGTGACCTCCTGGGATGTTACACCAACAGGGTAAAGCCGTGAGGTCTTCAGACCAAAGCGGATAATATCTCGATAGTTAAAAATTTGAGTTATTATAAAGGGTATCAAAACAATACACCAATCAAAAAATGAGAACTAAGACTCATACAAGACAAAGGGCTACGTCATGGAAGCCACCTCTTAAATCATGTATGGGATAAAGTACTATGTTGAGAAAGTTGCCACTTGAACTTGTTGGGGTCACCTCTAAAATCATATTTGTCTTAGTTACTTAAGTGGGAAAAATAATGAACCCCCTTAAGTAAATGAAACTAAACTCTTAAACATCGAGGCTACTTTTGATGTAATGGTTAGAATTTTATTTAAGAAACTCCGCAGTTAAGCGTGCTCATCCTTGGATGGGTGACCTCCCGGGAAGTTACTCCAACAGGACAAAACTGTGAGGCCCTATGTCAAAGCGGATAACATCTCGATAGTTAAATGTTTGGACTGTTACATGATTATTGTAAATACTATAAAATTGATAAATTCATTACAAATTTTTCTCATATATATAAAAATTACATACATAAATTAAAATAAGTCTTACGCACCTACATCTTAAACCAATCATAAATTAAAAAAGTATGCATATAACAAAGCTTCTAAGTCTTACGCACCTACAATTAAAATAAGTTTACACATTTGTAAATAATACATCATTTAATCATAACTAATCAAATTAACCTACACAATCATTACAAATAATGGCTTGTGATCAAAGACATCAATCATTCAATAAAAATAAAGAAAAAAATTATTTAAAAAAAAATTGTAAGGTTTGACAAAATAATGTAATATAAGGTTCTAATGTTTATAACAAATTGAAATTGAAATTTTTTTAATAAAAAAAAAAAGTAATAATGTTTATAACAAACAACATAGAGGAAAACAATATATATGTAATTTTAAGCAAGTATATTATTCTATTTCTAATGGGTTTTAATCTTGAAATAGAGCCACGGATGTGCTTTAATTAAAAAGTCATCCTTCTTTTCAACTAGGAGATTTTAACGAGCATCTTATCATAAAACTTATCAATCTTAATGGTATCATAACTTCTTCTTCCAAGCTATCTTTTTCATCATAAATCTTTGTAATGGTGATCTCTTGAACAAATAACTTCGCCTAAGAGATTCATCAATGCCTAGAACTTAACAAAGTATTCTTTAACCTTAAAATTTATGGAGGATATACTTAAGGAAAGAATATTAGGATGAAAGAAATGAAATTAGAGAGAGGAAAACAAAAAAAGATAATATGGAAATACAGAGACAGGGTATCACATTTGAGGAGTTGGCTAAATATTTCAAAAATACTAATTTAAGATCAAAATTACTCTTCAAATGTGATATTTTTAACTTTATCCTCTTAATCTTCATTTGATCTCTTCCACCATAATATCTTATTTTCCTCCTAATTTTCTCCTTAAATATTGTCCTCTTTAAAGCCATTAAAATTATTAAGGTCAAGGAAGACTAGAAGACTAAAATAAGGGTGAAACGCTTAAA
Organism: Dendrobium huoshanense; assembly: GCA_016618105.1. Classification (NCBI taxonomy): domain Eukaryota; kingdom Viridiplantae; phylum Streptophyta; class Magnoliopsida; order Asparagales; family Orchidaceae; genus Dendrobium; species Dendrobium huoshanense. The sequence continues at coordinate 32,281,606 of CM028354.1, read as the reverse complement.
AATCTCTTAGTTAAGTTAATTTTTCGCAAGGTAGGCACTGTCAGGCTGTTGGATAAAAAAATAGTTTCAAAAATAAAGATGTAAAAGTGAAGTTGCTCTTACCATGATGACTTCTCCAACTTAGCTTCCTAAATGACTCGACCTTTGATACTTCCTCAATAATTATTCTCCATGATGACTTCTCGAAGACAACCTCCTCAATAAATCAACCTCTATGATAACTTAACCCAAAAAGTCAATCTCCTTCTCCTACAAAATAGGCACTGTAACTCTAAGAACTTTTTAGCACCGTGACTCTTTTGATCGCAAAGAGATGTCACCTAGAGCTAAGCATTTTGTAATTTTATTGAGTAATTTTTGTTTACTCTAGACACTTGCTAGATTATATCCCTACCTACTAATAGTAAACGAATATACATGTTTTCTTGCATGTTGGCCCGATGTTGAGATGTTGGCAGATTCCTCATAGATTGAAAAGACATTTGAGGGGTTAGCTTATTGATTGTATCTTTCCTTCATAATGAATCAAAAAAGTTATGACCTTATATGCACATCGAATGACCTTAGACCAATATTCATGTTAAGTCTTATTAATCAATATGAATGGATTCAATGAGTTTTACAACTTCTCATACGCTATTGAGCCCCCCATGTGTTGGCATTTTTATTATTTTTGTAAGTCTATAAATTGATGTAGCGCCTTACACGTTGCATGCCCGATCTCCTAAAACTTCATCTTCATATTCCAAGCATCATTTCTTACTACTATTTATTCCACACTTTCAATTGGTTTCTATCACAATATAAAATTAATGTAAAATTTATCCCATTTTCATAATATTATTTATAAATCCACTAAATTAACATAATACTTTAGTGAGTTAAAGCTCGTTAATCAATGATAAATTTTGATATGCAACCACCCTAATATTATTTAATATTATTTAAAATTATATAATTTTTTTTAAAATTCCATTTTATGAAGCTATAATATTATATTAGAACAAATATTACATTATTCATACTTTAAAATATGAAGAAAATAAATTTCACTATTTACCAAAAACTCAAACATTATAAAATATTATCTTATTAATTGTCTCTTCTTTTGGCACTTCAAAAGCTTCAACCACTCCTTTAATATTACATTTTTTTTTAAATTAAAAGGAAAAAGACAGCCAAATTAAAGAAATTATATATTTGTCCACTTGGTTTGGGACCAGTACAATAATAGGCTATTTCCTTTGACTTGCAATTTTTGATATTTTTGGCAAAAACATGCAAAATTATTTATAACATGAAATTTTTATATATTTTTATTGTTCGTATCTTTTAATAAGAAAAAAAAAGGTCATAATAGTTTGATAAAATTTTAATTTTTGTTTATTGAAATATTTTATTTTATATGAATTTCTTTTTTCATGTTGGTTGAATGTTTTATTCCTTGTTAATATTAGGGGTGTCGTGAGCAGGCTCGAGCTTGGCTTGATAATATCTAGTATGCCAACTTGAGTCATCCTCGACTCAAAGACACGTTAGCTCGCAAGCTAACTTTTTTAATAATATTAACTTAAAATGCACTTAAAATATATCAAAATTTGAGTGTTCAAATATAAAACTATTTAAATATTTAAAATTTACATTTCACTTTCTTATATTTGATTTTTTTTTATTATTTATCTTTTAATTCCTCATTTTTTTTATAATTTTACTATTTTAATTGCTTGATCATAATCATTTTATGTCTTTCATTATAAACGAGCTGGCTATAATTAAGCTCAAGCTAAGGGTGACTCAAGCTCTAATGGGCTCCTTTACACCCGTAGTTAATATTTTTATTATTAAGTACAAAAAAAATTTAAAAAAAAAAATACATAGCCTTTAGGCTTTGGTTTGTGTGGGGCAAATAGAGAGAATATAAAGCATTTCAATTCATAATTTTATATTTGTTGCTTAATTCTAATGTAATTAATTAGATATGATTATATTTATATAGAATATATAAATAAATGTACTTTGTTCTTCAATAAATTCCAATATATTTTAATGTAAAAAAGAGAGTAATATTATATATTATGTAATCATTATGACTTGTATGCAATTATCTCATTTGTAAAATTAGAAGTGTAGATTATGAGAATGCAACTTTATTAAATAATTTATTTTATAATTCTTTACTACTTGTTGAAATCATAACATCAATGCTTTAATTTGTATTCTATTATTGAAGATTTAGAGAATGCAAAATGAAAATTTTAGATGCAAATTGAATGATTTATCCATTTCAACTATTAGTAATTATTCATATTATGATTGCATGCTACTCACACATGTTATAAACTTTCATATGCATGTAGTATCTTTTTTAGAGAACATAAATATAAGTATAAATTTATTTATATAATACGTCTTGTCTAATATATTGTATGATAGGGTATCCTGCAAAGTCAAAATTGACGAAATACGCCTGTAATATATGTGAGAACCATCTTGTATTTTCTCCTTAAAAGTGATGAACATATGATGACACTTCATCATCTTATAGATTGTTAGAAGTCCAATGATCGAGTCAAAACAAATTGAGCGATATGGCTAATCAGATTTGACTTTCTCGTATAAGTGCGGAGGATAAGCATTTTGAACTATGAGGAAGGTTAGCATTGGTGTCTCTATTAGTAAGGTGCTTAAGCAAATTTAATGACGTCAAAATAGAGAGGTAGTTGAACCATATATATTTTTGAGGAGATTATGTAAATGAAATTGTTTATGAAAATCGATTTGACATTCCATGGATCACCATTATTAGATGTTCCATGAAATATTAGATGTATTTTGGGGTGACAGAATTGTTATGTTTGTTGTTGGGAAAGGCAATAAGAATGATATTTACTTAAGATAATGGTCTTCAACACTGAGACTCTATTATATACTAAGATAAAAATCTCTTGATAGATAGTGAGAGATTAGATTTAAATATTATTTACAATTGATTAGGGTTTATAAAAGGCTTAATTCACCTCTTAAAGCACAAAAATTTTGATATTTAGATAAAAAATTTAAAAATTAGGTGTAACAATATCTTAGTTTTCTAAATAATAAATTTTAGATGTTATGTAAGACACATATTTGTGATTGCCATATTTACTTAATGACATAATAAATAATAAAAATAAATAAAAATACACTTTCACCAAACAACAGGATTGGGGTGTCAATTCAGGTCAGCGGGTTGGGTTCGGGTCGAACCCGGAACTGTTCCGACAATTTTCGGGTCAACCCGAACCCGACCCATTTTTAAAAACTGGTCAAGATTCCAAACCCGGTCCGAGTCAACCCGACCCGACACGAATGACTTGAAGTTGACCTAAAATTGCTAATTTTCGGGTAAAAAATCGGGTCAATATTCGATTTTTGGGTCAAAATCGGGTCAAAACGGGTCAATCTCGGTTTTTCGGGTCAAATATGAGTTTTCGTGTAACTTTCGGGTCAATTTCGGGTTGCTGGGTCAACCCGAACCCAACCTGATTTTTAAAACGGGTTGATTTGTTCAACCCGAACATGACCCATTTCAGGTTCGGGTTGACCGGAACCCGGATTTTTGCGGGTCGGGTTCGGGTCGTGTCAAAAATTGACACCCCTACAACAGGAGCAGGACAATGCCACGCGCCACCACGTGAACAGTTTCTCAGATTTTATTTTAAATACAACGAAATTACATGACTACCCACTGGTTCTTTCTTAGATTAGAAGCTCATCTGAAACTGATATTATTTTGCAACGCAAGGGTAATTAAGTAAAACAAGCTATAGAGATCTGGACGACGATGGGAACCGGTCATATCACTATGTGGAAATTTACAGTTGCCACGTTGGCCCATTATTCTTTGGTTGGTCGGACAGTACTGGCCCATTTAAGTGGCTTTATGGGCTGGCCTAGCCCGTAAGCTAAGAAAGGGAGAGCTTTTTTTAGGATGTTTATCATATCACATTAATTTCATGAATGTGAAAATCATCTTTATGGGCTTTACAATAACTTTTAATATTTTTACCTATATACTATTTCAGTTTTAATTTTTTTAAGTAGCTAAAAAATTTCAAATATAAAGAAATCATACAAAATACCATTTGGATTGTTGAAATATGATTAGAAGTCACACAAGCCACTTGACTTCCAAATTTAGGCTTGTCATCCTTGCGCAGGGGCTATGCCAATTTTCCAAACAGGTAGAAAAACTTGGTTTCCAAACATTATTGGCTCTCCAGCTTTGCCAAACTACTACCAAGTCGATAAACATAGATACTAAAGCTTGCCAATAATATATATCGACACATCCGACTGAAGGCTCATATATTTTCAACTTTAACGACAACTCCAGGCCTGCAATTACCCCCCTTATTACATTGATCAAGCTGCTGACGTTCGTAGACTGATAATTTTCACGACTTCCCTTTGAAGAAGAAGCCTCCCTGAGTCCTAATCCCTTAACATCCTCGGAGAACACTAAGAGAAATTTTTGGCAAGTATATTTAAAAGAGTCTTCCTCCTATATCTCATCCCTTGCTCGTCATCCGACAACCTAATGGAACGAGGTGAAGTTGCATTTTATATATTTAACTTTTCATAGTGAAATAATTTTTTGTTATGCTCTATGATGTAAGTTACAACTTCGAACCATAAAATTCCACAAAGTATTCTCTCTATGCTCTTTCGCAAATATCTCATCAATAAAGACAATTGATTGCACTCTCAAGAATCTAATCGACAACATCATGCTTTATTTTGCTCTAATTCAAAGCCAATAATTATATATGCCTAAAAGGCTATTCCTCATGGCCTCTATTGAGACCTCTTAAGATAAATGAGTTGTCATCTCAACTTATGGCCATTTCTCAATGCTAAAAAAAATATGAATAAAATTAACTTTCTTAATCATATATTAGAAAAAATCTATTTTTCAAATAAAATTATGAGTTATTTTATAAATAATTAGTTTAAATAAAGTTTTAAAAAGTGTACTTGTAAAATTAAAACTTTTAATTAATTTATCTATCAAAATAAAAATAAATTTGAGAAAATATCAAATTGAAAAGTTGATACTAAATAAAGTCCAAAATAAATGAAGTTAAGTATTAGACATACAATTAATGCGAAAAAAAAAACATTTATATAAATCCCCTACCTTTTATCAGTAATTTGAATTTAGAACCATTTTATAATTATTTAATTTCAACAGCATAATAATAGAGCCAATCAACAGATTTTTTATGATCACCTAATCATATTCCTTATTGATTAAATATTTGGGTAAGCAAATGATTTGATCCTTTCGCAAAAAAAAAAAAGCACAAATGATTTGCATTGATAGAATGTTTTTGAAGTATGTCCTTTCTCTGAGAGATTAATTATTTTGTTTGGATATCGAACGCCGTTCGGAAACCAAGTCATCCCTTTCCTCGTTACCGTGGCTTGGTATTGCTCCATACCGCTCGATATTGCTTACGTGACGCATTCTTGTTAGTCTACTACATCCGATTTTCGCACATAATAATTTCTCCATGTGATAGGCCAATTTTGAAGACCAAAGCATGATGTGCTGGCTTGGTACAGCTTTCTTATCAATGGTATCTGTTTTTAATTATATATATATATATATATTGGAAAATAATTAGCTCTGAATATTTTGGGTTTTTTTTTATCTCATAATTATTAAATTTTTCATTGAGAAGAGTACCATATAAAATTTAACTGATTTCTCATAATGCACAAATTTAGCGGTTTAAAATACTCATCTTAACTAAATTTTATTAGATATCCTAAGCCAAAATTTTATTAATTAATTTATAATAACCTTCAATTTTTTATTTTATTTGCTATATCATATAATTTATTTGAGAACTTGCACATAAATATTATTAGACTGCACATGATATGCATATATTAATTAAATTATTTAAAAAACATGAGTTTGATTAATCAAATTATTTGTAAAGAATCAAATTGATACTCATTTAAGGCCTTGCATTGCCCATAAATCTCATTTCTTCAACTAGTGCAAAGAGTTAGCCCTAACTCTGCCCTTATGCTTAACTATGAGGATCCTTGAAATAGTGAAGATCCTTCTATTGTTTCTCCTGTGATACCAGCTGATTTAGTTGTGTCGATTTCTTCTGTGGGATTGCTAGTGAATGAGCAGCTTGTTCATGTTTCAGTTGCTTTACTTTCTGCTAACACTTTATATGATCATGTGGACATCAAATCATAGAAAAATGTTAATGCGCAAATTAATTAGCTTAAAGGCTCTTTATCTTCTCCTTCTGATGTTGATGAAGAGGAAGTGTTCGTACATAATGGTGGTATGTGAGATACTATCTTTCAGCTGGTTAAACGAAGAAAGAGGAAATCCAAAAAATAGCTTTTTTGTGGTTGGCTTGATGGTTGCTGCTTTGGATACCACTTTTTGGATTAATGCTTTTCGAATTTGGATGTCACTTTTGCTCTGGTTATGATAATGACGGCTGGATTGTTTCTTTCCTCTACTTGGAGTTATTTTTGTACAGCTTGAGTTTAGCATTTTCTTGTTTTGTCTTTTCTTTTACTATATTAGATATAATCTAAAGCTCTTAGATTTTATTTCAAATGATATTCTTTTAGTGAACTTCTGATCCTTTAAGAACATGTACTTCTTATCATGATTAACGCGTAGGCCCCATCATGGATTCTCCCCAAAAATAAAAAGACCCTTGAAATAAAAAATAAAAATTTAAAAAACAAAAAAGAAGGAAAAAAGAAATGAGTACCCTTGAAATCTATTTTCTTTTTTTTTTACTTTATTTTATTTATAATATAAAGTATTTAATAAATTAAAAACATAAATGACAACAATGACCGAGCCAATTGTAGCAACAACAATAGCAATAAAATCAAGTTGATTACAGTGATGGTGGCCACCAATCAAGCTAATAACCCTCCCTTCGAACCCCCATAATAATTATATCGAAGGTCTACTCGCAACTAAACTTTCGTTTGGGACAACTTTCTTACTGCTTTTTAAAATAACTTTTTAATATAAAAATTTCTAGTTACTAAAGAAACTGCATTCTAAAGCAGTAAAAAACTTGCATAAAAAAAAAAAAAAACCTAAATATACATGATTTATGTACTTTTTCTTCCTAAAGCAAAATTTGTGCTTCACAACTAAAACTGTTTCTTGATAACATTGACGTGAACTACAGTGATTCAAACATCAAAACTACAAGTCAAATACATTTTGCATTGAGAAATTCTCCAATGAGTGTGGAGAATCTCCACAATAAAACCTAATCATCTGGAGCTTCATCAGACATTGGAGTTGCTTCATTGAAAGGTACCACAACAGGAGCGAACTGCAATTAATTGCAGAAGCAGATTATATTATCAGGAAAAGATGAGGCTTTTACAGAACTGGATGGAATGTGAAAGACTTACCTCATCATCTTCATCCAACATGGGATCCAAAACCACAAAATCCCACCCTAATGTTGTCTCCAAAAATTTCTTCAGTTTCTTGGTCTGCATTGCAATGAAGAGTAAGTTGAAAGAATAATAAAGATTCAATTTAAAAGATTTAAAAAAAAAAGGCTTTGTAGAATTAATGAGAAAAGTATTAAATTGGTCCCCTAATTTTTTTTTATGAATGATCAAAACAATCCTTAACTGTATAAACCATCAATTTGATCTCTTCTTTTTAAATAAGAACTAAATTAATTCTTCTATTGAGATCATATAGGTCTCTATTTAAACAGTCAAGGAACTAAAATGAGACGTTTAAAATGATTATTTTGATCATTATCTATAGAAGTTATATATATATATATATATATATATATATATATAGTGAGGATGAAATTCATAATTATCATTTAATATTATCTTATCAGAAGATTAAGACTTCGTTTGAAACAATTTTCTTATTACTTTTTAAATGAGCTTTTCAATACAAAAATTTAAATTTTTATACTAAAAAAATGATTTAAGAAGCAGTAATAAAACTGTCCCCAATGAAATCTAATTCATACTTGGTAACTTATATTTATTATATAAATGGAAAGGTAGATTGAAAGCTAAGTGGTTCAATGAAAATATTATGAAGTACCATAAGAGTATTATGCAATAAAAATATTATGAAGGCTTAAAAGAAAATTTTATAGATTATAGCTAAGCAAATTATATTGTAAGAATCTATATGTTAGACCATAAAAAAATATTAACTAAATTGAATGAAGAAAAATATATATAGGTAGAAAATCTAGGAAGGATAGATTGAGCTATGATTATCTATTGAATGAGCTTTAAAAGTAATATCCATTGAAGATAAGATAGCATTCAATAGATTTCAATGATTTTGACACATGCAAAAAATGGCGAAAATATAGATAGAAGATAACATGAATATGCGAAGAGGTGTAGAACAAAAATAACAAAAATATAACTTATGCAAAAGATTTGTAAATGATAAGCATAACACCTTAAACGACACTTGATAGAAATCATTGAAAATTTGAGGATTTATGTCAGACCCAAATAATTAAGATAAAGTAAATGATGATTTTATTGACCCTACATTGCAAAAAGGTTCATGATCAAACTCATTACCACCAAAACACAATAGAGACAGTCTCACTTTTGAGAGAAATTATTTTGTGCGGTCACCGGACGGTCCGAAGGCGAATCAGGATGCGCCACGTCATCCAAAACACAATAGAGACGGCGTCCGGTAACCGCACAAAATAATTTCACCACTTCTGACCTCCAAGATATAGCAATTTGCACATCAAATATCACACGAAGTATATTGCACTTAGAAAAATATGAAGCATTAAGGAAGTAAGGTGAGTATTCAAACCCATGACAGAAGGTCTCCATCAATAACTTCTGCATTTAACACCAACCGAAAGAACTCCTGAAAATTATGACAATCTTCGTAAGAAATCGTTGTTGAAAAAAAATACATCAATCGACTGGTGTTGAATACATAAGTTTCAACATAAATCACGACAACCAATTTTGTTTCAACATAATGAAATTAAAACTACTAATTCGATGAGGAAATAATTTTTAATGTTGTTTATCCATAATCATTCTGCAAGAAGTATTAAGTAATTAATGTCTTCAGCTTTGTCATTTCCAACTATAAAATAATAGTTACAGTTGTTTTTTTTTTTTTTTTTTTTTTTGTCAACTCTAATATTTTTATATACATTTAACATTTATTATTATGCAGCTTTAATCATTAACCTTTTCAATATTTAAATTTAATAAAATAATAAATATTTAAAAATCCGAATAAGCATTCGCTCCTGCTTGCGATACGAGCCTCATCAGGCTCAAACTCGAGCTCGTTTAAAATTTCAAGCTCGCACCTAGATAATAAGTTTGACTCACGAGCTCATTATCAAATAGAGTTCGAGCTCACTAAAGTCGAGTTCGAGCTGACTCAGCTCACTTACACCCCTAATTCCAATAGAAGTGTGGAGATGCTTGAGAGAACAAAGAATTTCTTGGCTAACTAAGATTTTTAATATTATTTTGAAGGCTAAAGATGTCATATAAGTGAAGGAGTGTGTTGGTCCTATTTTAAAGAATAAAGATGATGCACAAGAATGTGTGAATTATAAAGGAATTGGGTTCATATGTCATACATTAAAATTATGGGAAAGATTAATTAAGCACACCACATGATACTAATGTTTCTCAAAATCAATTTGGATTAAAGCCGGGTAGGTCTACTATGGAAGTTATACATTTGTTGAGAGGTTTGATAGAGAAATATAGAGAAAATAAGGAGGATTCAAGGATCTATATATGATATTTATTAATTTAGATAAAGCATATGATAAATTCTAAATGAAGTGCTCTAGAGAGTTTTAGAAAAGAAATGAGTTAATAATGCTTATATTCAATTCATTAAGGATATGTATAAATGAATTGTTACTTGTGTCCAAATACTAGGTGATTTGACTAAGTATTTTCCTATTTCAGCTGGATTACATCAATGGTCAATTTTAAGCCCATATCTTCTTGTTTTATTCATGGATGTTCTTACAAGACATTTGCAAAAGAATGCATCTTGGTATATGTATTTTTTTTTTTTTTTGCTAATGATATTCTCATTGTTGAGAAGACTAGAGAGGGAGTTGATGAAAAACTTAAAGATCTATTAGAAGAGTTAAAAAGAAGCCGCATTTGGCTGTCTTAGAAAATTTCTTATTCTTCACATGGCCCTCCTCAAAAACCCTAAAAACTCTCTATAAACCAAATAACAGAAAACAGTAAGTATCAAGTCCCTGCTGAGCAAAAAATAACTATTTTAGAAGTTGCCTTCTTATCTTCTACTTCTAAGGGGAAAGTACCACTTCCTCTCAGTTGAGGGAGCAGCCAAATAGACTCTTAGAAAATGGGAAACATCAATTAGTTTGAAAAAATGTTCATATTTTTAATCAATAGAAAAAGGAATACTTATTAAAAGACACAACACCAACTTGTTCAAATGATAACTCATATCCCTTATAGAGACATTTTAAAAACATCTTCATTCTATCATGAGCAGGAGGTGTGCGTATATGCACTTGAACATAGTTGAATTTCGCCACCCCTTCATCAGGAATTATGAGATTATCAATATATTTGTTTTTGCTCGAACAGCAATACAGCAAGCCAACCCCTTAATGTCTCACATACTAAAGAGACCATGATTTGATATGCTTATTGAAATTATTTGTAGGCATTAATTGCAATAATAAAAAATAAATAATTGCAATAATAATAAGTAAATAAATAGTTAAATACCATGCAAAGTCTGTATAGAAAAATATCCTTAGAGAACCATTCATCATCCAGGAACAGGGATAATCCCTTATCAACAATGTCACCCTTCTGCTCCTTGTGAAAACCGTGCTTTAGTTGGAAATAGATTACTCTAATGAACTGTAAATTAAAAAAAAAATATAGATGGTAGATGCAATGGCAATCAACTTATTCAAGTTATTATCACTATATGATTAGAACAATTCAGAAGAATAAGATCAAGAAACATTATGTAATTGTAGTTATAGAGTTCAACTTATTGCATATAAAAAAAAATTATGTAATTGTAGTTACAACCATCAATATATAAAAATATATCTTAAAAACAATAATCATAATTATCATTAGCTTCATTCCAACTATTTGGGGCCTGCTTTATGAATATACATTTTCCATTTATTCTTATTAAGCACTAATTGTGGTGTTAAACTAATTTTTTGCAAGTCATTTGAATAACTTATATTCATATTAACTTGGGTCTACCATTATCTTTTTTAATTATCTGACACTTAACTTCATCAGCTTATCTAACAAGTGTCTTTTTCTACCTTCAATTATACATGTCCAACCATGTAGCTCTATTTTCAATTACTTTATCTTTAATATAAATTACTCCAATCATTACTTCAATAGAAATTCTTCAATTTATCATTCCTAATTTTATCACAGATTCATCATAACATTCTTATTTTATTGTATTTAATAAAGCCATCGATGACCTTTTTATTGCTCATACTCAGATCCATACAACATCACTAACCTAATCGCAATTTTATAAAATTTAATCTTCTGTGATATTATTTTACCGCATCATACTCATGAAAAATTTCTCAATTTCAACCACCTAATCTTAACTATACAAGTTATATTCATATATCTATTCTCATTCTTTTAAATAATAGGTCCAATATAGCTAAATCTATCACACATAGGAATCACTTTATCTCCTAATAATTATCAATTTCTCTCTCCCTATTTCCCCCATAATTTACCAATCCCCAAGGGGTTCTCCCCAAATGTCCCGATCAAGCCTTCTATGCTCGTACCCAAACCTTTCATCAAAATCCCTCTACTCCTTTCAAATTCAGCACCACTTCGATCATAATCAGCCCCTCTCATTTCAAATTCAGCCCTCCCATTTCAAAAGTCAGCAACCATCCGATCAAAATTAGCCCCTCTGCCTTAAATTCCTCACTTCCTTGGCCGCTCTCTGCTCCCCTTACTTTCGATGGCACAGTTTTGGTTTGGACCTCCTGCTTATGTAAATATTAAATCTAGGCCGATCATGGGATAATTTTTTTCTTTTATTATTTCAGAGTAAACTACGTGTATAAAAAATGAGCTACTTGTGCAAAAAATTTAAGAATCCATTAAATAACTCGTAGTTTGAACAAGAAATGTATTTATGTTGATAACACCAAAAAATGGGAAATCGAATCCACAAGAAAGTAGCAAACAGACTGTAATACCTAAAAATTTTAGGTATGTAAATTTGGTTTAATTAAATTTATTTAACATTCAAATTTAAAATTACTGTTAATGAATATTAATAGTAAATTAAAGTAAATTAGTAAGTTATTGTTATTTTTATTAACAGTTAATTAATGTAAATTAGTAATTATTACTATTTTTTATTAACAGATAAAAATTAGTAATATTTATTAACAGTTAATTACTGTTAGTTATATTTTAAACAGTAATGCAAATATTAATTCACATATTAAATTAAACTAATTCATCAACTAATCAAAGCAGACCACTGTTGGAGGCTTCCATTCAATTTCTAGTTACTTTTCACGTGCACTGGAATCGAGTGAAGAGAGGCACGAGAACTCGAGTAGAGTGAAAGGAGGCACTGTTTTAGCATGCTAATAGAAAAAGGAGAGTGTGGTTTTAACGTGTGAAGGAGAGACTGGGGGCTTCGGTTCCAGCATACGAAACAGTGGGGAACAGAGAATTTTGAGCGAGAGTTCCGTGAGGGAACAAGTGGTTCTCGATTGAGTAAGAAGCAAAACATATTATGTTGCCGTGAGTGAAGTATGACCAATTCAGTTGAATAAGAGAAGGGAGAAGAAGGGAAGTGAGGGAAGAAGAAACTGAGGTAAATAATTTGGTTGTATTATAATGGTTATCGTTGTTTTATAAAGTTTTAAATATTATTTCCTGAAGGAGAGTACACCCAAATGTAGGAATTCAACTGTATATGCAGAGGAGAGGTTTTGAGGTAAATTACAAAGAAAAAGGATACGAGGTGTCAGATTTGTGGAAACAACTCGTCAAAGAGGTAAGTAATGCAATTTTTAATTGAAAAAGCAAATGTTATTACTTTTAGATACGTACAATTGTATTTGACTTAAATAAAGGAATAAAAGAATTAAGTTTATTTTATTTATTGACTATGAGTATACATCCAAGTGTTCATGTATAAACAATCACTTATACATTTAAATAACTGGAGTTTCAAATAAGATTTAGTATGATTATTTAAAAGTTTTCTAGTTGTTAATATTTTAGAAAGAAACTGATTACATTACATATTGTATACATATCTTTTATGCAAGTGGTATGGTAGGTAGATTTTTATGAAAGCATAAAGCATGACAAAGCAAGTATGAATTCTTTATTTTAAAGCCTAATGAATATCAAATTAGGAAAGGTTAGTTATAAAAATGAAATAATACCTACGTTGCAGGTGGGGAAAAAGAGATCTCCATGTAGTTCAATGGCAATAATGTTAGGTTTATCTGGGCTCCTTTAAACATTCTTCTGAAAGCTAATAATATGAAAAATGATAGACATAATCTTAGATGGCTAATTATGATATTCTGTACGGGCTTCAAATAAAATGAAAGATGATCTTGAACATATTTTAAGTTGTTTACAATTATCTTATGAATTAATTTAGCCATGATTTCAATTACATTATTCTTTATAATGTTTCATAAAATTTCTTTATTTGAATTGCATAACTTTTTGAGCTTCCTAACTCGCTGGTTTTTATACTGGCTATTGTTACAGGGAAAGACAAGGAAAAGGTGAAACCATATTAGGCACAGGTTAATGAATTTTGTTTTTTATTGTTAACAATATATGTGTTTCTAAATCTGAGGTATGTAGATTGTTAAATTGTTATGAGTTTTGGGATTCTCTTAGTGGCTCTATAATTACTTTTGTTATACAATTGAAACTATTTAGATGCTTTCATTTATTTAGAAAATGTGTTGTACTGTGGTTGAATATATATACTGCACGGGCTTCAAATAAAATGAAAGATGATCTTGAACGTATTTTAAGTTGTTTACAATTATCTTATGAATTAATTTAGTCATGATTTCAATTACATTATTCTTTATAATGTTTCATAAAATTTCTTTATTTGAATTGCATAAATTTTTTAGCTTCCTAACTCGCTGGTTTTTATACTAGCTATTGTTACATGGAAAGGCAAGGAAAAGGTGAAACCATATTAGTCACAGGCTAATGAATTTTGTTTTTTATTGTTAACAGTATATGTGTTTCTACATCTGAGGTATGTAGGTTGTTAAATTGTTATGAGTTTTTGGATTCTCTTAGTGGCTCTATAATTACTTTTGTTATACAATTGAAACTATTTAGATGTTTTCATTTATTTAGAAAATGTGTTGTATACTGTGGTTGAATATATATACATGAAAATGATTAAAATGTATTAGATATTGAGAATTATGAATGTTATGTTTCTATGTTACACTCTACATTAATGATGTAGGTATCGTGGGGTGTTACACAGACAAACTACAGAGGCAATACCGATAGTTATGTTATCCTAGTTACCTTAAGCTTCAAGAATCAAAACTAAAATTAGGCAGGGAGTTCTTCCAATCACATATTATATAAACAAGATGATTATTTAATCTTCAATGTGGAGCAAAAAAGATGTTAAGAAAACTGAAGAAATATATCCAAGTTCCTGGATATTACCTTTGTAAATAGCTGACTCCTCGTCCGGAGTGGCTGCATAAGAAAGAGAAGCAACAAATCATTAAAAATAAAATATGATTATTCACAAAACAAGAAAATCAAGAAATATATCAAAACGATCCCTGAGGTTCACATGGAATATTTTCATGATAAAGTTTAACTTCGTTATGCATGGTGAATAATATCAATAAACAGGGTCATTTGGGTTAAGATTGATTTAGAATGAAAAATTATAAATAATGCACATTCTTCTAGTTTTCAGCTCTTTTGTCAAATATTTTTTGTTCGTTTATTGTCAAATTTTCCAAATAATAAAAATGGAGGATGGAAATCTTGAAAAAGGCTGCTTGATCTCATGTCATATGTTGTATTTAAAATATTAAGGGACATCTTTCTTCATTATATCATTGTACCTATCATGCTTACTGAACATTTGATGTAGGCAAAGGGGGGGGTCAAATCAAATCCTAATATTTGATTTTTGACTCCTCTAGCTCATTAATGTATAGTAAAAAATTAGCTCATTATGAGTTGATTTTTAGTTCATTTATTGAACTAAAAATTAGCTCATTATTTCTTAAAATGATTTTTCTTCTTTCCCCTTTTTTCTTCTCATTTCCTTGTCCCTTCCCCTTCCCCTTCCCCTTTTCTTCTTGTCTCTTGGGATTCCATGGCTTGTATTTAATGGGGGCTGAATTCTATGCTGAGAATTCAATGGAAAGTTATTAATTTTCCTTTGGGAATTCAGCCAGTCTTTATTTTCCCAAGCTGTGCTGTTTTTTCCGATGCTTTGCTGCTTTGGACGGGCTGTTTGCTTTATTGCTCCTTGGTGCCGTGAGTTACCAATGTTTCCTTCAGAATTAATGTGGGGTTGATTTCCGAAATGGGGTGCTTTTTCCCATTACTGTGCTGCTTTGGAATTTCTGCCTGTTTGCTGGTGCCTTGGTTCCTTGAGCTGCTGGGTTGATTTTCCAAAATAGGCTTTTGGAAATCCTATGAAAACTAATGCTTGGAATGATGTGGCTTTTGGCATTCCTTTTCTTTGCCTATAAAAATGAGATGATGTTGAAAAGAAAAGAGAGAGTTTATGTGAGTTATTTTTTGAGATAAAACCTGCGGGTTTGTTGTTTGGAAAAGCTTGCGAGCTTTGTCCATTCCCTCTTCCACCTCCTTCGGAAATCCTGCGGGCTCTTTCCAACCTTCGTCTCTGTGATAAACCGGTTTGGGGGCCGGTTCAACCGAACCGACCACCCGCCTCCTTTTAATAGCCGCGACCCCGAGCGGGGTTGGTTTCGCGAACAGAACAGGGAAACGAAACGGGCGGACGACCGAACGTGCGAAGGTAGGTTTTCGAGTTTTCTTTCGCCATTTTTAGCAGTCGATCGCGTTGGAGGATAAGAAATAATGATTCCTTTTCATTCCTATCGTTATCAGAGTGTTATTTTGGGAGGAATTGAAGAACGAGAGAAACGAACGAAGAAGGAAAAAGGAAAAAGGTTTGTTGGAATTTCTTCCAGAATTTTTTTATAAATTGCTTCTTCTACTTCGTTTAAGTGAGAGACATGTTCCTTGCAAGATAAGGAAGGGATTGAAGCGAAGAAAAAGAGATTTGCGAGAAGAAAGATTTTGAGAATTTGAGAAATTTCCATTCAAGATTTGTAAGTGAATTTCTATCATTTCAGTTTTAATGTTATTTGATATTTAAATCAAATATATTATTTTGATAGAAATTATTGTTGAAATTATGGTTTTAGGAAGTGAAAGATCAAGTCATAGTGTTGATCCCACGAGGATTCAACAAGAAAGGAAATTGATTCAAGAGTAAATCAAGCATCGTCGACCTGAGAAGTTCAAAGTGGGTAATTAATTATGAAATTCAAGTTTTAGCATTTTCTTCCGTTTTCAAAGTTTCAATTTAAAGACTACAATGTACGAAATGTTGAAAGATTAAATGCTTAAGTAATTGAAATTATTATTTCTAATGAGAAATAAATGAATTGAATAATATATAGAAAAGAAATATTGAGAAGAAAACGACATGTGAAATAGAATAGAAATGTTATGGAAAATGTAAAAGAAATGATATATGCGAATAATTCAGGAGTTCACCCCCTTATGGTACTGGCTGGGGACGCCGTACTCGTGCACGAAAATGGAAAAGGAAAAGGCTATGGAAATGGAAAAGGACTATGGAAATGGAAAAATGAAAGCAAATGGAAATGGTTGTACCTTCAGGTACTTTGAGACGGTGCTCCTGTGCAAAGTAAATAGAAAGAAAAGAAATATGAATGAATCATTTAAAGCCATAAAATGTTTTATATTGTTTCAAAAGAAAATATTCAGAGATGTATAAAGCATTGCAAAGAATTGATTTAATGTAAATAAATAACGATGTTTAATAAGATTAATTATGATGATTATTAAATAGCTACCCACTGAGTTTACTTAGTAAACTCAAACCACAAGTTTAAATATTTCAGGTAAGTTCTAAAGAAGAAATGGCTGAAAGAGAAGAACATGTTTACAGAAGGCGAGGTGCAAATGACAACAGGTAAAATATGTATTTTTGTGTTTAGTGGCTCTTCAGTTTTTGAAAAAGTTTTGATCACTAGTTATCTTACAATTGGAAATGTACTATCGTCCGACCTTTCGTACCCGCCTCGTTAAATCGAGCATCCGGGACGGGTCGTGACAAAAGTGGTATCAGAGCCAATTAAGATCTGAATCATACTGAAAGAGCCATTAGGATGAATATTAATGATTGAAAGTTTAATGTGAAATGAATATTTTATTGATAACAGGAATCAGGATAATCCTAGAGAAGAGGAAATGGGAAGATCAGTGCCTAATGTTAATGTTAATCCTGATGCACTGGCACAAATGATGACAGCTGTAACTCAGCTGATTCAAGATACAAGAAATCAACCATCGGGGAGTAGTAGTGGTGGTGGAATAGTTATGGATAAATATCTGAAATTATTTCAAGATATGAGACCACCATTATTCAAAGGAATAGAGGGACCAATAGAGGCTGAAAACTGGTTGCTGAGGATTGAAAAGATATTAGAAGGTATGAACTGTCCAGAAGAGAGAAAAGTTGCATTGGCAACCTTTGCACTAGAAGGAGAAGCTGAAAGGTGGTGGAGAGGACTGTATCAAGACAAATTTGAAGGAATACCTGGCATGCAAATCAGATGGAATGACTTCACTCAGATATTCAGAGATTGGTTCGTACCTCTTACAGTGAGAAGACAAATGCAAGATAAATTTATGAGATTAGTACAAGGAGAAAGATCAGTGATGCAGTATGAGGCTGAATTTACCACCCTATCCAGATATGCTCCCCAGTTAATACAAACGGCAGAGGAAAAATGTCATAAATTTTTATCTGGACTGAAGGATGTAATTAGGCAACCCCTGGTTCCTTTCGAAATTGAAGATTATGTGGTGCTAGTGGAAAAAGCTAGAAAGATAGAAGCAGACATGCAAAATACTCAAAGAAGACGTGATTTTCAGAAGAGGAAAAGTGGAGAGGTTATAGGAGTCCCTCAGGATTCACATAGCAAGTCTATTTCACAAGGTGGAAAGTTTAATTGGAAAAAGACAAAGTCCAGTAGCAGTGACAGTTCAAGTGTGAACAGTTGTAGCAAATGTGGAAGACAACATAAGGGAGAATGCTTATCTGGTACAAACACTTGCTTCTGGTGTCATCAACCAGGTCATATAGCTAAGAACTGTCCTACTCTGGGGCAAAGACCAACAGGAGAGTCAAAGATGAATACTGGATCTCAGAGGAATGTTGGAAGACCAAGAACAATGGAATCAGCTGCATCTACTCCAGGATCAAGTCAAAGCCGACAGAATACTCTGCCTAGAGTATATGCATTGACTCAGAAGGATGCTAAGGATTCACCTGAAGTGATTACAGGTGATAAGAATGAGAAGTGAATGAATATGTATTATGAAAATATTATTAAAAGAATGATGTATGTTTATGTTTTCTTATGAAATTTTATAGGTATAATTATGATGCAAGGAAAGCCTGTACGGATTCTATTTGATACAGGAGCTTCACACTCCTTCATTTCAGAAGAATTGGTTAAAAGTGTTGGATTGAATGTTTGTGGAATCAATGTAATTTTGAAAGTTTTAATGCCAGATGGATCATTTATAAATGTGAAAGGTGTATGTAAAGTGACTTTCAAATTAAATGAAAGAGAGTTTGAAGCTTCAATGAATGTTTTACCATTGCAAGAGTTTGATATGATATTGGGAATGGATTGGTTATCAAAGCATTTTGTGATTATTGATTGCAACAAGAAAATTTTGAAGTTCAAATTTTCAGAAGGAGAATTGAAGTATTATGGTGAGAGAGGAATTTCTTCAATGATAATCACTTATTTGAAAGCATACAAATTTGTATCCAAGGGATGTCAGTGTTTTCTTGCTCAAGTAAAGGATACAAATAAAGAAGTTAAAGAGTTGAAAGATATACCTGTAATCAGAGAGTATCCAGAGGTGTTTTTAGATGATTTGCCAGGATTACCACCAGAAAGAGAGATAGATTTCACTATTGAATTGATACCGGGTTCAGAACCAGTGGCAAGAGCACCTTACAGAATGGCAGTCAAAGAGTTACAGGAGCTGAAAGGTCAGTTACAGGAATTGCTCGATAAGGGGTTCATCAGGCCAAGTTCCTCACCATGGGGAGCTCCAGTACTATTTGTAAAGAAGAAAGATGGGAGCTTCAGAATGTGCATAGATTACAGAGAATTGAATAAGCTTACTGTTAAGAATAAATATCCATTGCCCAGGATTGATGATCTTTTTGACCAACTGGAAGGGGCTACAGTTTTCTCTAAAATTGATTTAAGATCTGGATATCATCAGCTACGGATTAAGGAAGAAGATATAGCAAAGACAGCTTTCAGAACGAGATATGGCCACTACGAGTTTGTAGTAATGCCATTTGGAGTGACAAATGCACCAGCTGTGTTTATGGATTTGATGAACAGAGTTTTTAAACCATTTCTGGACATATTTGTGATTGTATTTATTGATGACATTCTGATTTATTCAAGAGATGAAGAAAGCCATTCCAGTCATCTGCAGGCAGTATTGCAAACATTAAAGGAGAACAAATTGTATGCCAAATTTTCAAAATGTGAATTTTGGCTGAGCAGTGTTAATTTTCTGGGACATGTGATTAGTGGAGAAGGAATTTCAGTTGATCAGAATAAAATTCAAGCCATATCAGATTGGCCAAGGCCAACGACAGTTTCAGAGGTAAGGAGTTTTCTTGGACTTGCTGGTTACTACAGGAGATTTGTAGAGGGATTCTCTCAGATAGCAGTGCCATTATCCAGATTAACCCAGAAAGCAGTAAAATTTGAATGGAGTGATCAGAGTGAAGGAGCTTTCCAGAAGTTGAAGAATTGCCTAATGACTGCCCCAATCTTGACAATTCCATCGGGTTTAGAAGGGTTTCAAATTTTCTGCGATGCTTCTTTAAGGGGACTTGGTTGTGTGCTGATGCAGTATGGTAGAGTGGTGGCCTATGCCTCAAGGCAATTGAAAATTCATGAAAAGAACTATCCTACTCATGATTTAGAATTGGCAGCTGTGGTTTTTGCACTTAAAATATGGAGACATTACCTGTATGGGGTCAGATGTGAAGTGTTTACAGATCATAAAAGCCTCAAATACATTTTCAATCAAAAAGAGCTTAATTTGAGACAAAGAAGGTGGTTAGAACTCATTAAAGATTATGATTTGGACATACAGTACCATCCTGGAAAGGCAAATGTAGTTGCAGATGCACTTAGCAGAAAAACATTTGGAAATGCAAATTGGCTAATCACCCAACAGGAACAGATTATCAGAGATATGGAAAAGTTAGAGATTTCAGTAGTCAATCTAAACGAGACAAAAGATATGTTGTTGAATCAAATGATGATCCAATCTACCTTGAAAGATAGAGTGCTCAATTCATTATCTCAAGATGAAAAATTTCAGGCCATCATACAGAAGGTACAAGCAGGGCAATTAGAGAACTTTGTTATTGATGGAGAAGGATTATTAAAGTATAAAGGCAGGATTTGTATTCCAAATGCTGGAAGCTTAAGAGAAGAGATACTGCAGGAAGCTCATCTCTCAACTTATGAAATTCATCCAGGCAGTACAAAGATGTATCAGGAACTCAGAGGCTTATTTTGGTGGCCAGGATTAAAGAGAAGTGTTGCAGAATTTGTAGCAAAATGCATTCCCTGTCAAATGATCAAAGCAGAACATCAAAGGCCAAGTGGACAACTGCAACCCCTACCTATACCTGAATGGAAATGGGAAGACATTGCGATGGATTTTGTAGTTGGATTACCTAGGTCAAGGCAGAGTCGAGATGCAATATGGGTTATTATTGACAGATTAACCAAATCAGCTCACTTCTTACCAATCAAGCAGACAGATTCAGTGGAAAAGTTGGCAAAACTATATGTTGATGAAATTGTGAGATTGCATGGGATTCCAAAATCTATAGTTTCAGACAGAGATGCCCGTTTTACTTCTAAATTGTGGAAGAAAATTCAAGAAGCTTTGGGTACACGATTGACTTTCAGTACAGCATTTCATCCACAGACAGATGGGCAATCAGAAAGAACAATTCAAACTTTGGAGGATTTAATGCGATTATGTGTATTAGATTTTGGAGGAAATTGGGAGACTCATATACCATTAATTGAATTTGCTTACAACAACAGCTTTCAAGCTAGTATTGGAATGGCATCATATGAAGCCCTTTATGGAAGAAAGTGCAGAACACCCTTGTGTTGGGTAGAAACTGGTGAAAGAAAAGTGATTGGAACTGAAATGGTAGATGAGGCTACTAGTAAAATCAGATTGATCAGAGACAGATTAAAGGCAGTTCAAGACAGGCAACGGAAATATTATGATGCTAAGCACCGACCAGTGGAATTCGAAGTTGGAGAATTTGTTTTCTTAAAAGTTAGCCCAATGAAAGGTGTACAAAGGTTTGGAAAGACAGGGAAGTTGAGCCCAAGATTCATAGGTCCCTATGAAATCATTGAAAAGATTGGGAATATGGCATACAAATTGGATCTACCAGTACACATGCAAGGAATTCATAATGTGTTTCACATATCAGTGCTTCGGAAGTATGTCTCAGATGATTCTAAAAGAATACAGTCAAAATCCATTGAATTGCAACCTGATTTGAGATATGTTGAGGAACCTGAAAGAATACTGGATTATGATGTAAAACAACTGAGACATAGGACAATTCCTTTTGTAAAGATTTTATGGAAACATGGATTAGAAAGAGATGCCACCTGGGAGCGGGAAGCTGAAATGAGAAATCAATACCCTCATCTCTTTAACTAAGGTATGTGTTATTACTTTATTTTAATTTCGAGGACGAAATTTTTTTTAGTAGGAGAGATTGTGATAAACCGGTTTGGGGGCCAGTTCAACCGAACCGACCACCCGCCTCCTTTTAATAGCCGCGACCCCGAGCGGGGTTGGTTTCGCGAACAGAACAGGGAAACGAAACGGGCGGACGACCGAACGTGCGAAGGTAGGTTTTCGAGTTTTCTTTCGCCATTTTTAGCAGTCGATCGCGTTGGAGGATAAGAAATAATGATTCCTTTTCATTCCTATCGTTATCAGAGTGTTATTTTGGGAGGAATTGAAGAACGAGAGAAACGAACGAAGAAGGAAAAAGGAAAAAGGTTTGTTGGAATTTCTTCCAGAATTTTTTTATAAATTGCTTCTTCTACTTCGTTTAAGTGAGAGACATGTTCCTTGCAAGATAAGGAAGGGATTGAAGCGAAGAAAAAGAGATTTGCGAGAAGAAAGATTTTGAGAATTTGAGAAATTTCCATTCAAGATTTGTAAGTGAATTTCTATCATTTCAGTTTTAATGTTATTTGATATTTAAATCAAATATATTATTTTGATAGAAATTATTGTTGAAATTATGGTTTTAGGAAGTGAAAGATCAAGTCATAGTGTTGATCCCACGAGGATTCAACAAGAAGGAAATTGATTCAAGAGTAAATCAAGCATCGTCGACCTGAGAAGTTCAAAGTGGGTAATTAATTATGAAATTCAAGTTTTAGCATTTTCTTCCATTTTCAAAGTTTCAATTTAAAGACTACAATGTACGAAATGTTGAAAGATTAAATGCTTAAGTAATTGAAATTATTATTTCTAATGAGAAATAAATGAATTGAATAATATATAGAAAAGAAATATTGAGAAGAAAACGACATGTGAAATAGAATAGAAATGTTATGGAAAATGTAAAAGAAATGATATATGCGAATAATTCAGGAGTTCACCCCCTTATGGTACTGGCTGGGGACGCCGTACTCGTGCACGAAAATGGAAAAGGAAAAGGCTATGGAAATGGAAAAGGACTATGGAAATGGAAAAATGAAAGCAAATGGAAATGGTTGTACCTTCAGGTACTTTGAGACGGTGCTCCTGTGCAAAGTAAATAGAAAGAAAAGAAATATGAATGAATCATTTAAAGCCATAAAATGTTTTATATTGTTTCAAAAGAAAATATTCAGAGATGTATAAAGCATTGCAAAGAATTGATTTAATGTAAATAAATAACGATGTTTAATAAGATTAATTATGATGATTATTAAATAGCTACCCACTGAGTTCTACTTAGTAAACTCAAACCACAAGTTTAAATATTTCAGGTAAGTTCTAAAGAAGAAATGGCTGAAAGAGAAGAACATGTTTACAGAAGGCGAGGTGCAAATGACAACAGGTAAAATATGTATTTTTGTGTTTAGTGGCTCTTCAGTTTTTGAAAAAGTTTTGATCACTAGTTATCTTACAATTGGAAATGTACTATCGTCCGACCTTTCGTACCCGCCTCGTTAAATCGAGCATCCGGGACGGGTCGTGACAGTCTCGACTTCTAATCTCTTTCTTCTATCCGCAAGTGCCATTCCATTGTATCATTCTTCTCTTGGAAAGCAACTTTAGGTGTCTTATAAGAGTCATTGTAAGCATCGTTTGTAAGGTGTCGTTTTATTTTCGAAAAATTGTAAGTGTCTAAGTCTTTATATGATATAAAAAGTTTGTTTTGTCTAATTTGTCTAGTTTTTGTGAGTTCTTGTAATCTTTTAAGTTATAGAAAGAGTGTGTTTTTTGTGATAAAAAATTTGGGTCCCTCCCCAAATTTTTGATTGCATCAATTTGGTATCAGAGCAAGTTAGGTAGTCCTAGGTTTGTAGTTTGTCAAGTTCTAGTTTGTCAAGTCTTTATTTTGTTTTCAAGTCAAAGTCAAGTTGTGAGTCTTGTAAGTCTTGTTGTCGAGAGTCTTAAGTTGAGTCTAAGTCTTTTTTAGGTGGAGTCTTTTGAGTCTTTTTTTAGTCGTCAAAAAAATGAAAAAAGACAAAAAAAACAGAAGAAAACAAGCCAAATGAAATTGAAGATTCAATGGATAGATGGTTCCCATCAAAGTCAACACATCCTTTGGAGTATGAGCTATACAAGCTTCAATCTTGGATGCACATTCGCACAAAAAGATACTTCAAGAAAAAGCAGCGCTTACAAGATAAATTTTTGAAAGAGCGAGATGAGATAATGCAGAAGTATGAAGATTTGATCAAAGAATTGGAAGCGCCATCTTCACTTCCTCAAAAGAAACCAAGAACTGACTCATCGGGAGCTGAGTCTTCAAGAAGGGGAGTTTGATGTAGGCAAAGGGGGGGGGGGGGGGGGGGGGGGGGGGGTGGGGGGGGGGAGGGGGGGGGGTCAAATCAAATCCTAATATTTGATTTTTGACTCCTCTAGCTCATTAATGTATAGTAAAAAATTAGCTCATTATGAGCTGATTTTTAGTTCATTTATTGAACTAAAAATTAGCTCATTATTTCTTAAAATGATTTTTTTTCTTTCCCCTTTTTTCTTCTCATTTCCTTGTCCCTTCCCCTTCCCCTTTTCTTCTTGTCTCTTGGGATTCCATGGCTTGTATTTAATGGGGGATGAATTATATGCTGAGAATTCAATGGAAAGTTATTAATTTTCCTTTGGGAATTCAGCCAGTCTTTGTTTTCCCAAGCTGTGCTGTTTTTTCCGATGCTTTGCTGCTTTGGACGGGCTGTTTGCTTTATTGCTCCTTGGTGCCGTGAGTTACCAATGTTTCCTTCAGAATTAATGTGAGGTTGATTTCCGAAATGGGGTGCTTTTTCCCGTTACTGTGCTGCTTTGGAATTTCTGCCTGTTTGCTGGTGCCTTGGTTCCTTGAGCTGCTGGGTTGATTTTCCAAAATAGGCTTTTGGAAATCCTATGAAAACTAATGCTTGGAATGATGTGGCTTTTGGCATTCCTTTTCTTTGCCTATAAAAATGAGATGATGTTGAGAAGAAAAGAGAGAGTTTATGTGAATTATTTTTGGAGATAAAACCTGCGGGTTTGTTGTTTGGAAAAGCTTGCGAGCTTTGTCCATTCCCTCTTCCACCTCCTTCAGAAATCCTGCGGGCTCTTTCCAACCTTCGTCTCGACTTCTAATCTCTTTCTTCTATCCGCAAGTGTCATTCCATTGTATCCTTCTTCTCTTGGAAAGCAACTTTATGTGTCTTATAAGAGTCATTTGTAAGCATCGTTTGTAAGGTGTCGTTTTATTTTCAAAAGATTGTAAGTGTCTAAGTCTTTATATGATATAAAAAGTTTGTTTTGTCTAATTTGTCTAGTTTTTGTGAGTTCTTGTAATCTTTTAAGTTATAGAAAGAGTGCGTTTTTTGTGATCAAAAAATTGGGTCCCTCCCCAAATTTTTGATTGCATCAACATTATAAGTATACTACATGTGAACTTGGCTGAGGACATGAATACTATTTTCCCTCTTCCTTTGTTCATGTTTACTCGCAAGGCATAAGAGCTGCTCTCATCAATATCGACTGGTTTTTTCCATCTCTTCCTACTCAAATATATCCAAGTGGCGAGTCTTTCATCCATGGTCAAATCTTTTTAGACCTTATCAGTTCTTACTCTTTCATCCAGCGCAGTTTATCAAAGCCTGCATTATGTGAAATTGAAGAAATGGTAAATCCAGTTTCTATGTTTGTTTCTACTTTCTAGCAATTTAAGCCACACTGGAACATTTGACAATTGAGAAAAAGCCAGCTGATAGCCATTCCAAAGCCAAAAGCAGCAGTGACCCCTTCAAGAGGATCCTACCATGTGTTGGAACTAACGACGAAGGAGAAGAGCCTAGCCAATGTAGTACTAGAATCATCATATCGCTTAAGCCAACAATAGAAATTCAATGGAGGCGTTGCTTTGAAGCGCAGACTGAGGTACCTAAAGAAGTCGAGAGAATGGAAATCAAATAGGTCTCTCTGATAGAACAAGTTAATAAGCGATTGATTAAGCCTCCTCAAACGGCTAGCGATGCTCATGCAAATTTGATCCCAAAGATTTCTAGAGTTCAAGCAACCTCTGGGATAAAAACAAGCAAAAGTCTAGGGGTAAATATAGCCCAGGCACAAGACAATTGAGCCTCCTCTGAAGCCATCACCGGGGCCAAGTTGGAAAACTTAATCAGCAAAAAGGCAAGGCACTTATAAATTATAATGCTAGAGCATGACAAGAAGTTTGTTGGCACGATCGCACTTACATAACAGAGCCCAACCTAGGGCAATACCCAATAAGTAATGAGTTTTAGAGTTCAACAATTTCAACAGAAATGGCCATCCCAAATAGCACTTTACATAGTTCAAAGCAACTCGCAGCAAAAGTAAAGGCATAGATGTCTCTCTCTTCCCTAGTTTGCTAGTATCCTCATTATATTTGATTTCAATTAGTATGTCAAGCTTCTCAAGACTAAGGTTTCATTTGGGACAGCCTTCTTACTTAAAGCCTCTTTCTAGTACGAACATTTTAATTTTTTAACTAAAACGCTACTTTAAGAAGCAGTAAGCAAGCCATCCCAAACGAAGCTAGTCAATAAGTTCATCGAGTTGGCCAGAACACTAATGAAGTGGTTCTCCAGAGAAATTGGATAAGATCACAATCTCTGACCTCTCACAAGAAAAGCACCAGGATGAATCATTCACAGTCTCACTAGCTGTTAAAGTATGACATGATGTGATCAGTTTATTATCATGATGGAGATAACCAAGTTATTGCTCTAGGACCATTTGAATTCCCAATTAAATGGAATGTTAATTTGTATAAAAAACAATTAAATTGACAACAGCAGCAAATCCAAAGCAACATTTGCTTCATGACTTTATAAACAATTAGACCACAATTTGTAGAGGCACTGCTTTCCACCTTTGGACTACTAATCCCCACGATTGACAAAGCATTAACAATGTAAAGTTTAAGTTAACGTGGTGATATGGGACTTGAAGTGCGACCATAGTACGTAAACTATGTAATGCAAAAATTATCAAAAAGTAGTTTATAAAAAAAAAAAGGAAATACCGAATAAACTGCAGAAAGTTATTGAATCCAACTCATGAGTAAATAATACTTACTGCCTCAGTACAGCTGAAAAGAAGGCTTACTAGATCTTTCCACTGCATAAAAGCTTCCAATGATTGCCCCATCTGCATTTCTTCGCAGTGTTAAATGCACAAAAATAAAATGCTAAAAATGAATAAATTTTTTAAACAAAATACTAATGAATATATGAGTACCATGAACGCAATAAAAGAAAACTGCAGCTCTCCTAGAAGTAAATCTTCTTCACCTCCAAAGTTTGTCATAAGTATGTTCTCAAGTAATTTCGTCTGAACAAGAAAAGACACTTATTGGTAATTGTGGACTTATTTT
This sequence comes from Dendrobium huoshanense, assembly GCA_016618105.1. NCBI lineage: Eukaryota > Viridiplantae > Streptophyta > Magnoliopsida > Asparagales > Orchidaceae > Dendrobium > Dendrobium huoshanense. The sequence continues at coordinate 32,253,987 of CM028354.1, read as the reverse complement.
GGTTTCATATGAGGACAAATTTTCATATAACAAGTTTCAGAGAAATCTTGAGTTATAAAGAGAATGATGTTTTTAACAAATTGCAGAAAACCTCTTTAATGGTTTTAGCTCAACATTTAAGACTCCCAAACAAGACAAACTACTAAACAAAAACTAGACACATTAAGGTAAAATTCAGGCCCTGTATGCCAAGCATTATATTATATACTCTCAACATTTAAGAATCTCAAACAAATTGCAGAAAACCTCTAAACAAGACAAACTACTGAACAAACTACTTGGAAGCTTGGCCCAACAACTGCAGGAAAAAGTCTAGTTGTATGAAAGTTAAACGATAGCTTTCCTGGAATGGTGGTGTAGGTAGCTTCCAAGAAAAGCACTTAAATGGATTTTAATTTTTCTAAATAATTATATACAAATAGAGGTCATAATATTCAATTATAATTGCATGAAATTTATAATAATATTTATTCCAGTTATTCAATCAACTCATATTAGTGTTAGAACAATTTTGTTACCAAATTGTCCAACTTTTACAGCATTTTACTTGGCAACCTTGATATAATTTTACTAAATAATCATCCATTTTGACTCGGTGTATATCATCATAATACAGCACAGCATAGCACAAGACAACAATGCTATCAGAACCTTCATAGCCATCATGATGTTGCAAGTCTTATTATTAGTCATCATTCATATTATGTTTACTATGTTGTAGATGATACTTGAAAAATCTACTATTTTAACCCCCTCAAAACCTAAGGGCACTTAACTCAACTTTAGAAAGAAGCCTAGAGCTCCTAAAAGCATAGGAAGCCATTTCACATTTTGAGCCACTATACATTTGGGGTTCAGAACGTGAGTGGAAGGGTATTTTATGTTTTAGAGGCAATATAGTGACATAGAAGACCATTGTTTGGCTCCTTAGCCTTTCCTTTCCTACAATCTTTTAAAGGTCCAAGAATTTTTATTCTAAAAATGTTATGGATGAGCTACTATCTTAAAAGAGCGTGCAACACCCCATTTATATAGTAATTCAAGGATGATCTTTTCCTAACTTAGCACATTGTATAATGTGACTAAAAGGTGAGTGGACGGGTACTTGTTATCCTCTTGATTTTTATACTAGTTATCTAAATTTAAAAATAGGATAGAGTAACCTTTCTTTAAGACTAGATTAAGGTATTGATAGGCTTATGGGTATCCACAATCACAGTAGCATTACATTGACAATTAGCATCACTTTTCTATTTTTTAATCTTTATTAAGGAGATGCTTACCAAAAATAATCAAAGGTGCCATGTTGTTTCCTTTCACAGATGACAGTTGTAATTGACAAGACGTCTATTAAAATAAGATGAAAGTTAAAACAATAAAAAAATGGAAGATAAAACTTACAATTTGTAGAACAAAATTGAGTGTATGATATACATTTTAATGGGTGAGATATTATATTGATTATTATTTATCTAGTCATGATAGGCTTAAGCATCTTGAATCTAATATACAAAATAATGGGAATATAGATAACCACATAAGATTCAAAGTTAAGGCAGGTGATCGAAAAGAAAAAAATGTGGATCGCCAATGCCTCAATCAATTCTGATGAGGATTATCTTTTGCTCAACTTTCTCAATGCTTTCTTGAGCAAAGCATTAGATCAAGATGCACCTAATCGATAAAGAAAAGGCTAGCTTTGTAACTAGTTATGGCACTTATTGCTACTGAACCATGCTACTTAGTTAAAAGAATGCAGAAGCAGCCTATCACATGTTGATAGATAATATCTTCAAATCCAAAAGGGAAAAGAATTGTTGAAGTATAAACTGACTATATCTAGTGAACAGTTAGATCGCTTCCAAGCACATTGAATATATGCCTTGTTAAATTTAAGTATATTATGAAACTCAATCCCACTGCGTATGTTTTCAATGCCAAATCTGGGAAGTTTCTTTGTTATATAATTTCTATGAGTGGAATATAAGCAAATTTAGACTAATTTTAAATCATTCTTGAGATGAAATCACTATTGGCTCAAGAAAAACGGCACGTCGGCACAAATCTAGCTTTACTGACATAAGATTTCATTCTCCTTAAGTCAGATTATAATTAACCAGATTTTCCCTGAGGATATTTCAGGGTTTAATTAGATCTGGATTCTTAAGAGAATACTCTCAATTAATGATGAATAAATTACAACAAAACCCAACACAATGAATCCAAACAAATAAAGGTGAAGAGTATCCTCAAGCTTAGAACTATGAGTACTTAAAAATATTTTATGCATGATAGTTACAAATATTTTCTCTTTTGGAATTAAGTTATCTACCTACCAGAGGGATCTAATTTACAAGTCAACATGATAAGCAAATTGAGTCAAGCTCAAGCAAAGCTGAAATTTTAAAGTTTACTTAGAATGTTAAGCATTAATGAGCCAGCATCCACCAATTGTTTTTGCTTTAAAAGCTTATTTTCATAATTTTCATAAATAAAGATATAAAATTCCCACCATTATTATGGATAATTACTTTGTTTAAAAAAATTCTACAACTTGATTATTAATCTAATAACCAATCTCTCTCAGGGACTTTCCTCCTTCAACAGCAGCATCCATAAGAGCGTTATCCACAACAGAGATCTTCAGCAACATTGCACCTCCCTTGATGAGAAGCCCGACATCAACCACCTCAACAACCTTCGTAGTGGCACCATAAGGCATCAGTACAGGAGTCGAAAGTAATGTTGCTAGTGATATATCAAGTCTTCATTTCATCTTTGAGAAAGGTCTTCTTCACAAATAAATTAATTGATTTTGATGTATTGGGTTGTCATATGATATTTTGTGATCTAGTTATTGTTGTCTACTTAGATACCTCCACTACAAAGCTTAGTCAATCACCTTGAATTGACCCCAACCTTTTTTTCCTTGAATATTACATGATGGGAAGGGTGTGATCCACTCAAAATCAATGACCATACAACCCACTAAATGTGAATAAAATTTTAGCACCTAGGTATATTTGTTTGATAAATTTTTGGTATAAAACTGTGAATTTTATTTTTTGGTGGTGCAAAATAGTTATAATGCATTTGCTTTGATTTTTTTTTTACTCGCTTCATTTCAGCCACTGTACATTATTTAAATATATATTTTTTTAAACCAAAAACACTTCATTCCATGTGAGTGTACATCATGCCACCTAAGTCAATAATCATGGATCACCCATAAGAGTTAAAAAATATATGGAAGAGTTGCCCACTGGATTTCATAATATTAAACATAGGAAGCAATAATCACTAAGAGAGCTAAGGGCTCAAATATAAGACTTACCACCCAAATGCAAGCTATAATGAACAAACTACACGAAATATCGTGTTAGCTTACTAAACACCTCCCTCTCAGTTACTATTAAAAGACCAGTTTCCATCAAATTTAACCGTTATGAGGATGAAATATAAAGTGATATCCTCCCAATAGACATAGCCCATATTCTCTTAAGCAGACCATGGTTGTTTAACATGAATGTTGTCCACTATGATAGGGATGACACCAATGTGTTTAAATATCATGGCAATGACTTAACCATTTCCCTATCAAACCTTCTGCTAAGGAAGCCCAACTTGCATAGGACTAGTTCAGACCTCAACCTATCCCACATCAGAAGAAGCCAGCACCATTTCACATAATATTCATTGACCAATTCCTTATTACAACTACCTTGAATAACCCTTTTATAGGGCCTATAGGCTAGGACACCGCTCATCTATGATGACTCTTATGCATTTACATTAGTCACACCATTGATATTTGATCAAACAAAACCTGATCCACCATTAAATGTTATGTTTGCTGAGATTGTCCTATTTAAGAAGAAAGATACACAGACCATCTAACTATTCGATATTCTATTTACCGAGATTATCCTTCTTGAGAAGGTTGAGGTATCTTAGACAATGGAAGTATGCATACATGTTATGCACAAATATCCTCAGCATGCTATTAGTGACACATACAATAAGCAGTTGCCTATAGAGATGCCCTTTTTATATGTTCCACAGCTTATATTGGACCATTTTCTTACATTCCCAATATTGACTTATTGGATCGTACTACACTTTCATTGGCATCACTCTAACATGATTCACCTGTGCCATCTAGTTGACATTACAATGATGAATATGCAGCAATAATGTTTCAAAGCTATCCATCGTTTAAATATGCTTACAGTGAGTATTCTTTAATCCACAATCAAGTCCTCTGTTTTATTAAATTTAAGATGTTGCTCAGGAACATTAGACCATATGAGTATCAACAAACTTTGCCTTCTATTTTATATATTAATCCTCTTTCCATTTCATTTGATTTAATATTAATTAAAGGAATAGTTGTGGGCTCCGAAAAATTCCAATTTTAGGATGTGTGATCCCGGGGGAATTTTCAAAAGGCAGATTGGGTTTTAGATAAGACATTACCCAGAGATTTCGCCCTCATTTGGTGAGGACTTTTTGATCTGAGTTCTGGTTTCCTATAGGCGCAAGCCCCTATAGTTAATTACCCCTCCCAATAATAGGAGAGAACTTTCGATTAAGGCTAGTCGTTAAGGATATCACATAAGTTATGAACCTATCGTATAATAGCAATAATTTAGGGTTTTGAATTTTAAAGTTTGGAATTTAGAATTTATCACCACAAACTTAAAACTGATGTTGGGGGGAATGAAGACGAGCCCGATCAAGATCTCATGGTTCCGTCGTCCCGGGCTGTCATGATCCCTGGTCTACTTAGTCAGAGGAGGTAGTCGACCCAACCTGACAGAAGGCAACTTGTCGGCAGCCATGGGTTGCTTCGTCCAAGAATACCTTGTAGACCTGGGTTGGTGTTTGTCTAAGGGGATATATCTGAATCCACTTTAGCTGACAGAGGGCTTTATGCCTATTGAATATACCCTATGATTCATCGCTCAAGGGTTTGACGCCTTTAGGGAACATACGGGCTTTGGCCGTGATCGTAATATAATGGTGTCATTTTGCGGCAAAACCACCCGATTAGAGGGCACGTGCCACGTCCCTGTTGGCAAGAGACTGTTTGAGAATGAATCGTAGTGATACACCCGACATGCATTCGCTCTTTGTGAGCTGAGGTTAATTTCAGATTTATCACCCCCGACAAATGGTTGCGGAAGGTGGATGATTTTTAGTTTTGAGTTTTTAGATGATATATTTTATTTCAGATATTTAAATTTTTTGTTGATTTGAGATTTAACCCCTCCGGTTGAGATTTTTCTGTCAACGCGGCCATCATCGGGGTGATTTTAAAATCATTTGTATTTTCGTAGGATTTTGGAAGATATTTTGCAATTCAAGTCGTGTCGACTCCAGTCCTCTCAAGGAGGATGAAACTTGAATATTTAACCCGCGCAGCATTCTCGGATCATTGGATTTGAGATATAGATATTACGATCGGAGCGCATGCGGGTTGTAGCATTTGACCCTGCGCAGCATTCTCGACGATTTGAGTTTGTAACTTTAATAGTTCTATCGGAGCACATACAGGGATTTATTTAGTTTTAGAGATCATATTTAATACATAAGAGACATTTTAAAATATTTAAATATGATCCATTATGTAAGAGATATTTTATTTAAGAAATGCCCAAATTTTCATTTAAGGGTCTACGAACGCCTTCTGTCCGCTTGCACACATGTTGCGGATCCGGTGGCGTTGTTCTAATTCAGGTTTCATTTATATCACATAGAAGATATCCCTTTCCTATTAATATCCCACTCAACATAGCTTACAAAAAATGCTTGTTCAATGGATAGTAGGAGATCATGCTAGTATTCATAGGAGAATTATCTTGTTCGCTAGAAGCTCTCATATTCTCTCTCATAGATAGTCTAATTTATTTGATATAAGCTCCTTATCTTTATTTGTAGGCTAGTTTTTGTAGGCACTACAAATTCCCTATTCCTGCTTATAGGTGAATTGTAGCATATTTGAATGTCATGTTGGAGCTTAAAACATATTTGATGGTGTGTAAGATTTGCTTGTGTGATCATTGCTAATGCTATAATCTACCATCATTAATATATTCATACATGAATATAAGATCATTTTCTCTCTATCATTGCAGCAGAAATTACTTAAATCAGATGATCTTATAACTATGCTCTAACAATTTGATTCAACATCAATCTTTTTACTTCTTTCATCTTGTGAAAATCTACTCATCAATATCAAATATAACATCTCTTCAGCATTTATCCTTCTAAGATAATATTGAAAAGTTTTGAGGTATAGAATGGAACAAAAGCACTAGCTTTCAAACATTCATTTTTATATGCAGTATCATGTTCTAAGATTTCACATCAAGTATCACTTAAGAGATATTTTCATTTTCATAAATCATATTTTCAAAGATTTGTCTGATAGTTACTCTTTGAATATGATTTACTCATGTAATCAGTGTTATTCATGAATTTATAGTGATTCATGTACTTATGTTATCTCGTTGAGTGTGAGACCATAATGAAAGTTCAATTTGAATGTAGCATATATCAAGTAAAATTCAAATTGAATTAGATTTGAATCCATTTCAAGTTCAAATTTGAGTCCAGTTCGAGCTTGAGTCCTTTTCAAGTTCAAGTGTAAGCCTCGCTCGAGTTTGAGTTCAAATCCAATATTATTTGGTTTAATTTGAATTAAAATTGATTTTATATTTGAATTTTGTTCTGATCAATTTTAGATTTTTTTTAGTCCAAGCCCTTTGTAGTTCACTGAAAATTTTGGCAGCCTCCCGGCGTCTCCTCCCCACCGAGGGAGAAATCGGGACGGCACTGCCGTAATTCTTCCTACCCGGACTTAAGGTCGACGGCGTAGGGGCTTCGAATTTAAACCATCTCACCAGGATCTAAGATCGACTGCGTGAGGTCTTCAATTTGGAACCATCCCGGTCGAATCTAAGATGCGACGGCCGGGGTCTTCAAATTTTAAAACCATTCCGGTCGGACCTAAGGTACGACGGCCGAGGTCTTCGACACCTGCTGAAAATAATTTCATTTCTCTCCATCTCTCTATCTCTTTTTTTTTATTAAATTAAATGTATAATATTACATATATATTATAACATAGATTTTATATATATATATATATATATATATATATATATATATATATATATATATATATATATATATATATATATATATATATATATATATATAATCAGATGTTATGTTATAATATACATATAATATTATATATTATAATATATTATATAGAGAGTGGGAGACGAAAGGAAGAAGCAAAGCAGAAGAAGCCCGATCGGGCTAGGTCACGCACGGCGGAGCTTTGGGAGCGGAGACGGCGGTCGGCTCGGCGGAGGCTTGTCTGGCCGGAGGTAGGGAGGTCCGGCGTCGGCGGAGGCTTGTCTGGCCGGAGGTAGGGAGGTCCGGCGTCGGCGGTGGAGCGGCAGGCGGATCTGGTCGGTGAAGAAGGATGAGAGGTGGCTGGAGTTCGGTGGAAGCAGAGAACTCGCGGGATCGGCGTCGGAGCAAAGAGGTAAGTCTCAAACCTTTCTCTTTTTCTCTGGGCGTGAGTGTGCGTGAATGTTAACCGAACGAGAGGAGTATTTTTTATGTCGTAAGTATGTCGGTGGGCGAATCGTCGTTCCGTTTGGGCCTTTAGTCGATGATTTTGGTCGTGAGGTGGGACCGGGGGCGGTAACGTGAGAGATCGGAAGAGAGGCGACGATTGCAGTGACTGTGTCGTGGGTAGCCGTTATAGTCAACAATAGTGAAGTTTGAGTACTACTAGAATAACCCAATGAAAAGAAGCAAGGATGCACTTTTGTAGGTGGTTACATTAGCGTGTATACCTATATCCAAAAACACCCAACCATCACGTGATGCGGGAAGTTGGAGCTTAGTGTTCTTGTGTTCGCCACAACAAATTTGCATAGCAAAGTTGAAGTGAAACCAACATGCGTAGGAGCTCATTAAGACAATTAAGAAGGATTAAACAATTTAATTTCACTTGAAAGCTTATTGTCGAGACAAGATAATTCAATAAAAATTCTTGGTTTTCAACTCGCTTAGGCAAAGGAGTACATGTAAATTAGCTAATCCTCAGAGATAAACAAAAATAGTAGCAAAGCTAAGAGCTATTAAACAACAATCCAAAATTTAATAATGAGAAATTTCACCTTGGGGATTATTCACTCGACTACACTAGACTTGGCGAGAGAAGATTTTGCAACTAGAATTGAGATCACCACTAGGAAGAAGATGCCGGAAGTCTTTGTCCACGGGAAAGTAGTCGGAGTCGGTGGGGTTGGCGGATGTCCGGTGATGATCCAACGACTTGGTGGAAGATGGATCTCATGATCCGCCATTCAACATTGAAGTGGCGAGGGGAGGCGTCGTCGGCGGAATTTCTCTAGGGAAAGGGGCAAGGCCGGCGGTTGCAAGGGAAGAGGAGCTTGGCTTGGAAAAGAGTAGAGGTTAGTAAAAGAGCAAGAGGATTTAGCCCAAATCTGAAATTAATTTCAGGTTTAAGTGGATTTGGAGGGAAATCCCAATTGAAATTAACTTCAAATTTCAAGTGGATTAATTGAGGAATTAATGGGCATTTAGGGGGGCAATTAAGGGAGTATTACGTGGATGCTTAGGTGGCAAGTAGAGAGAGAAAACCATGCATGAAAAGGGCCGGCCAAGCATTGAGGAAAAAAGAGGGATTTGATTAAATAGTGGGCCCCACGGTTTTAATTAAAATCTGAGCTTTGATTTCAGATTTTAATTAATTCGGAAGTTTCAAATGAGAGAGGGAAAGAAATTTGAATTTGAATTTGGCCATTAATCCTCATTCAAGTGTTCACTAATTTGAAGAGTCAAATTAGGAAAATAATAAGAGGGAATTGATGGCTGAATTCAAACATTTTCCCTGCACAGAAACTGGCGGGATTAACCAAGGGGGGAAGAGGATTGCCGGCTGTAGTGAAGGGGGCGGGTTGGTGCTGGACTCGGCGGCTTGTCCAGCTCTCGGCAAGAGGGGACGGGAGGGGAGGCAGGCGGGATTGGGGCTTGAGTTTGAGCCGGCTGCAGGGACGTGAAAGGGGAGAGGGCGGTCGGGTGGATGTGGATTTGCAGGACCTGTTGCAAGGGGAGAAAAGGGGCGGGTGTATTGGGGAGGTGGCGGAGAAGGAAGAAAGCAACAAAAATAATAAAAAAAAATGAACCAAGAGCTCACCACGGGAGCTGTTGGGTATTTCGGGTGGAGCCTCTCCTAGGTCTCCATTCTCTCTCTCAAGCTCTCAAGCAAGACAAGAAGAACAAACATCTCAAAAATTTTATTAATCAAGCATTGCCCATTACATAAGAAATGGCCATATATATAGGCCTCAAAATGACAACGGAAACAAAAGCCTAAAATGCCCATTGGGCTACAATAGAGACCAAATACTCATAAGGGTAAAAATGGAAAAACTAAAATAAAATAAATTACTACATAACATGACAAAATAAATAAAACTCCTGATCGTGGCCGTCGATCTCCGGTGTCTCCGATGGCACACATGTTGAAATTGCTGACGATGTCCTCATCATTCTCCCCAGGTGGGAGAAAACTCGACCCCGTCGAGTAATCATCTGTAGAACTCTCGTACCACTCTAGTGGGTCAGGGTCCACTCACTGGAGCTCCTGATCAATCCACATGTCCTCCGTCTCCGATTTCCCTGTCCAATGAACTATGTACCTGCGGTGACCTCCTTCCTTTGTGGAAATGATCTCATCATCTATTAATGCTTCAATCTTCTCCGTTATGGGTAAGTGGGGGTAAATTGGGGAGTGAAGGTAGGCTGGGGGGATCTCACTTGGTGGGTTCTCACAAGGCTTATTTTGAATTGGATTATTATGGTTCAACTCGGGTCCCTCAAAGGTTACTAAATCTTCTATATTAAATGTAGGATTGAAGTTAACCCTTAGGGGGTCCAGCATATAAGCATTACTATTTATCTTTGACATTATCTTCAAGGCCCAGCGCTTTCAGCATGCGACTTCTTCACGGAGGGATCCGTACCATCACAAAGTTTCCAACCTCGAATTCTTTAAATCTTTTCTTGTGATCTGCAATAAGCTTATATTTGGAATTACTTTGTTCAATTCTCCTTTTAATTTCTTTATGAAGCTCTTGGAGATGAGATGCAAATGCATATGCAAAAGAACCGGTATGCATGACAAATGACAAGAATCAAGGCTCACACAAAAGTTTTAAACAGAAATAACTTGGAAGACAAATACTACAAACACACACACTTATTAACTCCTACGAACACAGCTAGAAGAAAGGTGGTCGGGTCACGAAAAGATGGGTCTGAAGTGTTCGGTCTAAGGGAACCGGTGTAGGGGGAGGAAGGAAGACACTCTTGGCTACCAGGACACTTCTATGGATAGTTTCAGTTAGGGTCGACAACAGTCTCCTAGTGGTAGTAGTATAACCGAATAAATTCATCCAACTAGGGTAGGAGTAGTCCTTATCCTGGTAGGACGAGGCTATAACGGGCAAAATGTATGAATCAGGAATGACACGCTCAGCCAAATATAAATCCAAATGAGCAGCTCCAAAGTTAGACTCTAATGAAATAAGAGGGGGCTCGTTGTTCAAATCAGGCTTAAAAACTTTTAGAATCAAAGTACAGTCTTCCAAAAGAGACTCAGGTTTGGTTGCAACCCTAAGATCCATGGGTTCCGTTTCACTTAACTTCGGTGATGAATTCGATTGACTTACTTCCAACTCAAGATTATTTAAGTCACTATCAGAATTATCCATAATTAAATCAAAATTATCAAAATTATCCGGAGTTAACTCAGTAGGCGTCACAACTAAATTAGGGTCTTCCAGATTCAAATTCAAAGTGTTTGACGTCCGATTAGCTCCTTTCGATGTCTTATTACTATCATCCAGGCATACTTTGTCCAAAGGCTTATCTTCGAAGAGACTAGGGTCGGGGTGGGTTAAGGTGTCGACGTTTACAGGTTCTAACTTTCCTAGTTCAGGGTTTAAGTCATTCTGGGAGTCTGATTCAATCACTTCTGTTCCATCCTCAAAGAATTCTTCGTCACTAGTGATATCACTAGCATCCATGAAATGGATGCACTCAGTCTTAGGTTCAGGGAACCTCATCGTCTTAATGTCTTCCTTTATTATAATCATACTTGCAGGGTCAAGGACTAGGGAGGCTAAAGGTTGACTGGGATGGCTAGAAGTAGGTCTAAGCGGAGAGTCATAAGAGATTGGTCCAACAGAAGGCCCAGTAGAGGGTCGGCCATCAAGGTTAGGTGAAGACCTATAGGGTGGGGCAGCGACCCGGATGTTACTAATTGGTGAGTGGTCTCGACCACAGTAAGGTCCACGGTTTGTTTTGCAAGGGTGGTACTCTAAATGCCGGTCACTAGGGGTAGAGGTATTGAGAGTGTAATACCCAATGGTTTGATGGGCAGGGGGAGACCTAAACTTAGAACTAGCAGGGTGTCCACATGTAGAGGGTCTATATTTTAAGTTGAGTTCTCTTCTCATGTCTTTCCAAGTAAGGTACTCACCACTAGACTCTCTATGATCTTCCAATCTTACCCAAAATTGAAGAGCCTGACCTTTAAGATGAGACTTAGCGATGCTGACCTGGTGGGACTCGGGGATATGTCGTGTTTCAAAATAGTCCTCTAATTGTCTAACCCATTCCCTAAAGTAGTAAGGGTCCGAGGAACCATCAAAGGTGGGTAGACGGTAAGGTGAATCTAAGTGAGGTCGTGGAGGCCTAGGCTCATGTCTCGGGTGATAAGCTGAGTGGGGCATGTAATTAGAGTGGGGATAGTCAACGGGTTTCTCCGTCATAATCCTAGTCATATTTCCCACTAGGTTAACGATGTCATCTAAACTCTTTTGGAGTCTTATCGGGTCCATTGAAAAGTGTCAAGTGAAACCTAGTGAAGATTGGGTGCACGGTACCACACTCTACAAAGGGAAAACACCATTTCGACTTGCTATAAGGTGCAGGAAAAATACTGGACAGCAAGCTTCAAGAAGGTTTTAAGTCACCCGGTGTTTAGGGAGGTTGCTAAGGCTTGGGCATCACCTAAACACTAAGTTAAACTCTTCTAAAATGACATTACAAGGTGCAGATTTTGTTTGGACAGCAAACTAAAATGAGGGACGAAGTTATCTAAGCAATTTAGATGGACTCTAGGGTGGGGACAGCAAGTTATCACAAGTTTAAAGTCACCTAAATGTCACTAAACAGTGCAGGAATGATGTGGACAGCAAACTATAGCAGTTTGTTTAAGTTGTCTAGGTGTTAGGAAGGTTCCGAGGGAGTGGACAGCAACTTAACAATGGTCTTAGGTCACCTAAATGTCACTAAACGGTGCAGGAAACTTCTGGACAGCACACTACAATGCTGAAATAATTGCGCTAAGTGTTGGGTTCGGTGTTTAGAGTGTGGACAGCACTTAAGCACATGAAAAGATAACCTAAAACCCACTAAATGCGTGCAGGAATTGTAAATACAGCAGTGAAAAAAACAGTAAATAAGCTTAGATATGATATGATATGCATGCAAAAATTAAACTATAACACACGGTTAGACTCTAGGATGTTTTTCTAACATGTCATGCATGCCTATCATGCTCTGATACCAAGATGATGTGAAACCAACATGCGTAGGAGCTCATTAAGACAATTAAGAAGGATTAAACAATTTAATTTCACTTGAAAGCTTATTGTCGAGACAAGATAATTCAATAAAAATTCTTGGTTTTCAACTCGCTTAGGCGAAGGAGTACATGTAAATTAGCTAATCCTCAGAGATAAACAAAAATAGTAGCAAAGCTAAGAGCTATTAAACAACAATCCAAAATTTAATAATGAGAAATTTCACCTTGGGGATTATTCACTCGACTACACTAGACTTGGCGAGAGAAGATTTTGCAACTAGAATTGAGATCACCACTAGGAAGAAGATGCCAGAAGTCTTTGTCCACGGGAAAGTAGTCGGAGTCGGTGGGGTTGGCGGATGTCCGGTGATGATCCAACGACTTGGTGGAAGATGGATCTCATGATCCGCCATTCAACATTGAAGTGGCGAGGGGAGGCGTCGTCGGCGGAATTTCTCTAGGGAAAGGGGCAAGGCCGGCGGTTGCAAGGGAAGAGGAGCTTGGCTTGGAAAAGAGTAGAGGTTAGTAAAAGAGCAAGAGGATTTAGCCCAAATCTGAAATTAATTTCAGGTTTAAGTGGATTTGGAGGGAAATCCCAATTGAAATTAACTTCAAATTTCAAGTGGATTAATGGAGGAATTAATGGGCATTTAGGGGGGCAATTAAGGGAGTATTACGTGGATGCTTAGGTGGCAAGTAGAGAGAGAAAACCATGCATGAAAAGGGCCGGCCAAGCATTGAGGAAAAAAGAGGGATTTGATTAAATAGTGGGCCCCACGGTTTTAATTAAAATCTGAGCTTTGATTTCAGATTTTAATTAATTCGGAAGTTTCAAATGAGAGAGGGAAAGAAATTTGAATTTGAATTTGGCCATTAATCCTCATTCAAGTGTTCACTAATTTGAAAAGTCAAATTAGGAAAATAATAAGAGGGAATTGATGGCTGAATTCAAACATTTTCCCTGCACAGAAACTGGCGGGATTAACCAAGGGGGGAAGAGGATTGCCGGCTGTAGTGAAGGGGGCGGGTTGGTGCTGGACTCGGCGGCTTGTCCAGCTCTCGGCAAGAGGGGACGGGAGGGGAGGCAGGCGGGATTGGGGCTTGGGTTTGAGCCGGCTGCAGGGACGTGAAAGGGGAGAGGGCGGTCGGGTGGATGTGGATTTGCAGGACCTGTTGCAAGGGGAGAAAAGGGGCGGGTGTATTGGGGAGGTGGCGGAGAAGGAAGAAAGCAACAAAAATAATAAAAAAAAATGAACCAAGAGCTCACCACGGGAGCTGTTGGGTATTTCGGGTGGAGCCTCTCCTAGGTCTCCATTCTCTCTCTCAAGCTCTCAAGCAAGACAAGAAGAACAAACATCTCAGAAATTTTATTAATCAAGCATTGCCCATTACATAAGAAATGGCCATATATATAGGCCTCAAAATGACAACGGAAACAAAAGACTAAAATGCCCATTGGGCTACAATAGAGACCAAATACTCATAAGGGTAAAAATGGAAAAACTAAAATAAAATAAATTACTACATAACATGACAAAATAAATAAAACTCCTGATCGTGGCCGTCGATCTCCGGTGTCTCCGATGGCACACATGTTGAAATTGCTGACGATGTCCTCATCAAAAGTCCTTTCAAGTGGGAGAGAGTTCATATAGAGCATCAAAAGGATTCATATTAAGAGGAGCTCCATAACATTTACACTATCTATTTGGTAGTTTAGCAATGGTGTATCAATTGTTATGTGGACCATTGTTATCATTTAAAGTTTATGTTATAATTGTAAATGTGAACTTTATTGGTAGTTAGAAATGATATTAGATGGACTTAATGATTGTATCAGGAGAAATTAGGATGTATTAAATTAACTTTTCACGGGTCACACAAGGGGTCAGCCAAGCAAGGCAAGCCATGGAGGTCATCTAAGAAATAGTGCCAATTCAATGAAAGGATGAATCTACGAGGAGCACAAGCATAGAGTCATTCTCCCATGCCATGCATGGGAAATAGAGCTCCAACCATCAGCCACTTCCACCTCCTAAAAACATAACACCTCGCTCCCTCTGTCTCCATCATGTGTAAATTGTCACCTACTACTATCCCCCCTGATGTAATGGTGCATAAATGATGTAAAATCTGATGTAGAAGGATTTTTAAAATATAAATTCATAATAAGAGGCTATTGAAGATCTTGTTTGGTGTCTTGATCTTAAGATTAATTGTTCGGTGGCTCAATATCGACCTTAATTCGAGCTTTTTCTTGTGTTCCCTATGATCTTCATCTCCATTAGCATCCGCTACATATCCACATTCAACAGCATTCACCGCCATATCACTTCCATAATTCAATCTACAAAACTCCACTCAATTTTAGAACAATTTAAAACCCTATGCAGCACCACTCGTTTCTCACAATCCATAACACCCCCACCTCCCTCCATCAACCTCCAAATTTACTCCTCACACCCTTAACTTGTACTAGACCTCCCATTCCAAAGCATAAACCACCCCCTTCACCCTTACAAAAATTTCCCAAACCCAAAGAGAGTTCTCTGCCTCACCCTATCACTTTCACCCTTGCTACCCAACTAACCATCTCCTAGCCTCCACACCCAAGGGTGGCTCCTCACCAACCACTCCATCGCATTTCCGCCTCTCTAACACACTCCAAATCACTCTTGGTCGATCCCTTAACTCCGTCCAACGTCCACAAAGAAATCCCCTTCAAGTTCTCCTCCTCAAGCACCCTACATTGCTCTCCCCTTTACAACACTTGAACACCACCACCCCAAAAACCTCTTCCCCGACATCCACACATCTTCCCACCCGAAGAAGGCAAGATCACTTTCATTTCCTAGCTCAAGGACCCAATCATCAGACTTAGTTAGATCTAATGCATATTGAAACATTTAGTTTTAATCTAAAGCATTTCTTTAAATGATCTCAAATCTTATGGTTATTTTCTCGTAGGAGATCCATTTCTTTTTCCCCACATTTGGATTATATTGCTTTCCTATTATTCTATCACTCAAAATAAATAATTACTTTTGATAGGTAGCTTGCTCCTTTCAAATTTTGCATGGTTATGCTCATATTTGTTTCAATTAGATCATGCGAATGTATAGCATATTATATTTGCATTTTATAGCAAAAACTAGATCTTAACATGTCCTGCATCAAGTTTACTCTAGTATAACACGTAAATATCATCAAAATCACATATGGTGAATTCAGTATTTTGTCTATTCGGTGAGAAATTGCAAACTAGTTTGTATTTTATAGCAGGAGAAACAAGAAGAAGATCCATATGAGATCAGATGATCATCATTTATCATGACAAAGGCAAACCCTGTAAGAAACAAGCTGACGCAGAAACATTCATGACAAGGTAACACTTAACATTTAATTCATTATATTCTAAAATTATTCCATATCCAAGTAAACTTAGAGAATGCAAATCTAAATACTACACTGTTTTCCCAAATAAAGGCATAAACCTATTGCAGTAAATCTCGGTGAGAAGTCGACAATTACTTTATCAAGGTTCAAGGCAGTAAGTTCTTCACCGGTGATGTTCTTCGATTTAACTATTTTAGGAATAGTTGTGTAGAAGCATCGTCGCTTCACATTTTTTTCTAAAGAACACTCTGAAAAACTGCTATTCTTTAGTTGTACCAACCATCTCTTCTCCATTTCCGATTTTTTCCCTTGATCAAATAAAACAGATTCATGTACTATACTAATCTCTGCCCCAATAGGTTCTGTGAACAAAATAAATCAAATTAATATAATTATGCTACAAAAAATACACTGATTTTGGACATTAATATCTACTTTCAGAAGCCATAGTAAGTTTGGACTAAAAAATTTTGAAAAATTTTCTCAATAAATAGTTGAAACGGCAGCAAACATATAGTGTTTTGAGTCGTTGGACGAGGTTTGAGTAATCTATCATGTACTTATTATGACCATCATTTGAAGGGCAAGCCAAGTCTGATTAAGCCAATTTCAATAAACATGGACACTTCTAAGATCTAAGTTGTGGCCTTAAATGCATCCCTGCATTGACCAACAAACATAAATACAACGTAGAAGCTCACCTAAAAGCTACAGTAGGCTGAATAACCCAAAATTCAAGGTAAAATCCATGTTTTGACAGTTGCAACGTTGAACACCACGAGAATCTTAGGATCAGAACAGGAATCTACAAAGGCATTCTGATGTGAAACTACTAGGAGTTACGTTCAAAATTAAAAAGAGAATCGTGAAAGTTTGCTTTTATAAATTTATGGGATCATGCAAGATTGAGTTAAGATGTCAAAACGTTAACTTTGCTTAGGCGAAAGAATTGCAAGCTAGATTAACCAAAACGATTCTTTCAAAGTTCTAGGCGAATTAATATGCAAAGTACGACAACAAAACCCAACGTTTAGCAATGAGAAGTTCACCTTGGGGCCGTTTCACTCAAGAGGTAGTGGACTTTTGGCGGAGATAGAAGATCCAAGAGATGAAAGAAGTTACCACTAGGGAGAGGGCGCCAAAGAACTTCGTCGAAGGAAAAGTTGCCGGTTGGGATGGAAGTCGTAGACGACCGTTGAGGCTCCAAGTGTACTTTGAAAGTCGTCGGTCGTAGATGCTTGCAAGGATTGGCACGACTCTATCTACGTATTCCTCCACGGTAGTTTCGTCTTCAAACCCTACGTCGAAGCAAGGTGACCGTAGGATGTCGACGCTTCCGTCGGCTTGGAAAACTATACCCCACTCAAGCTCCGGATCCGCCATACATGCTTGGCGTGGAGATTTCTTCAAGGAGAGGAGGGGTAGACAGCGGGATCTCCAAGGAGAAGAGGTGTTCGGCCAAGGAGAGAGAGAGGGGGGCGGGTGTTTTGAGAGAGGGGTTCTAGGTTAGATGAGTGGAGCAATAGATTTACTCAAATCTGAAATTAGTTTCAGATTTTAGTAAATTAGGAGGGAATTATTTGGTCTTAATTTCAAATTTCAAATGCCATTAAGAGGGAGTAATGAGCAATTAATGTTGCCCATCAAAGGGGGAGGCCGGCGGGTTCCATAGAGGGGGGGAGGGGTTTCAATTTAAAACCTGAAATTTAATTCAGGTTTTGAACGAAATTAAGGGTGGAATTAATTTGAAATTGATTTCAAATTAGTGGGGGTAATCAATGCATTAATTGGTAGCATGAAGGAGGGTTCATGCAAGGTGGCCGACGGCTTCTAGAGGAGGGGTTTTGGTGTGGGAGCAAGTAAATAGTTTCCAAATCAGCTCAAGACATTTATGAAGGATTAAATTGAAATCCTTTGAATTTTGAAATTTTGTCATGAACCGGATTTAAAACTTTCCTAATTTGGAAGTTCCAAATTTGGAAAGTTTTCGAAATTCAAATTTCGAATTTCGAAATTAGCCGTTGTAGAGGATGAGAAAGAAGAGGTTGGGGAGGGGAAAGTTTCACCGGCGGCAATTGGGGGGGGGGGGGGGGGAATGGTGGCCGGCGGGTTGGGGAAGTGTGGGCCGGCGGGTTTTGGAGAAGATGACAAGGAGCGGGATGTCGGGGATAAACCACGAGCCACGGACTCTTCCAATGACTGGTGGGTGTTGCTTTTCGCCCTCACCTTGGGCTATCTCTCTCACCTCTCTCTAGCTCTCATGCAAGAAGAGTAAGAAAAAACAAAACTCAATTTTCATTCAATAATTCATTTAAACATCAAAATTACAATATGAAGGCTATATATAGCCTCTAACAAAGACATAAAATAAAAGGACTCAAATGCCCTCAAGGGCTACAAGACAGATAACTCCCCACAGGGGTAAAATGGGAAAAACAGAAAATAACTAAGACAATAATCATAACATCTATATCAAAAGTAGAGACGCTGAATCGTGGCCGTCGATCTGCGGTTTCGCCGGCGATAAACATGTCTGTAGCGTCTGTCGATGTCCTCATCACATTCTAAATTATTAGCTTCACTATCCAAGGGTCACAGAAATAATGCTGTCCTAAAAAGACTCCAGCAATGACCAAAATACCTAGAATTGTTGCAAGCCTCAATACATAAAATTAAAATTATTTTAGCTAAAAGAAGCATACCAATCCGTGAAATTGTACTCTCTGAAATGTAACAAGAAAGGTGTTTCCAATTGCCATAGTGATCCAAAGGATACGGTCCAAGGTGTTGGTCAAATTCCATCTGTTTCACCATTTCGGAGTACCTGCATTCCTGTAATAAAATTACAATAATGATGCCACTTTCAATAAAAAAAATAAAAACTTTACTGGGGATTTGAAAAGTAATTTTTTCCAATACATTGTAGATGTACTCGTATACATGGGGTAAGCATACTGACTTCTTAATCTAATCTCTTTTTAGCAATGATATTGTAAGTTATCTAATGCTTCACCACCAAATTATGGACAAAAAAGAATGTATTGAACATTTAAACTTGTTAATATTTTCTAGGCATCAACAATGTCGCTGTCAGATAAAAGGCCACTTCTTCCAAAGTATACTGGTTAACACATCTTAAAAAGAAATGTTCCAATTAGGTTAAATGCTAGCTGTTGTTCATAAAACTATGCTCAGACTCCCACAATACTGACCTCAAAAGGATCCAGATGTTTTGCTTTTGGCCAAACAAAGTCACATATTTCGTTAGAACATATGAGAATCATTCAGACACAACCTATGGATTGGGCATTGTTTAATAGCAAGTGGTACATACTTAGAAAGTTTCAAAACTGTAGTCCTAGAGATTTTCACGTATTCGGAATCAATCTAATGGATTTACAAGATATAGTCTCTTTAATGGCCCTTAATAAAGAATGCATAAATGAAACTGATTTCCTGTGTAAAATAGCCATCTGATGCATACAAATCATTAGAATCTTAGGATTTTTCCATAACTATAATTCTTTGAAATTTTGTTTCAAATAGCTTCTAGTCGACATCATAAATTGGCTTTCTAACTTGCATGAGTTGGATCATCATTTCAGTCTGGCCTACAAGGGCACTTCCCGACAGGCTATTTTATAGGAAAACTAGTTTACCCTCTTCTGATTTAGCCATGGCAGAAATAGCTCTTAATGCTGTTGTAGGCATAATTTGTTAGCCTATTTAAGGCCCCCTTTATCTCAGCCTGAACCTTCTTCAATAGGAATTGATCCCACGCGTATGATACACTTTTGTTCTGAATTTTGTTCTTTACTTGCAACATATTGTTTCTATTTTGAAACTATAAATAATGTGAAGATAAAAACAAAAAAATCATATGTTCACATAACATGTGCTTACAAAGCATCGAGCGCAATGTGATGCTCAAGGATTCCTTATTCTTCAATACACAAAAGCGAAGCCGTGCTTTGCAAACTAAAGCATTCAAGCTCATATGACACATTTGCATATGTTATGTGCATATAATAATCATTTCATTAGCAACATGTAAACCACATTAGGTAACAACTTTCAACAAATACAATAATATGTTCAACCATAGCAATTTTTAATCCATCCAAACAAAATTCAAAAATAAAATGAAATGATGAAAAAGAATACTTAAAAATAAAGAATAATTGTGAGATTGAGTGAACTACTGACTGAGAGGCGGAGGTAGTATAAAGCAAGATAGTGTGAAGATGAGGCATTCAAAAGCATTCTTGGGAAAAACTTACATGCGAGAAGATACTAATGCTTGAAGCAAAAAACAGTGAGAAATTATAAAAACCTAACATGTAATTGAGCCTTCTAAAAAGAACCACCAAGAAGTAACTAGCACCAACAGGGGAAAATGTAGGACAATTGAGAAACAATTCAATGACTACAAGAAAATTGAGGAGAAGCAAGCATTTGTGCCTAGTTATTGAAGTCGATGAATAGAATTATGAAATTTGAACCGGAATTTCATTTTTAACCAAAGCCAAGAATGAAGCACTACGATGTGATGCATTGAAGCAGTGTGACACATACACGTCGTTATGACCTTGTGCTTGATGTTGCCTAGAGTCAGCACTCTTGATGATGGCTTCAATGTGTTCGTAATCTTCTCAAGAGTGTTTAGAAGTGTATTTAGACTTTGGTGGTACTGGAAAATAAGTGAAGTTAAGGATTTGGCTAGTGGCCAGCCAAGGGTAAAATTAAGTTAAATCTGAGAGCTTGCTTCAAGAGGAATAGGTGTCTTTATGTTGAGAACATATGAAACCTCGGGACTCAAAAATACTTGGGATAATTAAGGCAGTATATCTAGATTAAATATGGAGAGTTTCATAATTTTCAGAGGATTTACAAGGGTTAAAAAGGGGTAGGAACAAGACTAGATCTTGCTAAAACCTCTCTAGTCGATAGCTTTATGGCTTAGTGAAGGAGTTTAAGGTAAAGATTAAAGGTTGGTAATACTTTTTAATGATAGATGAATGTTTATAGATTGATGCCAGAGTGTTCTACTATTTTTTAAAGAGTTTGACGGCAAAACCATTCGGTTCAGAGGGTCCCGGTTCATAGTCGTTTATCTTGCAGTGTCAATTGGCGGCAAAACCGCCGGTCAGAGGACACGTACCACATCCTTACTGGCAGGAGACTGTTTGAGAATGGATCCTAGTGATATTTTCGACTAAATATTAGCTCTATATAAGCTGAAGTAAATTTTAATTTGTCCACCTCAACAAACTGTTGCGGAAGGTGGATGGATTTTGCTTTAACTGATTTATGGTTAGATTTTGGTTTTAAATATCAAAATTTGAATGATTTTTTGGATATTTGGGATGGCATTTTAAATTTTGGAGTTAATCCCTCCGGTTAAGAACTACATTCAACACGGTCATCAACAGGGTGTTTGGTATCAAGGCCTTTTATAAAAAAAAATCACATATTAAAATATGTACTTCTGGTTCTGAAATCTATACAACCCTTAAAGTTAGAAACCAAACCCGATCCTCTATTGGCAAGCAAACAGAGTCAACAATATTCAAATAATGAAGTGAAATTACTTACAAACCTCAATGGTGGTCGTGCTAAATGTGAATATCAACCGGAGGGTCTCTATCTTTTAAATGCCCTCAAATCTCAAAATTAATCACTTGGAGGTTCAAATTATAATAAAATTATAAATATTATGTTCATCAAAATGAAATTAAATCACTTAAAAACTTAAAACAAATCCACCCTCTACAACTGCTTTTTGATGGTAATAAATTTGAGAACAACTTCAGATCACAAAGAGTGAATATAGTGTCGGGTGTATCACTAAGATTCATTTTCAAATCATCTCTTATCAGTAAGAAAGTGACTCGTGTCCTCTAACCAATGGTTACGTCGCCAAATGGCACCACATATAGATTATGATCAGGGTCCTCTAACCGGGTGATTGATGCAATCAAAAATTTGGTAAAAATTTGGGAGATGGTGCCAAATTTTTTATCATAAAAGAAACTCTTTCTAGGAACAAAATAAAGACATAAAAATACTCAAAAAGACACAAATACTATAAACCACAACTTTATATAACAAAATGACTTACATACTTTGACTCTTACAAACTTTGACGCTTACAAACGTTTGACAAATTTATGACTTCAAAACAAATACTTAAAGAAGCTTTCATCCATTATAAGAAGGATACAGGTGAGGTGGTACTTGCGGAGAGACGAAAGAGGTTAGAAGCCAAGACGAAGGGTGGAAAGAACTCGCAAGTCTTTCCTAGAGGAGATGAGTAGGAGAATGGAACAAGCTCGCAAGCTTTTCCAACAAAACCCACAGGTTTACATTTCCAAAAATCATTCATATAACATAACTCTCTAAAACAGCCACATAACCATCCATATATAGGCACAAAAGAGGAATCTAAACAGCCATAAATATTGAATTCCCACAGGAATCCAAGCATCACAAACCACAAAAATGCCCCCATCATTTCACGGGAAACAGCCCAGCCATGGAACCGAAGAAGCAGCCACGGGAACCAAAGAGGCCTGCACAGAACCGAGGGGGCCAAAAGACACGGAAAGGCCACCCAGCTCAGAAAATCAGCAGTCAACAGGGAAAACCAAGGAGCCATGGCACGGAAATCCAAAGGGCCATCCACGGGAACCAAGGAGCCATCCACGGGAACCAAAGGGGCAACAAATTGGGGGAATGAACCTCAATTTATGAGCTAAAAAGACTCTCTACTAGACATTAATGAGCTGATTCTAGTAGAGGACCTAGAAGCTCACCAAATTTATAATTCAAAATATTTTGACCCCCCCTTTTCCTACATCAGTGATAGTGCCGTCAAATGATACCATTAAATTACGGTCACATTCAGAGCACGTATGTTCCTCAATAGCTCTAAACCCTTAAGTATTGAATCATAAGGTATACTTGATAAGGCATTAAACTCTCTGTTAACTAAGATCGACTCAAACATATCCACTTAAGCAAACATTCACCTAAAGTCTACAAAGTATCATTGGACAACGTAACCATGACTACCGACAAGGATCCTCCGATTAGATTAGGTCGACTACCTCTTCTGACTAAGTAGACTAGGGAAGATGAAAACTCGAGACGACGGAATCTGTCTTCTGAAAATTTATCGCGAAATCTAAACTCGTTAAAACTCTCCCATCGACAAAAAAGGCATGGAGGAGCCGGAGCGCGAAATTTAAGAGCCCATAAGGATACAGCTAGAGAGAAACTAGAGACAGGGCACTGGACACCATGAGAGGGAGCGAGAAGCAACATGATATAATTTATTCATAAGTTCAAAGATCCTTTAGTTTATATGGTTCTCTAATTTTGTGGATAGAAGACAAATGAAATTTGATGACAATAAGTAATAATAATAATATGTCCTTTTAAGGAAAAGGAATACAAAAGGGTGAGATTTGGATTAAGAGGGAAACTTTCCTGGGTGGTCTAGAATGGTTTAAAATTGCGCAATATGAGGCTCGCCTTGAGGCCCGCCTTTGCGCAATTCCAGTAAAAAACACCTCGATGCTTACGCCTCGAGTTTTTTTTATGAGGCTTGCGCCTCAACTTGGTTGAGGCCCGCCTCGCCTCACTGGCATGAGGCTTACGCCTCACAGTATATATATTAAAACTTACATAAATCTTGAAGTAAATGCCCGACATTTGACTCTATAGGAGAGGAAGGGGAGAGAGCAGTTCATCATAATGATGATTCAAATGAAGAACCCCTTAGTGATGACAGTGCTGATGACTTATGAGTTTTTATGTGATATGTCATTGCTATTTTTTTTTTTGGAAATTTGAATTATATGTTAATGAAAAGAATACTGGGATTTTGGAAAGATAGAATTTTGAGTTGAAGTGTTGAACTATATTTCATGTTGTCTTATTATTGAGATATTTTGATTTCACTTCATATCTTATGCTTTTTTATGTTTTATATTATTCCCTCATTGGTATATAAAAAATTTATCATTTTATGTTTACGCAATCTTTTGATTTTGAGGCTTACGCCTCAAAACGCCTTGAGGCTTACGCCTCGCCTCACGAATGAAAAATGCCTCAATACCTGAATACGCAATTTTAAACATTGGTCTAGACTATATGAAATGTTAACTTTCATGGTGCGAAACTCTTGAATGTTTGTAGCCTCTATGACACCGGACCGGAGGGGGCTCGACGAATCCACGTCGATGATTCGGTGGTCGTGGCCGGATAACTCCAAGAACTTCTCGGATGAGAGGGATCACCACCTGAAATCCTTCAGGATACAGAAACCCAAAAGAGTAAAACTACTCAATTCTTATTCATCTCCACAATCTATCTTTATTACAAGCATTGGGTACCTATTTATAACCAAAAGGAAGCAGCATAATAGGCTACATACAAAACAAGAAAGCATTACACCTCTATAGCCCTATACTACCAAATTAACTTAATATAGCCTGAAGTTTAATAGGATTGATTAGCTCAGCTCCGGCGTCACTCTATATCATTGAAACTTCTATGCAACTCCATTTGTTCCCTTGGAGCCCAAAGTAACTTAATGCACCAGCTAGATTGGGCTATGGTAACTGAACACATTGGTTGGGTTGGCCCAAAAAAACCAATTCAGGTTGAACTTGCCCATGTAGCTAATTTTGGTCAACCATTTAGTTTGATGGAGAGCCTCCTAGATTACAACTCCCCCATTCATATCATTTGCTAATATTCATCATCAGAAAAGATGAGGAAATTCCTCTCCATTAGGACTTTGGGTGCTCCTTAAATTGGACTTTTATCATATTCCTCATGCTAGATACCTAAAAGAAATGGCTAAAACAAACATCTTATAGAACATGCATATGCTTTTTTCTTTCTTAGGAAAATTTCTTTCTTTTGGTGATGTTGATATCAATATGTGTGCCCATGTTCAACATTGAAGTAGGCCGTGATTCAGATCATTTGATCTCATTCGTAGTCCCAAGGGTCCACATCAACTCAAGGAACGATTCAAAACCAACTTGTGCCACTTATATTGAAGCCTCTTGGTAGTGCAAACTCATGACAAGGTACAATTATGTATGTATGTATATATATATATGAATCATAGCACATATAATTATAATATATACATACATACAAACAAATTCGCACACATACACACATATACATATTCCCTTTAGTTGCAACCACTAGCTACCTACGTATCCCAGCCATAAGGGAAGAAACTCTACGCAATTCCAAGCAAAAGAAAAGGCAATTATAGATATCTGCCAAACTTTCCGGTCAAAAAAATAAAAAATAAAAACTACAAATCAAATCTAGATGAATTCAAGCCACCATCCACTTGATTCAAAGCAGCAAGATCGCCAAAACAAGCAAAATATTAAAGAGAAAAAGACGTACAAATAAGAGTAGTAAGAGATAAAAACAATTGAAAGTAAGCAAAATAAATAAATCAATGATGATAAAAGCACTAGAATTTAGCACAAGCAAAAAATCAAAACACATTGGATCTTGCTCAGTCACGAACAGATCTTGCCTACCAAGCCACCCAAAAGTAGAGAAAAAAAAAGATAGAAATCCACATAAAACCAAAGAATACCACCAAATCTAAACCATCCAAAACTCCAAAAAAGCTAGTAACCAGTAGGAACTTGGGTAGGTGAAAACCACGCAGCAATAAGCATACGCATCAGTCCAACACACACACACTCTACACACACAAACCCTTATAGTGAAGTTCATCAATTAATATAAACAATACAAATAACCTAAAAGGTTATAGGATCCAGAGACCTCAATTGCCATTTAAACTAATCACTTGCAGCTCTTCTTAAACTTTAGTCGGTAAAAATCCTTGGTAGGAGTCATAGTCCACTTGCCTTATACTTTGCAATATCTTAGTAGGAAGATATATGGGTTAGATAATAACCTCATCTTCTGAAACTTTGATCAGTTGTTCCTCTCTTGGACACCATTTACGAACAATTATCTGCAAAATCATCTCATGAAGAGAATTAGTCATTATTACGTTGAAAATGCTGTTAGACAAAATTCTTCAAAAGATGAGCAACTAAAATAAGTTGTCAACAGTAAAAGAAAGTATTTAGAATCATTATTTTGAAGAGCTCATCAATAAGCAATCCAAACTAGAGGGTCAAAACTTAAGCCGAAAAACTCTGCCTTTAATTGAAGCCTGCTCTTTCCATTTTTCTTTAAAAAAATAAGATAAATAAAAATTAATTATCGTGGTCCTTAGCTTGAGTTTCACATGAATTCTCCTCACTGAAATAGTTCAGAAGGCTTCCACATTTTTATAAACATATGCATGCTTTTGTAGCTACTGATTCATTGAACATATTCCAAACGATTTAACTTATCTTTAGTCAATCAAAGTTGTTTTAGTAGTAAACATATAATATTAATGAATAAGAATATAGAAGTTCCCACTTACAAGGGAGATTGGATATTCTGCATTGTTATCTAATGATAGAAAATGATGATTGGACAAAGATTCCATTTGGTTTAGAACATATTTCATTTTGTGAGACCCACTTTCTATTTCTAAAAATTGTTTGGGTCTTCTCAATGATAGCATTTTAATTTTTGCTCTAAAATAGATTAAAAAATGTTGTGCCTTATAATATCTTTGCCATGTGGTAGGGAAAATTATTGCCACAATGGTATGGTGTTAAAGAAGTATTCTCTATATGCAACTTATCAAACATCATACATCTTAATTAGTTTATGATAACATTTTAGTTTTCAGTAGCAGCAACAACAACAACATCAAGCATTTATCCTACTACATGGGATCGGCTACATAAATCCTTTTTTCTCCATTGTGTCCTCTTAAGAGTCAAATTCTCATTAAAATCTAATAAAAATAGTAATTTCTAATATTTTCTAACCAAGTTTGTTTAGGTATACCTCTATCTTTCTTAACATAGGTCAAATCCAATACATGTAGTCATCTACTCTCCTAACCGGGTCATCGGAAGGCCAAAGTTTTATATAACCAAATCATCTTAAGGCGACTCTTTCTAATCTTATTAGAGAAAATATTTCCATAAATTTAGGTGCAATTACACTTTAACCCAATAGGTTAATTGTTATGAATCATCTTTCTTCATACATTCTTATTTTGTTGCAAAAGGCATTAATATTATTATATTCAAATCTTTTTTCCACAACCTTTAATCATGTTACTTTTGATCTACCCTTCTTCCTTCTTTACTCTAGTACTAATTTTAACTGCCAATTTTATAGGTGGATTTATACTGCACATTATGGACATTAAAATCATTTTAATCATATTCTCCGCTACTTTATCTTCAATAGATGCTACTCCAACAATATAACTATTTCTCAATCAATCCCTTCTAGTTTACAACATACACATCTTAACACTCAATTATGTCATGCTCAGCTTGCCTATAATTAACTTTTTAACCACTCAATGCTCAAATTCATGCAAAAATAGTTGTCAGGTTGTCTATTTAAAAAAATTACCTTTAAGCCTCCACAATATTCTCATCTCAAAATATCCTAGTGCGTTGCTCATCCTTTTTAGCCACTCAATCTTTAACTATAAAAATTAAATCCTTATCTATTATCCTCATGATTTTGTATATTAAACCAAATATATTTAAAACTAATACACTAGGTATCACTTCATCTTCTAGTAATATTGATTGATAATTTGATAATCATACCCACCTAACATATTAAATACTTAGTATGTAATCAACTAATCATATATTATTTATCTTCTAACAATTTTCTTCGTCATTATAACTTTTCACTTATTTCATCATATTTAAATTTAGATGTCAATGAACCATGCTTTGAAAATCCTTTGAAATAAATATTTAATTCAAAATATTAATTGACATACTTAAAAAACAACACACAAAAAGCCCCATCATGCGCTTCTTTTAATGAAATTACTAATGATTTGCAAGAATAAAATTATAATCTTATCTATTTGATTTAATAAGGATAGCTAACTACAGCATGCTACATAACACACTTGCCAAAGATTCTATGGAAAAATACTACAGTTTGTCTTCCAGTAACTTTCAAACAGTATTCTAACTGTAGATGTTCATCAAGATCCGCACCATAAAAGAACAAATCCTAAGCCATTCAAAGTTTGCTAGAGTGAGGTGCAATTGTAAGCATTCACGTGTAAAAAGTTGCTTTAGTAAGAGGCTATGTTGCACTGATACACCTATTTATGAAGGTGTGTGATAGGAAGCACTTGGATTCCCAAGTGTTTCTCACCAAAATCAGTAAAATTTCCGCAGTAAACTGCTGTCCACAGCAGCCAACAGCAGCCAAACAGTAGGAAACAGGGAAAACGTAGAGAAAAACACAAGTAGAAGCTTGTATTTCACTAGAAAATCAAGGAAAACAACAAAGATACAATTGATCCTCAATTCGAGAGGAGGATCGATCTCTCCCAAATCTCTAGACGCCGCTAGAGCCCAAAGAAAACCTAAATCTAAGAGATCTCAAATTTCAGCCAAATTCAAGATGATCAAACCCTAGGAAAATCTACTATTTAATGCATACAAATCAAAAGGAATTCCCTAAACAGTCCCTACGTTCAAATTCTCTCCTAAAATCCATTCAAAAACCTTCCAAAAAGTGCTCCCGTGGATCCAGCGTGCGTGCGGCTTCCGCCCAGGCGAAACAGTCGCCTGTTTCGCGACTCGGCCGGTCCCGTGCGGACCGGCTGGACCGGTCCACTGGACCGGTCTAACAATACTCCCCTCCCAAAGATCCACCTTGTCCTCAAGGTGGAAATATGCTCGTGTTCCCGCGGAGGTGGCCATCCTTGAGCTGACTGAATTACCTTTTTGTATTGCTGAACCCAAGGCTGCATAGAAAGAGAAACATCTCCTCCCTCCTCCAATCTGATCGCATCCAACCTGTGTAGTCCCACCACATAATCTTCCCCCACCTCTTGTATGTCCCTAACCATGGTCTTAAGTGATGTGATGGCTTTGGATAGCCCTGCATCTCCCCTTATGACCATCCTTCTCCCATCCACCATTAATTCCATCGTGAGTGCTCCCCAATTGTCCTTGGTTTCCCCCAAGGTTTGTAACCACTTCATCCCCAGGATGACGTCAGTGCTTCCTAACTCAAGTGGGAGAAAGTCCTCCCTTACTTGAATCCCCTGGATGGTCAATACCACTCCTTTACAAATTCCTTGGCCTTTCTCCACCTTCCCTGTACCCATCGTCACCCCATAACAACCGGTGTCCACCAATTTCACTCCCAGTTGGTTGACGACTTGAGTAGAAATGAAATTGTGGGTAGCCCCACTATCAATTAGCACCACCACCTCACGGTCAGCTATCTCTCCTTTCACTTTCATAGTGTGACTCGGAATGAATCCCACTACAGAGTTCAGAGAGACTTCTGCCACATCCAGGTGCAACTTTTCCTCCGCATCAGATTTGCTCCCACCTCCCTCCTCGTCTTCCTTGTCTTCACAGACAAGGAGAACCTGAAGAGTTCGGTCTTTGCACCTATGCCCCGGCATGTACTTCTCATCACATCTGAAGCACAACCCTTTTGCCCTCTTCTCCTGCACCTCCTTCTCTGTCAGCCTCTTGAAATTTTCCCCACTCCCTCCTCCTACTGGCTTCTCCCGGGTGGTCTCATTAATGTTGCTTGATGCAGGCCCCTTGGGTGCTAGAAGAGTGGTCGTCGTCCTGTAAGAGCCTCCTAAATGGTTTCCCCGATTCCCTCTTTCAGACTTCTTCTGGTCCTCCACCAACTGGGCCAACTCCATGGCCTTTCCGAGACTCCTTGGCTCCAACACTCGGACTGCTGTTCTTATCTCTGGTTTCAGCCCCTTCATGAAATTCCCTTCCAGGGCTGACTCCGAGATATAATCCAGCCTACTAGCCAGATACTCAAACCTGTCCCGGTAATCTGCCACTGTGCCTTCCTGGGTAAGGGCAAAGAATTGCTCATAGAAGTCTCCTTCCCCATCGGCTCGGAAACGCTCTAGTAAGCATTCTTTGAACTCTCGCCAACTCCGGATGGGCTCCCGTCTGTCACGCCATTGATACCAGGCTAACGCCTTCCCTTCCAGACACAACCCTGCCGCCGTCAGCTTCTCATCATCTATCAACCCATTGACAGCGAAGTAACGCTCCACCTTATAGATCCAACCATGGCCATCTTCGCCCTCAAAGATGGGCATCTTCAACTTCCTCACCTTCGGATCCCTTCCGTTACCCCGGTAATCTCCATAACCTCCCATTCCTCGGAGATGAGGAGCTCCCCAAGTGTCCCGGTCCTCCCTCCGACGTTGGTATCCGAGTCCATCGTCATAATCCCCTCTTCCCCTTTCAAATTCAGCACCTCGACGCTGAAATTCAGCACCTCGACGCTGATATTCTTCTCTTCTTTCGCCGAAATCTGCACTTCCTTCATATTCTCCCCTCCGGCCTTCAAAATCCACACCTTGACGCTGAAAATCAGCACCTCGACGCTGAAATTCAGCACCTCGACGCTGAAAATCAGCACCTCGACGGTCGTTTCCCAGGCTCATCTCCTCTCTAGATAGTGGCTCTAGAGGTGGCATGTCGTCGTCTCCCTCTAGGATCTCCACAGCCGGATTCCTCCTCCCCCGAAGCGGGTTCGGATTTCCTCCTACGCCATGGTCGCCGACAGTCTCTTTTGCTTCCGACGCCTTCGGATTAGTCTTCATCTCAAGTAATTTCTTCATCATCTCTTCCATTGCCGTGAACTTTCCCTCCAACCTTTCGTTGTTGGTGGTGATTTGATTTTGAAATTCAAAAAATCTTTCTTCCAAATCGGTTTTCAATTGACCGATCTCGCCTTCCAAGACGTCCACCTTCTTTCCGGCCATCGCTCTCCTACGGATCTCCAAAAATCTTCTTCCGGACAAAATAAACTCGCTGAAATTTCAGAATTTCAGCCGCCGGTGGTCCCAAATCGATGCTCTGATACCAATTTGATAGGAAGCACTTGGATTCCCAAGTGTTTCTCACCAAAATCAGTAAAATTTCCGCAGTAAACTGCTGTCCACAGCAGCCAACAGCAGCCAAACAGTAGGAAACAGGGAAAACGTAGAGAAAAACACAAGTAGAAGCTTGTATTTCACTAGAAAATCAAGGAAAACAACAAAGATACAATTGATCCTCAATTCGAGAGGAGGATCGATCTCTCCCAAATCTCTAGACGCCGCTAGAGCCCAAAGAAAACCTAAATCTAAGAGATCTCAAATTTCAGCCAAATTCAAGATGATCAAACCCTAGGAAAATCTACTATTTAATGCATACAAATCAAAAGGAATTCCCTAAACAGTCCCTACGTTCAAATTCTCTCCTAAAATCCATTCAAAAACCTTCCAAAAAGTGCTCCCGTGGATCCAGCGTGCGTGCGGCTTCCGCCCAGGCGAAACAGTCGCCTGTTTCGCGACTCGGCCGGTCCCGTGCGGACCGGCTGGACCGGTCCACTGGACCGGTCTAACAGTGTGTTGTATCTGATGCATCGATACACGGATACGCCTCCGATAAGGCCATACGCCAAAGCCGTATCCAATTAAAAAACTACTTAATTTCAAAAGGACAAGCGTATCCGATACGGTTGTCCGTTGAAAAACAAAAAAAAAATCAAAAAAAAAAAAAAAACGCGTTGTATTTACTTCTGCGGCTGCGAGCGAGGTTCACTCATTTCCGAGATGGATTTGAGTCTCTTGATGATATGAGAATATTAGAAATTGATAATATTTCACTTGATGAAAAGACAAACCACTTGAGAAGCTAATCATATCATTCCATTTATTGATAATATTTCACTTCATGTGCTAGGCAATTTATGTTTATGCTTTTGTTGTTGTACTAGACATTTAATACTTTTATTTTCATTGTATAAGCTACAAGGCTACAAATGATGTTGCTTTCATTTTTTTTTTTTTTGTAATTTTAAATATTATACTTTGATTGCTTTAATTTTTATGTATGATTTATAAATTATAATGACGTGTCCGCACTGTACCCATATTCTGTATTTTTAAGAATTGGCGTGTCCCGTATCCGTATCGTGTCGTAGCTGTGTTGCCGTATACGTATCGGTGCAACATGGGTAAGAGGACAGCGCATAGTTAAACTCAATAAAGGAAGAATCATTGTATATATTCCCTGAATGGAATACGCATCTAAGTGATTGACCGGGAAATCTTGCATACGGAATGATACCCAATCGCACAATTCATCAAAGCAAATAATGTTTAAAAAGCTGAATAAAAAATACTATATTAGTACCTCAAAAGGGTGTATGGTAAGGAAGAAGCTTTTAGTTGGAGAAAACTCATGTCCTTCCCTGTGAATATCAACGTGAACACAACAAAACAAAACAAACAAAATTATCAGAACTGCATAAGTTTGCATATAATTTTTACTTAGAATATGAAGACCTAGAAATAAAAGATCCCAGGAAAAATATAAACATCCTGCTAATTTGAAAATAACGAGTAATCAACATGACTTTTAGGAAGTAAAATATGTAATGAAAAACATGCCAAGCATCAAAAGATAATAACCCTCTATATATAATACCCCTTTGTGTTCTCCCCATTAGATATCTGGGCCTTCCCTCTCTGTTGCTGGTCTTAACTATAGCTTTTGCCAGCCAAATACTGACAAGATGAATAGTCATGATATGTATGTAAAGGTTATGCCTCCACCTTACTGATAGACATCAACGAGTGAAAAACACTCTCCTAGGACGTTCCACTGGTGTCATGGTTTCCTAAAGCTGTTTTGAGGAAAATCTCCTCCATTTGCGACAGATTTCTACTAAACACAAGCACTGAGGGAAATTTTCAACCTGTTCATTGGAACACCATCTGTCCCCATAAAAGAATGGGCGGCTAGGGTATGACTAAGTGATGTGAAACTACTAGGAGTTACGATCGAAATTAAATAGAGAATTATTAAAGTTTGCTTTTATAAGTTTATGTGGATCATGCAAGATAGATTTAAGAATTAGAAATGTTAACTTTGCTTAGGCCAAAGAGATGCACTTGAGATTAACCAAAATAGTTCATTCAAAATCCAAGGGAATTAAATGCGAAGTACAAACAACAAAACCCAACGTTTAACAACGAGAATTTCACCTTGGGGCCGTATCACTCAAGAGGTAGTGGACTTTTGGCGGAGATAGAAGATCCAAGCGATGAAAGAAGTTACCACTAGGGAGAGGGCGCCGAAAAACTTCGTCGGAGGAAAAGTTGCCGGTTGGGATGGAAGTTGTAGGCGACCGTCGAGGCTCCAAGCGTGCTTTGAAAGCTTTCGGTCGTAGATGCTTGCAAGGATTGGCACGACTCTCTCCAAGTACTCCTCCACGGTAGTTTCGTCTTCAAACCCTACGTCGAAGCAAGGTGACCGTAGGACGTTGATGCTTCCGTCGGCGTTGAATACTAGACCCCACTCAAACTCCGGGTCCGCCATGCGTCATTGAAACGGAGATGGAAGAAGTCGCCTTTGTTCCCTCTACGACTCTTGATTCAAGAGACGGGAAGAGAGGGGGTGAGGGGCGGCGGAATTCCACGGGGGAGAAGGAGGCCGGCGGGTGTGGGGAGGAGCAAGATGTGAAAACCAATTAGGTTTAGTTGGTTTCTAGTGGAGAATTAATCAAAACCTGAATTAATTTCAGTTTTGATTAAGATTGGAGGGAAAATTGACTTGAATTTGAAATTTCAAATCTAGCAATTAAGGCATTAAGTGGGATTAATGAGGGGAAATCAATGAGGAGGGGCCGGCGGTCAATAGAGGGAGGGAGGATGTTTGAAAACTTAAAACTGAAATTTGATTTCAGTTTTAAATAAATTAGGAGGGAAAATAATTTGGAGTTAATTCCTAATTCAAGGGGAATCAATGCCTTAATGGGGCATTAATGGGCTCCACCCAAGCATGGGGCCGGCGGCACCTAGAGGGAGCAAATTGGTGTGGGAGTAATTGGAAGGTTTCCAAATTGGATGCATGACGTGTAAGGAGAATTAATACAAAATCCGTTTGAATTCGAATTTTGTCATGAAAGCGGAGTCAACACTTTCCTAATTTGGATGTTCCAAATTTGGAAGGTTTTCGAAATTCAAAATCCTGAATTTCAAAATCAACCGTTGTAGAGATTGAGGAAAAGGAGGTCGGGGAGGAGGAGGTCTCGCCGGCGGTAAGAGGGAGGGGTGGTGGCCGACGGGTGGGATGGCTTTGGGCCGGCGGTTTTTTTGGGGAAAATGAGGAAGAGCGGAATACCGGGATAAACCACGAGTCACGGACTCTTCCAATGACTGGTGGGTGTTGCTTTTCGCCCTCACCTTGGGCTCTCGATCTCCTCTCTAACTTCAAGCTCTCATGCAAGACAAGAAGAAGAAGAAGCAAAGAGACAAAAACTAGATTCTCATTCAAATATTCATTAAAATCAAAATGATACAATAGACCACTATATATAGGTCTTGACTCATGAAAAGTGAAAAGACTAAGTTGCCCTCTGGGCTACAAAGAAGCATAACTCCCCACAGGGGTAAAATGGGAAAACAGTAAATCAAACAATACAATAAAAATAAGATACATCATGTCATCTAAATCAAAAGTAGAGACGCGGAATCATGGCCGTCGATCTGCGGTTTCGCCGGCGATAAACATGTCGGTAGCGTCTGTCGATGTCCTCATCACTAAGTCAAGCTTAATCACCATTATTTTTTAAATTTGGCTGGAAACTATTAAAAGAATGGCTAGTGGTGGTCTTACAAGCACAGTAAATATATTAATCACCATTTTTTTTTGGTTAGCAAATTCAGGTGCATTCTCGAGAACATCTCTTATATTTTGGCGATGGACTTTCATGTAACCTGCTCTTTAACCTCTGGGTGAAAATCAGAGCCTCATTAGCCTTTATGGTTTTGATATCATCCACCAACTAACCAAAACCCGTTAAGTCAAAGATCGCATCTACCTTCATTCCAATCATTGGGATATCCCTATGGATAATTGATCTTGCAAAGCATCTCAATAATATTTCATCTAGGGGAACTAATACACTCTCGGCTTCTAAAATTCCATAAAAAAAATCATTAATGGTCCAAAAAAACATCAATTACTACAACTTCATTTGTTTCAAAGATGCAAAGCTTAAATTTAGTCTCTATGGCTGGATGACTTCTTTCAAAGGTTTGAAACAGTTGATGTTTTAGAGCTTAATTTGTATTCCTAGTGTTCTCCTTCTTGGTTTTAGAGCACTTAGGTCGCATCAATTTGGTATCAGAGCCTTAGGTCGTATCAAACCTTGGGTGATCAAATCATTAAAAAGAGTACATATTTTAGATATTTCATATTGTTCAAAATGATAGGGATATTATTAGTAGAATTTAAGTTGGATGGTTGAAGTCGATGAATGCATTGGGCTTGTTGTGTGATAGAAAAGTACCCCTAAACTCAAAAGAAATTTCTATAAGATGGTGGTGAGACATGTAATACTTTATGGCAGAAAATGTTGGTCATTAAAAGAAAAAAATAAAATTAAGTATTGTAGGGATGAGGATGCTCATTTGGATGAGTGAGTTCACTCTTAGGAACATAATGTGAAACGAGTATATACGTGAAAATGTTGGATTAGCTCCTGTGATATATAAGATTAGAGAGAGCCGCCTTAGATGATTTGGTCACATAAAACATCAACCTTCCAATGTCCCGATAAGAATAGTAGATATGTTAGATTTGGCACATGTTAAGAAAGTTAGAGGCAGACCTAAAAAGACTTGGTTAGAAAGTATTCGAAAATGACCTTTTTTATATGTAAACGATAATCTTACTCTTAACATGACACAATGAAGAAAAATAATTCATGTAGCCGACCCCACATAGTGGGATAAAGACTTGATGTTGTTTTTATTGTTGATAGTTGATGTAGATGGTTAGTTTGTGTTGATGATTATCCTCTAGCCAATATTTGGGTTTGATTTTGTATCTATAGCTGATGTTGTATGGATATGAATGTTAGGATGTAAATAATTCATTGATATCTAATTTGAATGTGACAAAAACAAGAATATTAAGATAGATGCATGAAAACAGCTTAAGAATCATACATCAAGAAAATGTTATATTAGACGAAAGATTGGAGTAGCATTTATTGAAAATAAAGAGACTGAAAATAGACTTAGATGATTTGAACTATATGAAACGAAGGATAGGAAATTTGCTCAATATACAAATTAACAAAACTATTGTCAGGGATAAATTTGATAGAAACAGCTTAAATGGATAGAAGTTGCAAGAAATAATATATAAAGAATAATTTTAACTGCTTATATATCTCTCACAAAAATGAACGGAAAAATGAGGATTCATAAATAATCGGGAGAAGGCTAATGATGATGATGATGATTGTCTTGGGTATTGATAATGAAGAGATTGTTTTGAGTTTTCCTTGATTTGTTTCCATCACTTTTTTTTCTTTTTTGGCTACTTTTTTAGTTTAACTTGATCTTGACTTTGTTTTGATTTTATTTTATTCGTGTAATTAGATGCAATTTGGGTCTATCTTATGTCCCTTGTACATTCTTTATTTTAAATCAACTCTTTGGCAAAATCCTCAAAATTACTCAAGATACAAACCACCCTTATAACACATTGAAACCTTAGCACTTTCAAATTTGAAAGAAACAATGCAAAAAGACTAAATTATCAAATGATGGTGTTGCATAAGATGAAAAAAAAAATCCATAAGAAATGGAGAGAAAGAGATCTTGAACAACTTTAGAAAGGAGAAAGGAAGAAGAACATTAATATCCAACCAAACATTTAGGACCCTACAAAAAGCTCGAAGGTGGTCGGCACATAACCTGAAATTGAGGAAGCAAAAAAAGTAACCCGAGAAGAACAAATTGGGTTGACCGAATATATTAACAAAGATAATAAATTTCATTCATCATTCATTATGAAAATAAGATGTCCTTGATCTTTTATATAAAAGAGCATAGGAGCTGCAAACCCTTGTAATGCGAGCAAAATATACAGGGGCCCTATATTTTTTTATCACAAAAAAACAACCTTTCTAGATACAAAATAAAGACATAAAATGCTTAAAACAAACTTTAATATTATAAAAATGAAAGACTTACAAACTTTGACTCAAACAAACTTGACTCAAACAAGACACCCTAAAATTGTTTCACTTCGAGAAGAGGGATACAGGTGGAGTGGCACATGCGGAGAGACGAAAGAAGTTAGAAGCCAAGACGAAAGGTTGGAAAGAGCTCGCAAGATTTCCGGAGGTGAAGAGAAAGAAGACGGACAAAGCTCGCAAGCTTTTTCATGAAACCCGCAAGTTTACATTTCCAAAAATCACATCGCATAACATATCCAAAACATTACATAACCACTCATATTTATAAGTATGAAAGGGGGAATACAAACAGCCACATAACATTAATTTAAGCTTATTTAAATAGGGAATATGAAAAGCCAACAGTCACTTCCCGGAAACGAAGCACCAAAGCCACGGAAAAGACCCCATTCATTTACGGGAAACAGCCCAGCCAGGAACCGAAGAGGAAGCCGCTAGAACCAAGGAGTCAAGGCACGGAATTCCAAGAGCCATCCACGGAAAACCAAGAGCCAATTCGTGGGAACCAATGAGCCAAGCACGGAAAACAACCAACATTGGGATTCCAAAAGCCATTTTGGAATCTCAAGGGACAAACTCAACTTTTAAAACTATAAATAAAAGTTACATAAATAAAACAATTAATGAACTAAAACCTAGTTAATAATGAGCTAATCTTTAGTTCAATAAATGAACTAAAAACCAGCTCATAAATGAGCTAAATTCCAGCTCAAAATTTATTGAGCTTGTAGACTCAAGGGAGGCCAAAATTGATTTGTTTTGGCATGAATTGACCCCCCCCCCCCCCCTTTGTCTACAAGCAAACTACTTCCCAAAAAATCAAATTAAAGTAGAGGGAGAAGTCGCACAACATGTGAGGGAAAATGAGAGAGAGCTTGAGGGTGTGTAGGTTGTGAATGAGAAGAGGAGTTCGGTAAGTTTAGGGTTTTTTTTTTAATCTGAAGCAATAAGGACAGGACATCGTGTGGATCGCAGATGTAAGAGGTAACAAGGATTTTTGGTACAGTGTGATTATGCAGGATTTTATTTACATTTTTTTATTTAACTACAAAAAATAAAAATGCCAGTGTGAATTGACATCTTGCGCAATTTCTCATCGCTTGCTTGAATCAATTTTATGACATCACCTCACGTGAGTAATTTTCAAATTATTCTCAAGCAACGACCCATGCAATATGAGCGTCCTTCCTTAGTATTTTCAACGCTCCATATGCATTAGCGTGGTTCGTTTACAGGACCAACAACGATTGGATACTTTTCATGCAGGCGATGAGTTTTGAGGTAGACTTGCATGATATTGCATCATTTTAACATCATTCTTCATAGTTGTTGTCACATTTAATCATGTCAAATTGTGAAGCGGGTATTGAGGTCAACAACATATAATACAAAAGCAGTCGTTAGTGCTTTGGGAATGTTATTTCAAACAACATGCCA
This sequence comes from Dendrobium huoshanense, assembly GCA_016618105.1. Taxonomy (NCBI): domain Eukaryota; kingdom Viridiplantae; phylum Streptophyta; class Magnoliopsida; order Asparagales; family Orchidaceae; genus Dendrobium; species Dendrobium huoshanense. The sequence continues at coordinate 32,215,229 of CM028354.1, read as the reverse complement.
CAAGTATCCACTGCTCTATGCTATTTGAGAAGTAAAATGGATAAGGACAACATTTGAAGATAACAAGATCAAGGCTTCCAAAATCAAGTATACAAGCAAAAAAGGTAATACGGAAAGCAAAAGTAACATAAGGGTACAACATAATCAAAGTATGGAGTAACACAACGAAACTGATAAGACCAAATAGCTTTATTAGTTTAATTTTGACATTAGGTTTGGTTTAGGGGTCACATTTTGTATAAGCCACTAGTTTGGTTTAATTATTGGTTAGAAGTTCAAAAAGAGCAAAGTGGATCAAGTTGAACTGGTTTACCTTATTTATGAAGTGTATCTACAATTGATATTAAAACTATTATCATACTTGATTGCTACTACCATTTCATTAAGGTGTAGCAATCCCAATAAAATCATTATAAACTAAATTAGATCAAATAAAAACAACTAAACCTAACTATATTTTTTCTTAATTAAAATAAAAAAACAACAGCAAACCAAATTTTCACGTATCAATTTGCATTTTGATAGTTTGACAAGTTCATATATCTATATCTATATCTATATATATATATATATATATATATATATATATATATATATATATATATATATATATATATATATATATATATATATATATATATATATATATATATATAGAGAGAGAGAGAGAGAGAGAGAGAGAGACACACACACACAATGTTTGAAGTTACGGACGTCAGTATGCCCACCAACGACCATCTCATATCTATATAGACTAACCTATGCAAATTCAAACACCATGCTTTTTTGTTTTACCAATCTACTTCATTACATGGGTACAACTCTTCCAGATTGTTTACTATCAATACACGAAGTCATTAGAATATACCATAGCCTTAAAAATCATAATCATAGTTAAGAAACTTTTTAGAAATAAAATTATGTCCAGCTGGTAGAAGAGAAAGAAAAGAGATGCAAGATGCTCACTTGTTTGAGGAACAATAATAGACAAAATGTGGCCCTGGAGGGAGCATCTTTATACCCTTAAAGTTCGGTCCCACAGAAAAAATCTAAAATAAAGAAATTGTTTAGGTTTAAGCTTCAAAAATGATGACAGAAAAGGAAAAATATAGTTTAGAAAAATGATAAGATTACAAAAGAAATCCATGAACAAGCCAAATAAACGCCAAAAAAGTTTAGAAGCTATAGAAAAATAAAATAAAATAACAAGATTTTGATCGATGTTGGCCTGTTCCATTAAATTAACAAGGAAACTATGTGAAAAGACAAAAAGCGCTCAAATCTTTCCACTAGTTTCAAATAAACAGTATGCTATGTACACTAACCAATATCCAAGGTAGATAGCCTTTCCATCTCCATTAATAAAAATGTCTACACAGATTATTCATCTCAGTTCCTTATAAGATATGCTTCTCTTGACACAAACAGTTCTGTGTTCTTTCACAATTACAACTTAGTTCAATGAATGAACTCCGAAACTACATTTCAAGAGCATGAAACCATTCTTATATTTTTAAACATTTATTTCATGCAAAACAGAAAAATAAACCAGAAACCATGACAATGACTTATAAAATAGTTTAAGAGAAAGCATGAATAGAGGACGTTCTGCAAAAAAGTTTAATAAATAAATAATGCACATCGAGAGAGTTGCTCCATCGAGACATACTATGGAGACAAAGCTTGTCAATAGCATATTTCTATCTTGAATACTTAATGACAACGTCCACAAGGGTACATTATCACATGTATGCCAAACCTAATCAAGGCACTCAAGAGATTCATCACTTGGTAAATTTTTCACTATTCTCAAATAAGACAGGAATGTTAGCTGATTAAATTCCTACGAAAATATCAAGAAAAAAGAATAAGGAACATACTACATATCAAGTGATACACATGAGAAACAAACAATTCTTCATAGCAACAACAGATTTATTTCTATTGTAGTTGGTGAGTTGAGTTCTACTAAAACATGGTGATATAACTGATCAGTTAACTGCAAGAATCAAAATATGACAAAATCTCCCAATACTAATTGAATTTAGATTAAATATAGGAGCGCTAACATTATAGCTGATAATTGAAAGGTTTGATCATTGGAAGAGCTTTTGCTCGGGATGTAATACAATTCTTAATATTTTAAAAGATAGTTTTTAAGGCTTTCCAGGACACACCTTTAAGTTTTGCAAACCAACAACAAATTTTCAAATCGAGTTCAAAGAGTTATCTTGCAAATATTTCAAACAACTTTACAAATCATTAAGACATGTCATATAAAACATCCAGAATTGCATTACAACCTGAGCAAATTTTTTCCAGTGATCTCCTCAGCTAAGTTCCTTTGAAAAAATAGATGTTTCTTCCTCATATGTCAACAAAAAATTACCATGATCTAGCATGAATCTCGATGTAAATCTATATTGAAATTTTTTAAATTAAAATAATTTGGACCGTCCAACCTCTGATTTCAACAAGCTTATAGTCAAATTAAACATCTCAAGGAGATGAATCCAAGACACCAAATTCGACCCAATCCGAGCCAAAATGAGCCCAAATCAAAGGACCAAAACCTACTTAAACGCTTCAAAGCATTAATTAGATGACCAAATTATATCAAATAAGACATGCTTATAGTCGAATTGAGCGACTCGACAAGATGAATCCAACGAGCTCAAGATCACTCAATTCTGACATCCCTAGGGCATTTAAATGTTTGATAAATGCTCCATGATCAAAAGAATCATTATGAGCCGCCTGATATAACACTCCAAAATTATCCTAGATCTTTTTCACATTTACTAGGCATGTCACTCACAAAAAATTATAAACAGACCACTCATTGTTCACATGAAGAAGAGGAAGAGGAGAAAACTAAGGAACTCTCTAGATTTTTTTCCAGCTATCTAGGCAGCCAACAACCATCAAGTATTGCCACTTACGACCACATGCTATTTTCCGCTGACAATCATCATCTTCATTGAAGATCAAACCCTGCTATTGGGTATTAAAGTCGTAATTCCTATTGAAAAGATTAAACCCTATTGTTGGGTATAAAAGTCAATATATGAACCTCCATAAACCCTATTGAAGAAATCAGATCCTATTGTTGAGTCATCTTTGATTTCTATATACTCATTTTTCTTCAACTGTGAAGAAAGAAAGATCTTTGTATCACTTGTTATCTAATGGATTTTGCTACTCTTATATGTTCATGCTCAATCTTTGTACAAAACTGAGACATAAACCACGCACTCTATTAGCTCAAATTTTCTAGCATGCAAACCTCCATATGAAACAGAAGTTTAAATTAGATATATCACGACCTGTGCTCCTAGAGAGTATATGGGAGCTATGTTAAACTCATCTATTGTTAAGTACAACACCTAATAGAAATAGCAATATCCTTTCTACTATTCTTGATAAAAATTAACCTAATGAAATTCACTATATAACCAGTGGAAACCCTAACTCTTGGAAGGTTTCATGGTTCAAACAATAGCTTCGCAGCTCAAAATCAGGGTTCTTATGATTGGCTTCTGGAAAGATAAAGGAGAGCGGACAAATTAGTTGACAACAAAGAAACCTTCTTTTTGGTGGGAACTTCGAAGATTAAAGCTATATGATACTTTACGTTCTAGTCGACAACAAGATGCAGAAATGAGAATCCAGAGAAAGAAAGAATGGGAACAATCAGAACGAGGAATAGAGACTAAGATACCTGGGTGTCAATGCCAAAGAGCGTGAACTGGGGAACATCAAGTAGGAGAAGAGTTCCCCCCTTCTTTACCAGCTCAAGTGCCGCTTCTCGATCCAGGCTGGAAGCCATGATCACGGGCTCTTGCCCTGTCTACCTCTGTCGCAGCAATGGCGCGGACACTCGGTCCGAAATCAATAAAAAAAGGCGAGGAAGATTCAAGAGAAAGAAAATGACGAGAGTAAGTGAGAATATATATATTTATTTAGAGACTGTTTGAGTTATTTTATTTAATATATTTCTCATTTTAAAATATTTTTAAAATCACTTAAAGCATTTCAATTTTTTTTAAAATGTTATTAAGCCAATAACCATCATCATCAAGCGTCATTATTATTATATAAATTAATTTATTCAATATGCAATAAAATTAAAAATATTTATTATACATTATAACAAAATATAAATAAAATAAAATCAAAATCAAAATAAATATATGTTTTAATGACCATAATAATCCACCAGAGAACGCCCAACATTTTAACCAATTTTACAACAAATATTAAAATTAGATTCCAAAACAATTATTTTTAAAAATTGCAACTAATAAATAATTATAGAATAAAACCCCCTAGGCCCTGTGAGATCATTCTGATATTTTTACATTTTTATTTTTTAAATTATTTTTTTTATTTTATTTTATACATGCTTTAACATAAATTAAAGACATATTTAACAATTTTCACATGTAAACTATTTTTAAAATGAAACATAAAAATAAATATATATATATATATATATATATATATATATATATATATATATATATATATATATATATATATATATAATCTAACCATGTGATTCCACACGGAAAGAAGGCCAGCAGCCTTCTCTTCTGTCCAATGGGAATTTTTATTGTCTCAGGTTATCTGATGTAGAGATACATCAGGTAGTCTATAATATAGAGATACATCAGATAGCCTATAATATATTACATTATTACCATGTGCTCTTACTCTTTACCGCAAGGCCCGACGACCGGTATTACTCAGTATTGCTCGACATTTCTCGCAGGCAAAATGTCATTGAAGAAAGAAGCGATTTTTGACGTTCTAGTGGTGACATTGTGGAAGAATGGAAGGTCGCGGGCTAAGTCATTGAGCAGGCTGCGGAAAGCTTCGAGTTGGCAGGAAAGATTTACCATCCATGGATTCCGGCTCTCCAGATTGCGAAGAGCCTTAGAATGGAATCGGTTGGAGACTATTCCGGCACAGCAGTTTGCGCCGCCAATGCCACCGAAGACGTCGACGACAGTATCCCTAAGCACCTCCTCTGCGTAGCTAAAGTGCACGCGGCCATGGGTGAGGATTGCGCGGCGGAAGACGGTGGTGCCATTGGGGAGATTAACGGTTAGGGAGACGAAGCAGTTGTCGTCAGGCGAAGAGCAGGACTTCCATTCGTCTGCCGCAAGCTAGAAAATTTTCACTTCCCGGATGCGAGCGTCGGCATCGGATCGCGCCTCCTCATACCGAGCGTCCAGGTGGGCAAATACCGAGCAAATACTGAGCAATATCGAGCAAATACAGAGCATATTCATTTCGGGTTGGGTCATCGGGCCGCGCGGTAAAGAGTAAGAGCACGTGGCGATATATTATAGGCTACCTGATGTATCTCTACGTCAGGTAACCTGAAGTAATAAAAATTCGTTCAATGGGGTTTGGCTCTTCTAATGCTTTCTTTGAGACAACTTTTTGATTGTTTTAAAAAAAAAAGATTTCTAATACACAAACTTTTAATTTAAATAAATTAATTAAAATTTTGTTTTAAAAATATTAAAAAACCACAACTTAAACTTTTTTCATGTTTTTTAACAAATTAATTAATTAAAAAATACAAATAAATAAATTTTATTTTTTGAAATAATATATATACATCAAGCATGCCCCAAGTGATTAGAACAGTTGCATCTACATAAAAATATAACAAACAATGTATGCTTCTAAAATCCATGCCTCCATTTCACAGAAAAACAACTATATAAATTAGATAAACACCAAAATGGCTAATATCAAAGCTCAACACAAATTTTGGCCATCATCAAATCAAACACTCATACAGACACAAAAGACCTTTCAACTTCTATTCAGTCCACCAAATGAACTGCTTACTAATATTACTAAAAAGAACTAACCATACAACTTTACAAAGGAGGATGTTACAGGACAAATGTCTACAGGACCTGTAAGTCTTCAATGGAGTTGGAATTTCTTCAGAAAATGATCACTACTTTATAGCCAACCCTTTCACTGCCTCCACAAAAAGCTGAAAATCAGTCATTCAATGCTAGAATTAGAAACTCTGCAAATCATAAATTTCTTTACAAGAATTGTGAACTCAACGGCCTCAGTTTTACGAGAGATTATTATGTGCGGTGTCCGGACCATCCGGAGGTGAATCCTGACACGCCACACGTCACCCGAAAGCCGTCAGGCTTCGCTAACACGTCCGGATTCGCCTCCGAACAAATCCGGACGCCGCACATAATAATTTTCCCAGTTTTACAAACAGATAAACAAACATTACAAGCTCACATAAAGCCTAAGGGGAAACACGAGGGATTACCTTAGATGGTCCATGTGGGAATAGAATTCTAGTTTTTGTTTTCTCAATCACACACATCAATTTTTCTTCAGAGTTCTCAGCCTGGTTTTCTTCTTGAATCCTTCCTTTACTTCGAAGATTGTATGTTTTTCTATTCGAAATATCGGTAACTGGAGTAGCTTGGTTCTTTGTAGCTTCACTCTTTTGTTCCTTAATGGCGCTCTTGGTCTCATCTTTCCTTGCAAACTGAGTCGCTGCAGCTCGAGCACCGGCTATGGCTGCACTGACACTTTTCGACTTCTCCACTTCAGATGCTTTGGAACTGCTAGACATAAGTGATCCCGGCTTTAGTGACAAGGCGTTCTGAGGATCAGGCAATGGAAACTTGACTGGAAGAGGGCTTTTAATTGCAGTGAGACCTCGTACTGCTGCCTCATAGATCTGGGAGATCAATTATACAATAATTAAATTACATCAAACATATCATTAATACATACTAATATAAAATAAAATACATAATTTTATGATGATATTTTAATGTGATGCATAGGGTTGTCAATATTTGATATGATCAGAAAACCCGACTCGAACTCAGACCCGAAAATTTCGGGTTAGGGTCAACCAGGACCTGAAACAGGTCGGGTTCGGGTTCGGGTTCAGCAAATCGACCCGTATCAAAAATCGGGTCGAGTTCGGGTTGACCCAATAACCCGAAATTAATCCGATTTTGACTTGTTTTGACCCGAAAACCCATTTTTGAACCGGGAAACCCACAATTGACACGTTTTTTTACCCAGAAATCGGATATTTACCCATTTTTGACCCGAAAATCAGCATTTTTGTCGGTCCCGAATCATTTGGGTTGACCCGAATAGTGTCGGGCCAGTTTCGAATTCGACTCGACCCATGACCCGAAATTAACACCCCTAGTGATGCATCGATTAGAGTGTTAAACAGGTAAATTCAAAGTAAAATTCATAAGAGTTTTTGTGTATGTATGTAGATAGGACTGTAACATACCTTGTTTTCCAGATTATATACGCCTTGGTAGCCTCGCATTTCAAAAGGAACTATTAATTTCTGCAAGCATGTTTAAAAGAGCAGAAAAGAACAGATAAGAAAAATCATTTGCTTCAGATGTTCATAAAACTGAAGAAGTTGAAACAAAACATACTTGTGGTTTTTCACAGAGCCAACAGAACCCTGGAAAGGCTTCTAACCTGACCTGTAAACAATTGGTGCAGATTATTAAATCATGGAAGAAGACAACAAATCCAAGTAAGTTGACGATTTATGATAAAAAAAAAAAATAACAGAAATAATCATGTTGTATGATGAAACCTACCGATTCAGGTACTTCTTTCCAGCCAGCCAGCTCTTCACTTCTCAGACAACCAACAATTTCTACACAGCCTATGCAGAAACAATCATTCTTATAAAATAATCTTAGGTATGAAATGCCGCAGAAACCATAAAGTTATATATCAATAGTGATTAAGGTTTCGTTTGGAACGGTTTTTATATTGCTTCTTAAAGCAGCTTAACATTACGAAAATTAAAATTTTTATATTAAAAAACTGCTTTAAGAAACAGTAAGGAAGCCATCCCAGATGAAGCCTAAGTAACATATATGATGAAATTAACTATATTAGTGGTGCAAAATCTCAAATATACGACAGATCATCACCAAAGTGAGTCTGGGATTCATACAGGGTCAATAAGTTAGGTAACACAAAAATTGTAATTAAACAGAGCAATTTAAGCATGCAGAACAGGAACAAAATATTGACATACCATGCATGTCCAAAATGTTAAAATTGGAAAATGGACTTGTATGTGGAGTTAATAAGTTATGTAGTACTAAACAGCATAAGAGTAATCTCTTGTAAAGATTAAACCTAAGAAAATTTAATTACAAAGGTTATAAAATGGTGGCATTGTGATAGAAAGTGCTTGAATTTCAGGAAAACTGGAGAACAGCACAAGAAATTTAGGAAGAAAAACACAAAAGTACTTTTTATATAGAAAATACTAAGAAGAAAAATATAAGATACAGTTTGATCTTTAATTGGAGAGGAAGATTCAGCTTTCCCAAATCCCTATCTGTCGACTAGAGCCAACTCATCCTAAGCAAAACTAATTCCAGTAAAATCAAAAATAATCTGAAATCAACCCATAGACTATAGTTTTTCTTCCAAATCAGACCTCCTTCCCTAAATAATTGTCACTCATATTTGAATTCAATTAGATTTCTTTCTCTAATTAATTCCCTCCCAATTGTAATTAAAATTTTCCTAAATAAATCCCCCTCGATTTATCCTTACATTATTAATATAAACTCTGATGAGCTTTCCCTAAATAAATCACCATAGTCAGAAGTTTCAGTTCAAATCATAATGAGAAGATTCAATTCAAAACATGGTTGAGGAAAAAATCTTCAAACTGCTGAAAATCTTTTAATAAAAAATACATATGATAGAAATTTCAAATATAGTATTCTACATAAAATAATAAAAAATAAAAAACTAAACTGATACACAGTAATAAAAAATAATTCAGATTTACCTACCTAAAAGACGTGAGACTGGATAGTGCTCTGGAAACTTGATATCAGTGACCCCATCCACGGCATATATTTCCCTGTAGAAATCCTCCATTGCTTTGATTGTGTCCGGCTCTGGAACTTTTGAAGCCGCGTGAATCCATAGCCGGCCTTCAAAACAAGATTCAACAATAATCCAGTTATACAAAACATGGCTGCGCCACTTAGGACCAATTTAATAAAACACAAAAGAGCTAAAAATCATAACTAATAATCAAAACTATTCCGATTCAAATCAAGGAGTAGAGAAGATTTGTGCGGTGATTTGATCAGCTTGGCAACAAATTAGCAATTACTAACTAGATATTCCTTTAGGTTAATTAGACTAATCATTGCTTAAATGGAACACATTAAGGCTTCGTTTGGGACGGCTGCAGTTGTCGTTTAAGTAGGTTGTGAAGTTGTTGTCCAGAAAACTACTTTATAAAGTTGTTGTAAAAAAATCAATAAAATTTGTTTGGGTGGTAAAACTGTCGAGCTGCTGTGCTGCTGCTGTGTAACAATAAATTACCTTGATACCCTTCTATATATTAGCATGAAATTTTTTTATTAAATATAAATATTTTTAAATTTATATGATAACAAACTAAAAATTCTAAATTCAAACCAAATATTTATTTTAATTTTTTTTAAATTTAATAATTTTTTTATTTTTTTTTTTCAAATCAAAGCATTAAATTTTTAAAAAATTATATCAAGAAAATACTTAAATAGAATTTGTGTGCATCAATTTTTTTATGAAATATGCATAGCTACTGCTGTTGCTGCTCCCCTTCTCACTCTCGCCGGTGCAAAGAAAATCCCTCCCATACAGCCGTAGAACTCCAAGCGCCTCCGGCCTCGGCTACCCAACCTCAATAGTTCCGTCGAGCATCGTTTAGCCGTTTTAGCTCAAAATCCCTATTAAATCCCACAATCAAATGGCAAAAATACAGGAGAGAAAATGCTGGTAGCTCACTTTCACTAAAGATGGGAGGAGAGGGCGAAAGAGAAAGCCAGCGGCTCCAATCTCCAGATCCTTCCAAATTGTTTTCTTTCATTCCAAAAGATTAAAAAAAAAAAAAAACGCACGCATTGAACTTGAGACCGATTGATTTTCTTTTACAATGAAATATGGTAGAACTCTGAATTGAAGGAAAAAATAAAGGAAAGAAGCGACCACGAGAACAACTCACTAGAGAACCGTTGCAGGTTGGAGGATTTCTGACGAGGAAGAGGATCGAGAAAACCATCTATCAGCACTTTGTTCTTGGATTTGGTAATGCCTTCTTCTGACCTCTCCCAGTTCTCAGAACTCCCGCCACCACTGCTACTCGAAAGCTCTTCCTCCGACTCCGCCTTTGCTCCGCCTCCGGCCATCCTAATCCTAGCTTCCCCCGGAAAATTTGAGAAAGACTATGGGTTTTACGGTGGAAGAAGTGCCGAACTTCACCGTGGAAGAAGATGCGGTGTATTTCGCAAGGCATTTGCGTCTTTTTCTTACCCTCAAACAGCGGAAAGCAGCGAAAGCAGGAGCCGGCTTCAGGACGGAAAAAGCAGCCGCGGGGCGCAAAATTTTGAGAACGGAGCACGACCTCGTCTCCCCAAACCCCAACTCGGTTGCGTTTCCTACCGTACAGCAAGGAAAACGGAGTCCCAAACGCACCCTAAGGCTTCGTTTGGGACAACTTTTTTGCTGCTTTTTAAAACAATTTTCTAGCATAAAAATTTTTTAAATTAAAAAATTTTGTACTAGAAATCTGTTTTATAAAGCAAACGGAGACTGCTTTTTAACTGCTTCTTAAAGCAAACAATTATTTTAAGAAACAGTAGAAAAGCAATCAGAAATGAAGCCTAAGGGTTAACATTACATAAATTAATGAATATGATAAAGAATAGCAATTCTACCACTTCTTAAGATGAGTGTTAGTTATTTCTCCTTATTTCTCCGTAATAATTTTCCGTTGTATACCAATGTGTTAGTAATTTGAGGATTTACATATATATATATCACTTTATTTCATACTATTTATATATTTGTCATTTAAAATTTTAATATTATATGACTACCCCCCATAGAATAAATAAGAGTGCATAAATGAAATATTAAAATTTATAGTGTGATATGGGTGATAAGAATGAAATATAATAGTGATATATTTGATATTAAAATTTTATGTGAGTGACAGAAATGTAATATTAAAATTTTAGATGTTAGCATTAAAAAAAGGTTGTACGTATATAAATCCCTAGTAATTTTCCCCACGATGGTCTTCAGTTATTAAACTGCCGCACTATCTCCGCTACCTACGGCTCGTGCAGTTAGTGGAATAAAAATGCTTAATAATATCAATCAACCTAAACAATACATAATTGATTAATAATTAACAAGCCTAATTAAGGCGATTAACATAAAATCTAGCAATAGGTTGGTCGGCGGCGGCGGTTCTGATACCCTTCGATAGGCCGATTTCGTTAAGGTACGGGGGGACGGCGGCAGGGACCCTCCAACCCTATTGTGCACCCGTAGCAGCTCGGGACAGAAATTTAGGGCATCCAATGTCAAAGATGGAAAATAATACAGTAGAAAAGAAAGCCTACCTGTGAGAGGAGCAGGCCATGATCGTCCCTCGATTCTCTTGATGCCGTGGATCAAGAGCGAAGCCCAGGGCTGATGCATCGTCAGACATGGATTCCGGTATCGACCGCCTCCGCGACCGCTGCCGCCGCTGCCTTTTCCGTTCATCTCTCCACCGTGGAACCAAAGCGAAGAAGACGGAAGATTTGAAGGGATATTAATAAATCAAGACTCTTGCTGGAATTCTATGGAAAGCTACGAGCTTGAAAGAAGCGGAGGGATCGCGTTTCTATTTAAGAAGCTCGGGAAAAGAATATCTTGCTAAATATAGTTTGTTACTAAATTTAGGGAACGGTAGTCGCAAAATCAGACGAAAATATATGAAATATTTTATTTTGTATGCTTCATAATGCACTATTTTTAATTACTATACTATTTTCATTTAAGTTAATTTTGAGCAAAATAAATAGTAAATGTTATTTTGAGTTTATTCTAATTTTTTATAAAGATAATTATGATGTTTATGATTGATATATCCTCAAAAAATTATCTTGATCTGGCACAAATCTTGAGGCAAAATCAAGCTGGAAATTTCAAAAATTAAATCAGGGATCATCTGAACTCCGATTTCAGTAAACTTACAGTCAAACCGAGTGTCTCGGAAATATAAACACAATGACACAAAATTCAACTCAATCCGAGCCCAAATGAGTCCAAATCAAGGACCCGAAGCACTATTGGAAAGTTCCAACCATAATTTAAGTTACCAAACGGTTTCCAAATATGACGTTCTTATAGTCGAATTGAGCGGCTCGACGAGACGAATCCAACGAGCCCAAGATCTCCGAATTATGACATCATTGAGACTTTCAAATGTCTGATGAATGGTGTATGATCAAGTGGCTTAATATCGGCCGCCCATCCGACCACTCCCTATTTACCCCTGATCTCTCACCTATTTACAAGTCATGCCACTTCAGAATATCTATAAATAGACCCCTCATTTCTCATGAGAGGGGGGCCGAAGGAAGAAGCAAGAAGAAGGAAGAAGAAGAGAAGAAGAAGAGAATGATATGAGGGAATAACTCCTCGACCACCGTTAGAGTTCAGCTCGACACTGGAATTTTGTACGACCTCACAGTGACGTGGGAATTCCGTCCGACTTCCAAGTAATGTCAGAGTTTCACCAGAACTCCAAGTAATATCGGAGTTCTCCCCGAATATCATATAACGTCGAAGTTCTCCTCGACCACCAACTGACGTCCGACTTTTACCCGACGTCGAACCTCTACTCTTCGCCAAATTTCTACCTGAGGCTGGACTTCTACCAATTGTCGGACTTTCGCTAGACATCTATCTAATGTTGGATTTTTGCCCATTGATGGACTTCTGCCGGACGCCATCTTTCTGACCTCTGTCGTTAGACTACAGTCCTTTCGACCTCCGTCGCCCACTGATTACGGTCCTTCAGACTTACGTCGCCCACCGACTATAGTCCTTCCAACCTCCGTCGCCCACCGACTACGGTCCTTCCGATTTACATCGCACATCGACTATAGTCCTTCAGACCAAACTAATACATCAACATTGATGCATTGTATTCTCAATATGTAATGTACTTTATAATATGTACATCAAGCTAAGACCTTCCCCCGAGGAAGGACCTCATTTGTAATCAACTACAATACTAGTGTATTCATTTATATTGGGCTAGGCCCTGTGATTTTCCCCTTTTTTCAGGAGTTTTCCGCGTAAAAAAAACTTGGTCTCTCTAGTGAATGACGCATCCTTTCTCTTATCTGATTGCGTGCCGGGTTTTCGTACAACGCTAAGGCGTTAAACTTTATATTTCTCTACCGCCGCGAATATTCCAAGACACAACAATATTATAAATATTTTTTTTAAAATCAAAGACATCTTTTAATAACTCTCCCACATTAATAAATAATTAAATATAGTTATAAAAAATAACTTGTCTTCAAAAAAAATTGAAAAGCTGCGATAGTGTAGCTAGTAACCAAATGAAAATAATGTCTCTCTCTAAAAATAAATCAATCAAAAAGTCACCACAAATAAATCCAGAGTCTTTTTTAAACTATATTCCCCTTATTATAATCATTATAAACATTCAAATTTTGGCTTAAAATTTATTCATAATAAGGTAAGAAGGATGCGCCGATAGCTCAAAAGTTTAGAAGAAGTAGTAGAATTATGCTTCATTTGGGACAACTTTCATACTGCTTCTTAAAGTAGTTTTCTAATATAAAATTTTTAATTTTTGTATAATAAAATTACTTTAAGAAACAGTAAAAAATTCATCACAAAACAAAATCTTTGACTTCAATAGAAGACTAATAGACATTTTGAATACAATTAAATAGGCTTGTACAATCTATCTTCCTTTGAACTTGAAGGAAATATGTCATGTTCTTGCACCATAATATAAAACATCAAAATTTTCCAACATAAGTAGCTTAGAATACTAGCTTGTATTTTTTTCCTATATTCATTCAACTATGATGCAAACTAATGCTTTGTTTGGGACAACTTTCTTATTGCTTCTCAAAACAGCATTCTAGTACACTTTAATTTTTTTTACTACAAAATTGTTTTAAGAACCAATAAGAAAGTCATCTCAAATGAAGTCTGAGTTAAGTTTTAAGTGCATTTGTTATATCTTTGAGTTTGGCTAGTTTAAATTTCATTTCATTCTATTTCGAATTGTGTTCAAATTTGTCCATAAACATCGTAATCATATTCGATTGATTTTAACTCAACAACCTTGATATGCTCGTTTTCAACTCAAAATTGACTCGAATTATGAATAAATATCAAATATTTTGATATGTGCTATACTTATATAAAATATCCATGGACCTTATGAGCTAGAAAGTTAGCACAATCATACTTGTTTAGATTTGGTGACATGCATTAAAACGTGTTTGCTCTTTGGATGCCAAAGAGAAGGGCCATCAACAAGATCAACCATGACTTATTGGATAAATAATTAAGGGTAAGATTAATTAATTAGACCAACATTAAATTTAAATAAAATAATACATGATTTTAATAGAGAATACTCGATTGAACATCACTTTGACCCTTCGGGGTCATGAGCTCAGAATGAAGTTTATAGTTTGTAATCTGAACACATTAATGAATGGTATTGTCATCTTTTCAATATGATATATTGTTCATAATGGCAAGTTCAGTTACAAAATTAAAACAAATTTGTGATTCTATACAATTTCAATTTTTCCTAAATAAATTACAATTTCAATTGCTCCACATTATTTTCCAAAGCAAAAACACATATGCAACTCTATATTGTGATAACATCTCGATCATCTTGCTTGCTCATAATCCAAACAATGGCGTTGAATACTCTTTCTGAACCATATTGTTTCCTTGTCTCTCCTCTGTGTTTCATGTAGGATACTTTAGTATTTTATCATTATTTCAAGCTTTAAATGTGCATGTCTTATGATATTAAGTATTGGTGGAATATTTATCAATATAAGATGTGGAGGTACCTTACTCATGGTTGTGGCCTAATATGCAAATATTTAGAATTATCTAGTGATATTTGTAATATATGACTCTTCATGTTTAGATCAAGTAAATCAATAGAGTTGGTGGAGAACTTTATATATATTTTTATATAAAAACATAATATTATTATTTATATTTTATTTATAATATTTTGATAG
This sequence comes from Dendrobium huoshanense, assembly GCA_016618105.1. Taxonomy (NCBI): domain Eukaryota; kingdom Viridiplantae; phylum Streptophyta; class Magnoliopsida; order Asparagales; family Orchidaceae; genus Dendrobium; species Dendrobium huoshanense. The sequence goes on along the minus strand of CM028354.1, from coordinate 32,200,059 downwards.
GCACATTATGGTGCTTGTATTCATCACATTGGGATGAATATAACTATCAAGTTCAAAATAAACCATTGTCATAAGGAATATTACTTGACTTCGAAGGCTTATAGGATGGTTGTACTTTATTTACATTTTGATAAAATCAATAGAAATAACTTAGTTATTGCTAGCTATTATAAAATGAACTTGGTTGTGATAAGTGGGCTCCTACTTTTTCATGTGAAATTGAGTCAATTTAACAATAGCTCTATTTCATTGAACTTTGATAACATTACCACAAGCGTATGCTCTCATCCACTAACAACATTGATTTTCTTAGATATATAGCCCAAATAATTATTTTATCATACGAATAAATTGAAACTTGTAGCAGCTCCAATCAAATTAGCTTCTGATTCCTTAACATTTGCATACCTTCTTTCAGCCCTCACTTCCTGTGAGCATGTCATATTCATGAATGATGCAAAGTATTAAATATTTAGATTTTGAAGCTTTTGTAGATTCTTTTTTAAAATGGAATGACAATCCTAAACCTATCTTACAAAAATAAAAGATGACGAAATGTATCATATCGGTCGGACTTATAAGACAACTAAAAAACAAAGTATAAATTTTTTTTTGGATGACGAGGAAGTACTATCCTTAGGCCAGTGGAAACCTCGATCGACCTAGCATGCAACACATACCAATTTACGAGGGCCAACACTTAAGACTTTCACTACTTATCAATGGATTCAAATCAGGGATCCAAACTTTGCCCAGGCGCCTCTTCACCACCCTGATAAAGCAATGGTTACAAAATACAACTGAATATCCATATGCAGTAAGTGTTAGTCGTCGAATAATTTCTTCTCAATGACGCCGTCACAACAAAGCCTCGTGTTTCTCTCTACGCCACTTGACCCGCTCGTCTAGGGTTTTCTTTTTAACTGCTCCATTTCTTCGGTGTTGCTTTGCTTCGCGCGAAGAAGCCGGCCTTTTGTTTCTCTTGACGGCCATTTCCTCGTCGCTTCTTCGCCTCGTTCGACGGCGTCGGATTGGAGCTCACGACGGGAGGTCGCTCGTGGCGAAGGTAACCATCTTTCTTACAAGCGCCTATATTTCCATTTGACTTGGCTATCATTTTGACAAGTGCATGATTTCTGCTATCATTTTGACAAGTTCACCATCAAACAAATGAAAGGAGATACAGCCATCAAGATATTCATTTCAATCTACATTCTCCTTCTAAATGCCTTTTTTTAACATCAGAATGTGATGAAATTTTTCCTGAGGAATATCCATAGGGATAATCACCAAAATTTAAAGATGAACATTTTCAATGGGTTCAGCTGTTTGTAGACAGTTTGATACCGAGCAATCGATCGGAAACCTGCAAAAGCTTAGAGGAAGAAGAAGAGCAGTAGAATATGTTTCTCATATTTCATCTTGGTTGCAGATACAGCTACAATAACCATCATATAGAAGATGACTGACAAAACGGTTAACAGGGAACGGCTGAGATCAAAAGCCGGTGCAGAGCATACACGATTGAGATTAAATGTGACTGAAAAAGTGAGTGCTGTAGCAGAGCCAAACGTGGAGAGGGAAGCCGTCTGATCATAAGAGCTGGAGCTTATCTAATTGCATAAATCAGTCATCACCTCCCCTCAAGTTAACAATGTTATGTTGAATTGTTAACTTGCCGCACAATAGCTGAAACCGTGTAGCAGATAATGGTTTGGTAAAAATATCAGCTGGCTGATCAATGGAGGAGAGATGATGAACTGTAATTTGACGTTGCTTGATGCAATCTCGAATAAAATGAAAGTCCACCTCAATATGTTTAGTATGAGCATGAAAAACGAGATTATTAGCTAAAGCAAGTGCTGAAATATTATCACAGAATAAGGAAGTGGGAGTTGAAACCGGTATAACAAAATCAATAAGAAGACGACATAGCCAAATTATATCAGTGGATGCAATGACAAGGGCCCTATACTCGGCCTCAGTAGAAGAACGAGCAACCGTCGTTTGTTTCTTCACACACCAGGAAATAAGATTGCAACCGAGAAAGGCACAATAGCCTGTAACAGATCGGCGGTTAGTATGATCAGCAGCCCAGTCTGCATCAGAGCAAGCATGAAGCTCCATAGAAGAAGGCATAATTGGAAGCCCAACTTGCATAGTACCACGTAAGTAACAGAATACTTGTTTAAGCAATTGATAATGCAGCAAATATGGTTTATGCTATGCATATGCTAGCACAGAAAATTAACAGCAAAGGAGAGATCAGGACGCGTAATGGTTAGATATTGCAATGAACTAACTAATTGCCTATATAATTCTGGTTTAGAAAAGAGCTCGGCAGAAGCAGTAAGAGGAGGAATTTTAGTTGGTAGAGGAGTTAAAACCGTCTTACAGTCCTTCATTCCTGATCTTTCAAGAAGCTGAGCAGCATACAAGTGTTGAGAGAGGTGAAATCCGTCCTGAAGTTGTTGAACTTGAACCCAGAAAAGTTGAGACTGGTCTAAGATTGCGAACTTGGAATCGAGACTGCAAAGCCTGTAAGAGAGAATCAATCGCTGAAGGTTGATTACCCGTGAGGAGAATGTCATCTACATAAACCAGAATGTAGAGTTGAATATCATCCTTATGAAGCCGGAGAAGGGACGGGTCAGCAGAGTTGACCGAGAAACCAAAGTCAGTGAGAAATGTTGTAAATGTGGCAAACCATTGCCGCGGCGCTTGCTTTAAACCGTAAAGGGCCTTTTTCAGAAGACACACATGATTGGGGTGCTGAGGATCAGTAAATCCCGGAGGCTTCATCATATAAACGGTTTCATCAAGCATGTCGTGTAAAAAGGCATTGGAGACATCAAGCTGTAAGATAGGCCAATGGCGAGTGACAGCCACAGTAAACAGGACGCGAATCGTTGGAAATTTGGCAACAGGGCTAAATGTATCAAAATAATCTATGCCATATTCCTAATCAAAGCCGCGAGCAACCAATCAAGCTTTATAATGAGCTATGGAACCATCAGAGTTAAATTTACTCCGATAAATTCATTTACTGCCAAGAACATTAAGTTGAGGATTGGAAGGAACTAAAGCCCAGGTTCCTTGACTTTGAAGGGCCTCAAACTCAAATGACATGGCTCGGTGCCATTCAGGATATTTGACAGCCTGAGAAAAGCAAGTTGGCTGAACTAGAATAACAGTGTGATTCATATCAAAAATTGTTTTTGGTTTACGGGTGCCAGCACAGGATCGAGTAACCGTTGGATGAGACAGAGGTGGAGGAGTTGGTGAGTTGGAAGTTGATCAGTAGACGATGGAGGCAGAGGAGGAGATACAGGAATGTTGAGACTGGGTTCCGAATCCGATGGTAGTGGTGGAGGCTGAAGTATCTGAGAAGTAGATTGAGAAGATGCAGAAGCAGGAACAAGTAGTGAAGGTGGCAGAGGTTGCTGTGGTTGAGAAAGAGATGGTTGCCCCAACGAATGGAAGGGATAAATAGTTTCAAAAAATGCGACATGCCGAGACAAATGTATGCGACCTGTAAGTGAATTGAAACATTTATATCCTTTGGTGGCGTCGGCATAACCTAGAAAAACACATGGATATGCTCTTGGCTGAAATTTATTGTGAAGATGTGTAGGTTGCCATGGATAACATAAGCAGCCAAACACGCGGAACAGAGAATAGTATGGTGGAGATTGATACAGACGCTCATAAGGAGAACTATTTCGAAGCAATTTGGACGATAAGCGATTTATAGTAAAGGCTGCAGTTGCCAATGCTTCAGGCCAAAAATGATTTGGTAAGTTTGCATGAAATAGAAGAGCTCTGACAGTTTAAAGAAGATGCCCGTGTTTTCTCTCAGCAACGCCATTTTGCTGCGGCGTATAAGGACAGGTAACTTGATGAACAATGCCACATTTGTTGAGATGAGATGTAAATGAATGATTTACAAATTCACCTCCACCATCAGTTCTTAACATTTTGATGCATTGATTAAACTGTTTTTCTACTAGTGATTGAAAAATAAGAAAATTAAAAAATGATTCAGATTTGGCACGCAAAGGATAAACCCAACAAAAACGAGTGTAATCATCAATAAACAAAAGATAATATCTATATCCTTGAAGAGAAAGAGTAGGGGAAGGACCCCATACATCGGAGTGAACAAGCTGTAAACAGTGTGTAGTTTTAGGAGTAGATAATATAAAAGGTAACCTATGAGCTTTTGCTCGTACGCAGGCATAGCAATGAAAGCTAGAAGCTAAATTCCTAGATAATAAGCTAATTGGAAGAAGTTGCAAAGTGGAACGAGAAGCATGCCCAAAGCGGTGATGCCAGATAGCCGGAGAAGAAGCAGTAGATGATACGGTTGAAACCAAAGTAGTGGATGAAGCTGAGGAGTCAACTGGAGGGAGCATAATGGGATAGAGACCTTGTTGACAGGGACCGTGAAGGAGAGTCCGGTGAGTCTGTTTGTTCTTAATGACAAAACCATTTGCATCAAAGACAATAAAATAAGGGTTATCAGCAGTTAATTTATTAACAGAGATAAGATTATGTGAGAGATGAGGGACATGTAGGACATGATTTAGACGAAGCTTATGGGAAGGGGTCGGTAAGAGTCCTTGACCAGAATTTGCAATAGGCAGAGCTTGGCCATTTCCAACCTGAACATAAGAAGAATCGGTATACGGTTGTGGTAGATGCAGTTGTTGAAGATTGGAGGTCAGATGAGAGGTTGCACCATAATCAAGGAACCAGTCATTAGTGGAGGCTTGTTCACTCGCAACATAAGCCTGTTGAGGTGGTTGATATGATAGATCTGCTCGGTACCAACATTGGAACGCAGAATGCCCTGTTCTTGTGCAGATCTGACACTGAATAGAAGAATGAGGACGCCTTCCACCACGGAACGAATTGGAAGAGCTGCGGCCACCAGGATTTGGTGCATGAGACGATCTGCCACGATTGCTCTGTACAAAAGAAGCTCGGTCACGAGATCTACCACGAACAGCTTGAAGAGCAAAGGTGTTGTCATGAGAAGGAGCAGAGGTATCAATCGGATTATCCTTGTGAAGACTAAGTTCTTCACTACACAAGCGAATAAAAATCATCCAGACCGATAGGTCCTAACTGTGTTCTTATAGCAGTCTTAAAAGCATTGTATGCAGGAGGCAAGCCATTAAGAGTGTACATCAAAATGTCCTCAGAGTCAATAGTGGTTCCTTCAGCAGCTATAACATCCACTCTCTGCTTGATCTCCGATAGGTATTGGACCATCGTTTTGTCTCCCTTTTGAAGATGATGTAATTCACTCTTTAAATGGAGTTGTCTTGAGCGATTTGTAGACTATATTCGCTTTTCAATGACTGTCCAAACCTCATGATAGGAATCTAGATTAAGAACATATGGTAGCAAAGGCTATGAAATCGTGGAGTAAATTGCAGCAGTTCTGATCTATCAACATCCATGTTTGATAATCAGGATTAAGACTAGTTGTTCCGTTAGATTGAAGAAGATGCTTCTGTGGTTTGACAGTTGTGCCATCTAAATAGCCAACGAAGCCATTCGCCGCAAACAGCTTCTGGATTTGAGATTTCCAAATAGGATGATTCTCTGGAGTGAGTTGAGTGCTGATGATCGATTTCACATTCATTATTAAGAACTTGAGCTGTGTCGGAATTTCTGTAGTACTCATTTTGATCGGAGCTGAGGGCGAAGGAGAGAGAGAGGACGCGGAAGCAGATGACTCCATTGCTGCTAAAGGGAGAGGTCAATAGAAGAGCTCTGATACCATGTAGACAGTTTGATACCGAGCAATCGATCGGAAACCTGCAAAAGCTTAGATGAAGAAGAAGAGCAGTAGAATATGTTTCTCATATTTCATCTTGGTTGCAAATACAACTACAGTAAACATCATATAGAAGATGACTGACAAAACGGTTAACAGGGAACGACTGAGATCAAAAGCCGGTGCAGAGCATACATGGTTGAGATTAAATGTGACTGAAAAAGTGAGTGCTGTAGCAGAGCCAAAGGTGGAGAGGGAAGCCGTCTGATCATAAGAGTTGGAGCTTATCTAATTGCATAAATCAGTTATCACTGTTGACTTATCAATTATAAGCTTTATAAAATCAGAAGTACGATGAGGAAGCAAATACAACATGAATTAAAAATCAGAACTGTTTCAATCATAGTTGCTTGATAAAGTTAGTGATACTATATGTTTATGGCAACATTTTCATTGCATTCTACTACTTCAATTTTTTTAAGTTGTCCCACAGCAGTTACTTTAGTAGAATTAGGAGAATATCACTATGCTTCATCCCTTTTTGAAAATCTAATCAAGGTTTGTGAGATCTTCTATTATGAGCATGCTCGTTATTTCTTTCGCTTAAATTCTGTAATTTATTGTTTTTAAGTCACGAAGAGATGATTTCCAGGATCTTGATTATTTGCTTCTCTAGGTTCTATGCAATATACAGTTGAATTCTTTACCTTCATTATATACTGAAAACGACTAAACTGAGATGTAACATGTTGATTCATATAGAAAGTAGCTTCATGTCATGCCTAAGCACCAAGTTATTGGTTGAATGCATCTAAGTAAACTATCTAAATTCACTTTTATTAAAGGCATCATATTAAATCTGAATTCTTATATGCTGTAATACACATTGGCGTAGTTGCAACTGGTCCACAGATCAAAAACAACACCATGTCTGCACAATTGGAAGAAATTTAAAGTTTTATGTTGGTTATAGAAGAGATAAAAAATGTAAAAAGCTGATGCAACCTAAGTTTCTAAATATTTTATGGAGAACACTTAAGAAAGCAATTGAAATATTCTTTCTTTCAATAAAGCATAAACATCAACATGTTAAAAAAACTAAAAATAAAAATAAGTTTTAAAAAGCAGCTTATGAAATCTGTAGGGAAAACACATAAGAAAATATAAATAAGGCTACCCTAAGAACAACCAACAAGTGGTCACCTCACATGCAAAGCTCAAAAAAATTAGGACATGTGCTCATAGGAAAGATCTAACATGGAATCCACCACTGAAACGATCTGGCCCAAGTCCACCCTCCTTCAGCAAATACCAACCAAAACGTGGCACATGTCTGAATGCATCTAAGTAAACTATCTAAATTCACTTTTATTAAAGGCATCATATTAAATCTGAATTCTTATATGCTGTAATACACATTGGCGTAGTTGCAACTGGTCCACAGATCAAAAACAACACCATGTCTGCACAATTGGAAGAAATTTAAAGTTTTATGTTGGTTATAGAAGAGATAAAAAATGTACAAAGCTGATGCAACCTAAGTTTCTAAATATTTTATGGAGAACACTTAAGAAAGCAATTGAAATATTCTTTCTTTCAATAAAGCATAAACATCAACATGTTAAAAAAACTAAAAATAAAAATAAGTTTTAAAAAGCAGCTTATGAAATCTGTAGGGAAAACACATAAGAAAATATAAATAAGGCTACCCTAAGAACAACCAACAAGTGGTCACCTCACATGCAAAGCTCAAAAAAATTAGGACATGTGCTCATAGGAAAGATCTAACATGGAATCCACCACTGAAACGATCTGGCCCAAGTCCACCCTCCTTCAGCAAATACCAACCAAAACGTGGCAGCAAGCACCACTAAGCTCACAAGAGAAGACAAATACCGATGGGGCGAGACCTGTGAAAAGAGAAGAAGAGGTAGAAAACCGAGACGAAAAAGTAGAGGTAAAGGGGAAAGGAGGCTAGCTTGCAAGCTAGAAAAACTCGCAGGTTTGTATGCAAACACTTCACTAAAAACTCTAACTACAGGAAAACAACCCCTATTTATATGGAAAAGAGCAATTAATGTAGGAAGTTAAAGCACCTCTCATCCAACCACTAGGAACGCCATAAATCTGAAGCAAAACTGAAGGGACAATTGCCTAGGGGAAATCGAAGGGACAACTGTTTAGGGGAAACCGAAGCATCAACACAGCAACCAATGAACACAAAAACCAAAGGGACTACTGACAAGAGGGAAACCGAAGCATCAACACAATAGCCAATGAACATAGAAACGAAGGGACAGCTGCCAAGGGGGAAAAATGAGGGAAAAAAGGCCCACCAGGAATCAACCCTGCAACTAACCAAGAGAAAACCCAAAGACACAAAGTGAAGGAAAGGGAGAGAAATTCCTAAGAGCACCAACCTAGGATGATCATCGGTTGCCTTCCATCATAGGGCAACCAAAATAAAAATTACAATACATAATCAACCAAAATTCATATAAAGGTATATAAATATTTGACTACATCAAAAGAGAAAAATTAATATATTGTAAATAAATCATACCTTCCACGCAATTATAATATTTTTAAATATTCTTCCTCAATCCTATCCGAAACAAGAAGGTAATAAATCAAAATAATCATCGCTTATGAATATTCATAACTGTATAAAGCATTACCGAGTTTATATTCTCCGGCTATTACCCAAGCCTTTAAAAAGAGTTTTTTTTTTAAAGAACATTTTAGGAATTTTCAATATTTTTGCACTGTATTTCAGGAGGCACAACATAGGCTCTTCGTATGAATAATAAACACATTACAGTAGAACAAAGGCAATGCGAGCATATCAATTTGAATGATTAAATTTGAAAATTTGAACGAGAAATTATTTATGCTTGAATATTTATCTCCCTGATCGGGAAGGCCTATGTGTTTCATGAACTTCTCAAAAATACTTGTTCAAGACTATTAAGATACTTTCAAAACATCATGTTTGATGAAGAGAAAATATATCCAAATATTGTTGTCTTCAATGACCAAACTAACACCAAAGGATTAGGTTGTTCTTTGACTTGGCTTAACCAAAATACTTAACATACTCCTTACGTATATGTGATACCAAGTTGATACTTAGCCTCAAACACAAAGGTTTCTCAAAGGCCTAAAATGTTTGTAAGTCTAAAATTGATCACCAATTCCTTTGTAGTTTGTAGAGTAGGCATCTGTGGTTCCATTTTATTCTTTCATTTACAAACATAAAGCTTATCAACTCATTTATCCTCTCTAAAACTTAGAGAAAATGACAAATTATATCATTTACAAGAAGCAAAGAGACCTTTAAAACAATACACCGCATGTTTTCAAAAGTGACATTTTTTTTCTTATAGAAACATGCAAGTATAAGTATTTAAAAAACCTGTTAGGCTTATGGTTAAAATGCTATGCTTAAATGTATATTATCAATGAAATAGTAACACTAAGTAGTACACTCCATTCAAAATTTAATTACCGAGTTCAAGTTAAAGTAAATCTTTTAAATCTAGCAAAAATAAAGATAAAAATAATGTTAATTATGATCCGTAGAACTTCTATGCTATAAGAGAGAAAAAGATCGATGAGCCCCTTATTGACCATAAATCAAAAGAATTAGTTTGATGTTGCTCACTGAGAATAAACCTCTTAGTATGATCAAGGCTTTGCTAGATGTTTGACATGTGATATATCCATGGCTTTGATGGTTAGGGTTTTTGAGCTAAACCTTGAGTGCTAAATTCGTGTTGTTGTAAAGAATCTAGGCGTTTAAATAAGTCGAGTTGAGCTCAAGTCACCTTTGGCTTGAGCTTGATTAATAGATCAAGCTTCAACTCAAGCTTTAGTCTATGAGTTCGAGCCGTCTCACAAGCCAACTCGTTTATTTTGAAAGATAGACAATAATTATGATTTAGGCAATTATTATAATAAAATGATTAAAAAAGAGAAATTATAAGAAAACTTATAAAGAACATTAAATATAAGAAAGTGAGATATATTTTTTAAATTTTTTTACAACTTTGTACTTAAAATTCTTAGTTCTAATATATCTTAAGTATATGATTCCTAATATATCTTAATTATATTTTATATTAATATTTTTTAGACAAATTGACTTACGAGCTAACGAGTCAAGTCATGGCTGGCTCAAGCTTGACTCATTAGTTCATTGAGCTCAGCTCACAAGCCATTTATTGAGCCAAGCCCGAGCCGGCTCACGAGTGGGGCTTGACTCACTTACATTCGTAAGTTAGTATGTATAATTTGATCATCTGCATGATGCCTTCAATAATTATGGTTAAATATTTATACTTTTTTTAATGAATGGTCTTGATTTAAGTAAAATTTTGAGTGGTTGAGATTTTATATTTGTGAAATACTATTCTTGTTTTAATTATATATATATATATATATATACTTTCTCCATTAGGGGAAATTGATTTTTTTTTTTTTGTAATTTATGGTTATTATTGTTGTCATAATGATTTATGCCAAATTTACAAAATTCATAATGTGGAAGTAATGCCCAAAAAAAAAAAGATATAATTTTTTTAAAGTCTCATATCTATCAAAATTTGTCTAGTTAGCTGTATAACTTATGATTCAACAATTAACTGTGCTTCTCTTAAATTAAATACATCATTGATGAAATATTTTTTTTAAATTCAATTTATAGAGTTAACATTTGATTTTTGAAAAAAAATATTTATTTTTAAGTAATACTTGCCTCACTTGTGAACCTTCAACCCATCACAATCCTCTTAATTTTATTTGATGATGTGAGAATAATGGTTAAAAAAAATTACTAATATATTTTTTACTATTATGAATTATATTATTTATTTTTAAATAAGAGGAAGAGATTCTTTTGGTAAAACAGATTGGTTAGATTTTCTTCAGACGAAATACCAAGCACCTTTTTAATAGCAGTATAATGTGAAGTTGTAAACTTTTTTCCACTAGAAAGTTGGCAGCATTGCTTTATAATTGAATATTTTTGTTTACATATCTTAATACTTTTGAAATATTACCACACTTTCAAAATGGTCATTATGGGTGTTGAGCACACGTAATGAATGTCAAGTGAGTCTGAAAATGGTGATCCTAAGGTTTTTTAATGAACTAATTTCAATCTAATTTGACCCTTCTAAAGATCAGGTTGAAACAATTCAATCTGACCTTGAGCTGAGCTAGGCTGGGCTACAGAATAGCTCAATTCAATCTCTATTCTTGCTGAGTTATGCTCATTTCATTCAGTCCAAGCTCGGTCAAATATCTCCAGTATTCTTGAATACCTGTAGTAAAATTCTCCTTTTGTCTACTCATATGGTTTCTCTTAGTATTTAGGATTTCATCTAAATTACTTGTTTACTGCACTATACAAATATCTTTCTTAAACAGTTAAACTCCAAATTGTAATATGTATCTTGCATGGATCTAAAGCTTAACTTTATAAATATTTCACAAGTCATTTCATTTGCTCTTCTAAGAAATCGCTCTTTAGAACAGTGTAAATTCTCGGACTCTTTTTCATATTTCGTTGAGATCTTCATATTTAATTAAAACTTATTATGTTAGTGCTACTTTTTCTATTGTGATTAATTGAAGAATTGCTCGTCAAAACTATATAAGGAAAATATAACTGCCAAACTTTACTGATGATATTATAACTTTTCTTACCATTAGTTTTACAATTCTGCTCTAAGAGATTCAATCTTTTATTTTTTCTATTTATTTTTGTTTCTACTGTAATCACCATAACTACCGCTTCTATAGCTATGCTTCTTATTCTTGTTATCACTACAAAGAATTTTGTGATTTCTATTGCTGATGGTTATGCCTGTTACTTTGACATCCTTTCAACATGGAATTACGCTTTATAAATCTCCTTTGAATAGTCACTATAGTGTAATTAGTAGTTTTCTGTGCTTTCTATTTTCGTAGAAAGCATGGGATCACTTTGTTGCAGGCAAAGTTCCTTTAATGATGCCAATGCTGAAGAAAATGCACGGGTACGTTTCTTCATTATGAGGATCTTATTATTGGGGTATACACTATCAATGTGTTGAAATTGCTTTAGAATTCATCCAGACTGACCACTGATTTCTCAACTAATCCATCTTTTATTATCTTCAGGCTTTAGAAATTGAGAGACGGATCACCCAGGAAACAAAAGCTGAGCAACACATACACAAACTTTTGCTTCTCGGTATGCTTATAGTATCTTCTATTTGCACATTCAGTCGACCTAGCTTTACAGTTTTTCTTTGGGAAATTTTCTTACATACCACTTTATTTCATGCTATTTACATATTTAACATTCAAAATATTAATATTACATGCTTACCACCCATATAACAAATATAGGTGCATTGAATGAAATATTAAAATTTATATGGTGGTATGAGTGATAGGAATGAAATATAGGGGTGATATATTTGATACTAAAGTTGTATGTGAGAGATAGGCATGTAATATTAATATTTTGGATGTTAGATATGTAAATATCATAGAATAAAGTGGTGTGTATGTAAATCCCCCTTCTTCTTTTTAATGTGTTATGTAGAACCCATTGAAAAAAAGGAAAAAACAAACGATTTCATGATGCATATCTTAGATTATAGATCTTCTTGATAGTTTTTGGTTTCCGCTTAGGGCTTATTTGGTTGTCTGCAAGTAAGAGGAAGTGACATTTCGCACTTCCTAAGTCAAAGCTTAGCAAGTTATTTCTAAAAAGGTTGTTTGGCTGTCCAGCAGAAAATGGCAATTGTTTTTATTATTTGGTTGTGTAGGAGGTGGAAGTGTTCAACTATAATATATCCAAAAATATATGTAACTTTATAAATATATCGTACCTATAAGATAGATTTATGCTATGCTGTAATAATATGGTAATATATTATTTTTTTTCTTAGTTAATTTATGAATGCAATCGCATATGCATGTATAAATAGAGATGTACACATAACTACATAATAAAGCTTAAAAAATATTATACATTATAATAATTTATGCAATTTTTCATCTATATTATACAGTATTGTCATTATAAATTAATAATTTATTTTCTAATACAATATATACTAGATATTTCAATATATCTTATTTTAGCCTAATTAATAAATTATGCTTTAAATTTTATTATTGTGCATATAATTTTAATATAAATTATAATATATTTTATCATCAATTTTATTATTTGTATGTGAGTGTGAACATATGTGTGTTTTGCATGTGTGAGTGACACTAAAACTCCAAAATAGTAAGAGTATCACAGTTAATGACTTTTGAAAGTTTGAATTCAGAGCATGTGGGCCTGAAGTCATCAGGCTAAGAGTTAAACTAGGGAGTTCCCTGATAGGAAATGTCTTCTGACTTTCCACGTCTCCATCCAACCAAACAGTTGAAGTGTCAACTTCCCCCGACGTCTTACTTTCCATTACTATATATAAACAAACAAGTCTTTTTTTGCTTTTAGTAGACTTGAAAGAAATGCAAGTTTCATAGTGTCAATTCTGACAAATTTAGAACTTATAATTTGTTTCATTCTCTTATGTTATTTGTTATACCATTTATTCTTTTTGTGTTTCATATGAATTGCTAATTTTCTTTGTTGTTGACCCCTTAAAATTCTGGTTAATAATAAATGTGGTAACCTTATTATGCATGAAGGCGCTGGAGAATCTGGAAAATCAACCATATTTAAGCAGGTGCGATTGCTTTAGTAAACTATTTTTTGCTGGGATGCAGTTATCCTGAATGCTTTTTACAGCTGGTTGACTCTTGAGCAGATAAAACTTCTTTTCCAAACTGGCTTTGATGAAACAGAACTCAGAAGCTACACACCAGTTATATATGCCAATGTTTATCAGGCTATTAAAGTACGCAATAATGAAGGGTGTGTTTGTATTTTTCTCTTATTCAAATAATCAGGATTATAGCACTTCTTGAGTTAATTGCTTTGAATAGCTAATTCACTTAACTTCCTTGTCAAATCTGTCCGTATAAACAGGTACTATATGACGGATCAAAGGAGTTGGCCCAAAATGAATCGAACTCCTCAATTTATGCTGTTTCTCTTGATAAAAAGGTTTGATTTTACCTTAAAATGTTTTCTTGCCTATGGGTGTCTCTATGGCCAAAAGGTGGTATCGGCTGCTTTCATTACTTTAATGTGAACGCTACTATGAACCATTCAATGCGTTTATATATATATATATAACTATTTCTCTTAATGGTAAAATCTAGTCCTTAATAAAGACTGGCTCCAAGGCATCAAATTTAAGAGCGCGTTTGAGGCATCATTAAATTCAAATCATTAGCTGCTGTCTAACCTTCTATTTTTTTTTTTTTTTTGATATTTTTATGATTCTATTTATTTTGATATTCAAATTACATTTGAAAACGGAATGCACTAGCAAATAGTATACTTCAACATGTGCTTAAATATTTTTTTAACACTTGTCTGCATTTAGATGCATCCCATTTAAGGTGCCATAAAGCTAATTGATTGAGAATTTGAAATAGCTTCACTTTGATTTTGTATTTTGTTCTCGTGATAAACTAATTCTATGTTTGCATTTTTGTTGGTATTCTGAACTAGTTTTTATTTTTTTTTCCGCATGGAACCTTGTGAATAATTTATGCTAAAAGTTGTAAAGTGTAAACCATGCTCTTTTTGTTTATGAAAGAATTCTAACTACATTAGAAGTTTTATAGGCCTTAATGCCTTTGAACTAATCTTAGTGATGCTTATAAAGGACATGGATAGTAGTTATAAAAAATGACAAAGAATTTCAATAACCAAAAGTGTAGCAATTATTTCTCTAGACAATTATTGTAACAAAATGATGCTAACAGAATATTTTAATTTGATATATTGATCAATGAGTTTGCTCAACAAGTAGTCTTTTTAAGGTGCATATGGCTGAGAAGATTCAAGTTCTTTCCATGTGCATCAGGGATTGAGCATCAATTTGCAGCTTCAAACCCCAATGATTGCCATTCCTGACAAACATATATTCATTTTTCACCAGACAACCTTACTATTGTTAACTTTTTGGCTATTTTTTGATAATTTATGTCATCTGTTATGAAGCCACTTGAAACTGCTCTCAAACCATCTGTAAAAGGCCTAAAAGGGTAAGGTTTCAATTACTATTATTGAAGAGCATAGGACTTCATTGTATTGAAAAATAGATTTTTTTTTTTTTTTGTAAATCTTTAGAGTCCAGGATTATATGTTGCACTCAAAATGGAAGCAGATGAAGTTGTAGATCTACTATCTCAACCACTTATGATTTATATGGTGCTTTCAAAAGAGCGCAATTGGTTTTTTTTTGTTTCAAATTACTTTTAGATAAGTTGAAATGGAGTTTTTTTTTTAAATAAAACATTCATGATTTTTTTTGCCCTGGGTATATATTATATGTTCATGACCCATTTTACTATTTAAAGGAAAAAAAAAACGTAATATACAACAACAACAACAATCCTTTATCCTACTAAGTGTGGCCGGTTACATGAATTTTTTTTCTCCATTATGCCCTGTTAAAGGTTAAATTCTCATTTAATCTAATAAAAAAAAGATAATTTCTAATATTTTCTAACAAAGCCTTTTTAGGTATACCTCTACCTTTCTTAACATAAGTCAAATCTAATACATCTACTTTCGTAATCGGGTCATCGAAATGATACCATTTTTATGTGACAAAACCATCTAAGGCGACTCTCTCTATTCTTATCTTCCACTGGAGCTACTCCAACCTTTTCACGTATATACTCATTTCGTATAGAGAGACAAGCCGCTCATCCACCTGAGCATCCTCATCTCTGCGACACTTATCTTAATATTATGCTTCTCTTTTAATGGCCAACATTTTGTACCATAAAGCATTGCAGGTCTAATCACCATCTTATAAGATTTTCCCTTAAGTTTGAGTGAGACTTTTTTATCACACAACAACCTCGATGCATTCCTCCACTTCAACCATCCAACTTGAATTCTACTAATAATATTCCCATCTATTTCACCATCACTCTGAACAATAGACCCAAGATATCTAAAACACATATTCTTATTAATGACTTGAGTCGCCCAAAGTTACATTCCCCCCACAAGAACTGTTAGTACTAAAATTGCATTCCATATATTCAGTTTTAAATCTACTCAAACGAAAGCCTTTAGACTCTAAGGTTGACCTCCATAATTTAAGTTTACCTTCAATTCCCTCTCTAGTCTTTTCAACAAGAAGAATATCATCAGCAAAAAGTATACACCAGGGTACAACCTCTTGCAAATGTCTAGTTAGAAACTTCATTGTTAAGCGTGCTCATCTCGGAGAAATACTGTGATGGGTGACATCCTGGGAAGTTACACCTACATGACAAAACCGTGAGACCATTAGGCCAAAGCGGACAATATCTTGGTAGTTAAGAATTTGGGCTATTACAATGACCTCCAAAATGTTGACTCACTGGTCAAAAGAGATTTCAAATTCTATGAACCTAACAATGCATGAATCATAAAAAAATCTATCTTCACCAAGCTTCCAACAAGGAGACCCAAATGAGTCATTTTGTAGTTTTGAAATTCGTGTGGATTTAAAATTATAAGCTTTGATGCTGTATGTATCAGTTTATCTTGTCTTGTGTACTTTTTTTTGGCAATTATTGCTAATTGCCGTTGTTGTACTAATATCATATTCTCATTTATAACATTTCACTTAAATAAAAAAAAATGAAATTCTTTGCACATGGAACTGCTCCATGGCTTCATGATCATTAAAAACATATTTGTACAGCAATTTGTCCATCTCTACGAGAGTGGCTATGACTTTTACTTTATATCAAACTTGAAAGATTGCTTCGGAGCATTTCTATGCAATTTTTCCATCAAAGATTGTTTTATGTAGGAAGTCTGTTTTAATGATGGCATATAGTCTTTTATTCACCTAAGGTATTGTTTATATTCCAGTTGCTGCAGAAAGCAAGACAATGATTCGTATTTGTAAAGGGATATGGGATTTAATAGTCTATTTCTGTCATTCGTATACGTTAAGAAGTCCAAAACTTCCCCTTGATCCCATGAAGTTCCTGATATTATTTTAGTTGACAAAAACTGTGAAACTCTTGGATCAGGAAATTGGTGAAAAGGTTTCTGAAATTGGGAGCAGGTTGGAGTATCCTAATCTGACTAAAGAAACTGCAAAGGAGATAGAAGCTCTATGGAATGATGCTGCCATTCAGGTAGTGTCTTTTAGATGTATATGTTCTTACTTAATTTGATGTATAGTTTTAAATTATAATTGTCTTATAGATTCATGTTTGCTACTTTGCCTATTTAAGCTAGGTAGCAATATGCGGAAGTTGGTTTTATTTGATACAATGGTTGGAAGTTAGTTGATTAAACATTCATTTGCAGGAGACTTATTCTCGTGGAAATATTCTACAAATCCCAGACTGTACTCTATATTTCATGGACAATTTGGGAAGATTGTCTGAAACTGATTATGTTCCAACTAAGGTTCTTAAGCTTCTTTTCTTCCGTCACCTCAGAGTACCATTCCTTTGTTTTTCATTTCTTTACACATTGTGGAGAAACTCTTCTCGTTCATTTTTCAGATCAATTAATAACAAAACGACTAATATATATATATATATATATATATATATATATATATATATATATATATATATATATATATATATATATATATATATATATTATTTATTTTGAATGTTGAATCATCCATGTGTTACCTGATGATGATCGAAGTCCCCATCTTATTCTTTTTTTGAGAAAGCCATTTGATACCTTTTTTCTGGTTGGACTTCATTGTTAAAGACACGAAGTTCGCTGTAGGCTAGACAATATTTCATTTCTGAATACGTTTATAAATATTTATCTATTGGATTAACAGGAGGATGTTCTTTATGCCAGAGTGCGGACAACTGGTATTGTTGACATCCAGTTCAGGTAGGAGAAGCTATTCAGATGTCTTCGCTTTGCAACATATCTTCATACCTTTCTCAATTACACTTGGTTGGCTGACATTCTTTGTTTACGATTCATTCCTATGTATAACTGAGTTTGAATTTAACTCTTTTTTAGCCCAATCAATTTAAAAATAAGAAGGGAAATTTTGTGTATATCATCAAAATCTCTGCTATTTACAAAATTACCATAATCATTTCTTTTTACAATATTACCACCTAAATCTAAAAATTCATAACTATACTATTAATTTTCAATTTCAATATTTTCAACAATTTCTTAATGATTTGGTGGCAAACAAACAAATACATGAGTACGGTCGTTTTTTAATTTGGTTTGAGTGATTATTTATATATAGACTTGATTTCAGTGGTATGTACGTAATTTTTTTCAAAAGAAAAATATGCTATTTTTGATCTATCCCTTTTGTTTCTAGCTTTTTGCATTAATCCTATAGCTCTATTTATAGCGCTGATTCTTCCACTCTCCATTGTTTATGCATGTATTATCTCTATTTTCTTTGTGATGGGACTGTTTTACTTCAATGTTATTGTTATCAGCAATCCCTGGCAATTTCCTATGTCTACTTTACTCCAGCTTGCAAATTAGTGCCTTTTTTGTTATCCAACTCATATATCCATGCAAGATAGTATACGATTCTTACTGCTATTTTATCAAGTTTCTCGGCGGCAATGATTTTTTAATTTTTCAAAACATTTTATTGGTTGCTCACTTCATTTTGCCAGTTTATATTTGTAAGAAAACTTTTCTATATATGCATTTTTTCTTTAGCGAATTGGGATAGTATTTGCTGAGCTGTTTATGTTGATGTTTGATTTATTGTGATATAAAACATATATGAGTTATCATGCCTCTAGGGACTGGAACTAATATTCAGAATGCAGTGGACTCTTTTTTTCTGTTTATTTTGTCGAACCAGGATCAGTGATCGGTTTAATCTGTTTATTGTGCTAAAATGATATTATAGATCTGCAAGGACTGGCTGAACTGTCTTGCCAGCTAGCTGAATGTTATGCCTGTTGGCTGCTCCATTCGCACCCACCTTACTGTGTTTGAACTCAATACCCTTTGCAAATCTGATTTCTTCTGTTTAGGTGAGATTTTAGTAGTAATTGCATCTAGAAGGAGGTAAACATTTTCTCTAAGCATATTCATTGGAAGGCTAATAGGTTAGCTTTTTGGCACTTTGATATCCTACATCTTTTTTTATCCCACCTCAATTCTTCAACCCTGGCCACCATGTGCACATGTTGGCGTCGGGGTGGTTTAGCTGGGGAAGTTGGATCGGATCTACACTTTTATTTCTATCTTTTTTTCTCCACCCTTATTATTCACAACATTAAGGTGCCTGTGATGTCAAGGAGCATGAAGGATGCTTATGTGCCTAATATTTATATCAGTCTATGGTAGTTGAAGGGTATCTTGGATAGAAATTGCAAAGGATAAGGAAAATGTATCCTTTTGTAAGCCTCTATGCTTCTCTGTGAAGATACACGTGTACAACCACAACCACATCTATCTCTTTGGTATTGGATGGGGAATTGCAAAGATGGGAGGAAGGAAGATGGAGATCAAAGGCAGGCTGGTTTCCAAGCACTTGAATAGAGCCCGAATGAGAGAGGGAGATGATGGGTGGTAGCAACAATTGCTAGTGGCGAATGAGTCGCTCCAAAATTTTCTATCTCATATATTTGAAAATTATCAGCTTCTTTTTTAATTATTTATTTTTGGATTTGTTAAATCCATTGAATCACCAATTGGTTATGCAATTAGATCATCGACATGCCAGTGTAGATAATATTGCATTTCAACACTCTTCAGGTTTTATGGATGTTGTTTTTTTACCAGTGATTCTAACTTCCAAGATGTATTTTTTTGCTTACTTTCTTCATTTCATTACATGGTAATCTTTGATGCAATTTAGCTAGTCTAATTGGAGGCTTCAAGTGTTGCATATTTCTTATTAGCATAAATTACTAATCTACCCGTTTATTGTTTAAAAATGTTGTGCAGCCCTTTTGGAGAAAGTAGAAAAAGTGGGGAAGTTTATAGGCTTTTTGATGTTGGAGGCCAGAGAAACGAGCGGAGGAAGTGGATTCATCTATTTGAAGGTGTTACAGCTGTAATCTTTTGTGCTGCAATTAGCGAGTAAGCCTACAATTTTAAAAGCCATAAACTATTTTTGCATTGGAGTTGAAATTATCCGTCCAGTCATATATATACACATGCTTTGTTTCGGGGTGGGGACACATGCATACACATGCACACAAAGAAAGACATACATAGATATTGAGATATACATAGGCACATGAAGATAATTATGACCTGTTAAATAGGCAAGTTATTGGTGGTATTTCAAATGTATTCTAATGTTTGATTAATGGCATTCATGGGATAGAATGGACTTGAAATGACTTGTATATGTTTCCATCAAATCATTATGACAAATGATGAGATTTGGTTCATAAGTAATTTCATGGTATACTTGAAAGATCAGAGAACATTAAAGTACAATTAGGATTAGCATGGCCACTCTCCTCTTAGAAGGTAAGTCTATCTCTCTCTCACATAAGCACTCATGCATGCACATCATCATTAACCTTTTTCTTTATTTTTTGGGGGTAGGTCTAATGAATCATCTTTCAGTCCTGTATTCATTCATTTTGAATGGTGCATGAAGTGCTAACTTTGTCTTCAACAAATTTTTACATTTTTTTAAACCATAGCATTGCTATCTTTGTTTACTCTCTCTCCATCATAGGCCTTCCATATTAATTTTATTTACACATATTATTGATGAAGCTTCTATTCTCCATTGTACATCCTGAATCTCTAAGTCTATTTTTGATTAAATTAACTCACACTGGCATCACTTCTAAGGTGGTTGTGCTACATTCATCTTAATTCTCCTTTCTACAATTCAATTTGACTATTGATAGCTTTTTGGTTGCCCAACACTATGATACCATATCATGCCTAACTGAAATTGCACTATTTACGATATCACATAATACTCAGGCCCTTTTCCATTTAAATCATTTTATTTTAATTGTAGATTATGCAATATCCAAATTATTTTGTATAATAAATTCAAAGTATTTGAATCTATCACAGAAGGATATAAATTAATCTTCTAGCTATATATATATATATATATATATATATATATATATATATATATATATATATATATATATATATATATATGTATGGTAATTCTCAATTTCTGAACCCACTAAAATGTTCCCAACTTTTGTTTTATTAATTCTTGCATGAAAAATAAACATGAGTGCAAAAGCAAGCGCGGAAAGAAAATTGCAAAAGACTCTAAATGGATAGACTCAAATTTCAGTCTATAATAAGATTGACTTGGCTACATCCATGCCATTCACTATAATATAGAATGGTACATCAGAGTCTTTGATGTACAACTATATGCTTTAAAATGATGAAATAAGAATTTGCACGATTTCTTGAATTAAGCACGTACGATTACCACTATTAGCAATCAAAACGATGATAGAAAACAAAAGAGGGGTGCCTATGTTTAGGTTAAGCCACATGCCAAACACTTGGAGATTCAAAATAAGTAGAAGTTCAATCACATGCAAAGTAAGTAGCTTTCAACAAAAATCTCTAATCTAACAATAATATTAGGAGCAAATAAAGTGCACTCAATCCTACGTTTACTAAGCTTCGGCAACGGCGAAACAAAAGTCCTACATTTACTAAGCTTAGGCAAAGGTGAATCTCGGCTCCTTATGAATCTCCATCACCTACAAAATTAGGGGGATTAGAAAAGTAAATAAAAAGGGGGAGAAGTTCACCCAAAGGAATATGTTGAACAAAGCTCCAATGTGATGTTTATATGCTTGAGAGGAAGTAGGCAGCCACATGCAACCTCTAGCTGCCTTGGGACAACAGTTTGATGATCTTTGGCTGGTGGGCAGCAAAGTGTCTTTGGACTGGTTTCTCTAAACAGCAAAATGAAGCTCTTGGACAGCACACTATGACCTCCGGGTGGCAAGGCAGCCACCAAAACAATCCAGAATTTCTGGACAGCAATATTGGGTCTTCAAGAATGCAAGACGGCAAGTCAATAATGTTGGAAGATGTGGACGGCCAATTGGATTTTCCAAACAGCAGTTAAAGGTCTTCCAAGAGGTGTGGTTGCAAGACAATGCAGGAGATTTCAGGCTGCAGTTGGAGGAAGGAGTAGAATCACTGTCCCGTGGAGTTTGTGGAGTTTAATGGAAGAGATCCCACGGGAAAAATCTTGGGGAAAATTCAGCCAGCAGGGATGTAAGCCAAAGATTTAATTCCAAAGATAAAAAGGCTGATTTTAGTAATATTTAGGCGGTGCAGGCATAGAGGAGAATTTTGGCCAGGCTAAGGGCTGGAATTTGTAATCTTTCCAACTGCACATATGGGTTTTTGGAAATAAATCTTTGCATTTAATGTAGAGGGTAGGCCAGCAGCTGAATAAAGAGAGAGGGCTTTGAGTAGTTATTTATTGCTTGCTATTTTGGGATACATAAATTAGGAAAGGCAATTTTAAATCCCATTCAATCATAATTTGATTTGATTGAATTTTAAAGACTTTCCTAAAATAGATGTTGTATATTAGGAAATATTTTGAATTTCAAATCACTTGGATTTGAATTCAAATATAATCCTAAATATATATTAGGAAATGAATAAAAGAGGGGGAAATCAAAAAAGGGGAATAGGGGGATGGTGGCCGGCGGCTAGAAACCTAAGGCTGACGGCCAAGAGGGGGGGATCGCGTGAAGTTGGCCGGCAGCTATGGGGAAAATTTGTGGAGTTTGATGTGGGGAGGAAGTTGGGAAATTTGGTGGAGTTGGATGTGACGAAGACAAATAAAGGAGGGTGGTGAGGGAAGACGAAAATATAAAGAGAAAATCACGAACCCGGCCGTCTCCAAGGTTGGTGTGTGATACGATTTCCCTCTCCTAGGGATATCTCCAAGTTCCCCTCAAGAACTCTCAAGTACTCTGATGGACCGGTTCACCCTGAACCGGTCCATCCAAATAGACCCTCACGGGTCTACAGGAGGCGGAACCCGCCTCCTCCGCCCGCTTCTTCAGCCGATAGCCAAGGGGGGGCCTTGGGCCCACCTATTTTGATATAAGGGCCACAATGGATGGGGCGCAAGCTTCATGGGGAGATGTAGGGTGGATTTGCAAAGGGTAATGTAGGGATGTGAGGGTTTTGGGAAAGTATTAAGAGGAGTCTTTAGGGTTCATTTGGGGGTATGCTGAAAATAGTCTTTTGCTTCTTCTTTACTAGTTCCTAGGGTTTGTAGTGGGAGACCTTGTCCTTCTCGAAGTGGACAAACTTATCTTGTTATTTGCTTTGATTTTTAATGCAAAAGGCTTTGTTCTTCTTTCCATTACTTTTGAGATTGTGTTTGTCTTGATTTGGTGGAGAAGTTCTTATCATTGAAGAAGAATATCTATTGAGAAACCCTAGGGCGTATCAATTTGGTATCAGAGCTTTTTGTCCTAGACGGCATGGCATCAAAGAAGGTAGAAGTCTTGGAGGGGGAGATGAGCCAATTGAAAGAGGAGGTAGGCGAGAAACTTTCGTCGTTGGAGGAAAAATTTTCAAACCTAGAAGAAAGATTTGGGGGTATGGAAGAGATGATCCGGAAATTGGTAGAAGCCCAAGTTGTGCAATCAAATCCGAAGGAAAAAGGGAAATCGCCGGTGCCGAACTCTAACCCTAACCCTAATTTTCAAATTAGGGAAGAAGGAGGAATTCAAGGTGAGGGAGGCGTGCAGGGCCAATGGTCGAAGGAAGGGGGAGAAGGGTCTGGAGTGGGCGGTTTTTGGGGGATGGCCGGTGGTCAAGGGGGCCGACCATACATGGGCTCGGCAGGGCCCCATGGCATACGGGAGGGGTGGCCGACTCAGATGGGGGGTTTTCCGGAAGGGAATCGTGCCCCGTGGGAGCAAGGGGGACCCACGACGCACACTGGAGGAGGCTATGGAGGTAGAAGGGAAGACTACGGTATGGGATACGGGGAGCTAAGAGAACCACCATGGGGAGGAACTCATAATACCTACCATGGAGAGAGAAGGGGAAGACCAACAGGAGAGGGATTCACTCAGGGGACATGGGGAGATGGAAGAACCTTCAACCGAGCCGATAACCGCATGAGGAAATTGAAGATTCCTATCTTTGAAGGAGAAGATGCTTATGGGTGGATCTACAGGGTGGAGCGCTATTTCGCAGTGAATGGCGTCACAGAAGAGGAGAAGTTGATGGCGGTTCCAGTTTGTTTGGAAGGGAAAGCATTGGCCTGGTTCCAATGGCTTGAAGGAAGACAACATGTGAGGAGCTGGGAGGAGTTCAAAGACCTCCTACTTCACAGGTTCCGGATGTCTAGCGAGGGCACACACTATGAGCAGTTCGTGGCGCTAGTACAGGAGGGCACAGTGGCAGAGTATAGGGAGCACTTTGAGCTGCTTTCAGGCCGATTGAGAGGAATTACTGATGACCTTCTGGAGGGGAATTTCATGAAGGGATTGAAGTCCCACATCAGGGCAGCCATCAGAGTAGTTGATTCCCATGGTTTAGTGAAAATCATGGAGACTGCACAGTTGGTAGAGGACAAGCTGAAGGTGGAGCCACTGAGGAGATCAGGGGTGTCTTACCCCACTTACCGAGCACCATTCATGAGTGGAGGCCCAAAGGCGGCTATCATCCTTTCTCATAAGGAGGTAGCCAAGGAGAGGACCACTACAACAGTAAATCTAGGGGGGTTCAAAAGATTGACTGATTCGGAGTTGAAGGAAAAAAGGGCAAAGGGCCTTTGCTACCGCTGTGACGAGAAGTTTACACCTGGGCATAGGTGTAAGGAGCGGACACTACATGTAATCATCGTAGGAGATTCTGAGGAGGAGGAAGAGAACGAAGGAGCGGCTAAGGAGGATGGAGAGGAGGGAGAGCACCCTCATTTGGCTATGGTGGAGATTTCCCTCAACTCTATAGCAGGACTGACATCGCATTCCACCATGAAACTGGAAGGGGAGATAGCAGGGTACAAGGTGATGGTTCTAATTGATAGTGGGGCCACCCACAACTTCATCGCTTGCAGATTCGTGGAGAAGGTGGGTCTATCGGTGACCCAAGGGAGAGGCGTAGGAGTCATTTTGGGCACGGGGAAGAAGGAGCGCTGCAAAGGGCATTGTAAGGGAGTGACCCTCACATTGCAAGGAGAGAAGACAGAGCAAGATTTCTTACTATTGGACTTGGGGAGCACTGACGTGATACTGGGGATGCAGTGGCTCCAGTCCTTGGGCGAGATGAAGGTGAATTGGAAGAAGTTATACATGGAGTATGGGCAGGGGGGCCGGAAAGTGACATTACAGGGAGACCCCAGTTTATGCAGAGCCAGAGTGGCCTTGAAGTCCATTTTCAAAACTTTGAGAGATGAAGGGGAGGTCTACTTGATCGAGTTACAGCAAGTAGGCACGGAGGCCGAAAGAGAGCCAGAAGTCATTCTTGAGGAGATCCAGGAACTTTTACAGCAGCACTCCACAGTGTTTCAGATGCCCCAGGGTTTACCACCCGTCAGAACCAGGGAACATGCTATTGTGTTGAAAACCGGGGTAGCACCCATCAGCGTGCGGCCCTACAGATATCCTCATGCTCAGAAGGAGGAGATTGAGAGGCTGGTAACAGAGATGTTGGAGGCACAGGTGATCCAGCCCAGTGTGAGTCCATTTTCTAGCCCTGTACTCTTAGTAAAGAAGAAAGACGGTAGTTGGCGATTCTGTGTCGATTATCGGGCCCTCAACAAGGAGACTGTGTTGGATAAGTTCCCTATCCCGGTGGTAGATGAGCTTTTGGATGAGCTTGGGGGAGCGACCATCTTCTCCAAGGTGGACTTGAAGTCAGGTTATCACCAGATTCGGATGAGGGCTGAAGACATTCAGAAGACAGCCTTCCGGATACACGAAGGCCATTATGAGTTTTTAGTAATGCCTTTCGGGCTCACTAACGCTCCCTCCACTTTCCAAGCCCTGATGAATAAGGTCTTCCAGCCATACTTGAGGAGGTTTGTTTTGGTCTTTTTTGATGACATATTGGTGTATAGCAAATCTCTGCAGGATCATCTCCACCATCTTGGAGTGGTACTCTCGACATTATTGGAGCATCAGCTATATGCCAACCAGAAGAAGTGTTCGTTCGCTCAGAAGGAGGTGGAGTATCTGGGGCACATCATTTCAAAGGATGGGGTGGCAGCTGACCCCGCCAAAATAGAGGCCATGGTGAATTGGCCTACACCAAAATCCCTTAAAGGACTACGGGGATTCTTGGGACTAACGGGATACTACAGGAGATTCATCGAAGGCTATGGTTCCATAGCAGGTCCTTTGACCGATCAGTTGAAGAAGGACAACTTTCAGTGGGGAGAGAAGGCAGAGGGAGCCATGAAGAATCTGAAGGAAGCCATGACTAGTGCTCCAGTTTTGGCACTTCCTGATTTCACCCAACAGTTTGTGGTTGAAACTGACGCTTCAGGAGTGGGTTTGGGAGCAGTACTCATGCAGAATCATCGGCCGATTGCCTTCTTCAGCCGGATCTTATCAGCTAGAGCGCGGCTGAAGTCAGTTTATGAGCGGGAGCTGATGGCCATTGTGTTGGCTATTCAAAAATGGCGGCCTTATCTGTTGGGGCAACGATTCATAGTTCGTACTGATCAGCGGAGTCTCAAGTACTTACTAGAACAGCGATTGGTGGCAGAAGAACACCAGAGGTGGCTAGCCAAACTCTTGGGGTATGAGTTTGAGATTCAGTATAAACCAGGGGTTCAAAATAAGGCGGCAGATGCTCTTTCCCGTGTGAATCGTTCACAACTTCTGGCCCTATCTGTACCCCAATGGGTAGACTGGGGAGAATTGGTAAAGGAAAATCAACAGGCGGAAGAGCTAGAGGGGATTCGGGCGGCTATCCAGAAGGGAGGAGGGGTCAAGGGATATCACCTGGAGAACTCCCTATTACTATACAAAGGGAGGTTGGTACTACACCGTGAATCAGCATTCATCCCCATTCTTCTACGGGAGTACCACGATAGCAGTATTGGTGGACATTCAGGGGTGGAAAAGACCTATCGGCGGGTGAAGGCCGAATTTTTTTGGAAAGGGCTAAGAAGGGATGTCGAAGACATGGTGAGCAAATGCGATATTTGTTAGCGGAACAAATATCAAGCTTGTGCCCCTAGTGGTTTGTTGCAGCCATTAGTGCTGCCAAATAAGATTTGGGAGGAAGTCACCATGGATTTCATTGAGGGATTACCCAAGTCTGATGGGTACACAGTCATCATGGTGGTAGTGGATCGGTTAAGCAAGTATAGCCATTTCATTCCACTACGACACCCATTCTCTGCTCCTACTGTAGCCTCGACGTTCATCAGAGAGGTAGTGCGACTGCATGGGGTCCCCGCATCTATTGTCTCAGATCGAGACAAAGTATTCTTGAGCTCTTTTGGAAGGAAATCTTCAAGATGCAGGGTACAGTCTTAAAGCGTAGTACAGCATACCACCCGCAGACAGACGGACAGTCCGAGGTGGTGAACCGGAGCGTGGAGACTTACTTGAGATGCTTTGTTGGGGAGAGACCGAAGCAGTGGGTCAAATGGCTACCATGGGCAGAATATTGGTACAACACTTGCTACCATACCGCATCTCAGTTCACACCTTTCAGGATTCTTTATGGAAGGGATCCACCACCATTGGTGAATTATCAGAAGGGAGCAACCACGGTATATCTGGTGGATCAATACTTGGAGGAGAGGGATAAGGTGTTGGGAGAGTTGAGGGAACACCTATTGAGAGCCCAGCAGATCATGAAGACTAAGGCAGATGCTCACCGCAAGGATGTGAAATTTGAAGTAGGGGAAATGGTGTACCTAAAGCTACGGCCTTACCGACAGAAGACCTTGGCCAGCAGAAGGAGTGAGAAGCTTTCTCCACGATACTATGGGCCATTTGAGATAGAAGGGAAAGTTGGGATGGTGGCCTACCGACTCAAGTTACCTCCTCATTCCTCCATCCACCCTGTATTCCATGCATCATTATTGAGGAAGTGCATAGGGGATCATACTGTGGCCACTCCTACTCTACCCCAGGACCTCGCAGGAGTTAGGCAATTCTTACTAGAACCACTACAGGTGAAGGAAGTAAGGAAGAATGATCAAGGCAACAAGGAGGTGCTCATTGAATGGAAGGATTACCCGGCACATGAGGCTACATGGGAGATATACGAAGCCATGCGGGAGCAATTTCCAGACTTCAACCTTGAGGACAAGGTTGATCTTCTAGAGGGCGGTATTGATGGACCGGTTCACCCTGAACCGGTCCATCCAAATAGACCCTCACGGGTCTACAGGAGGCGGAACCCGCCTCCTCCGCCCGCTTCTTCAGCCGATAGCCAAGGGGGGGCCTTGGGCCCACCTATTTTGATCTAAGGGCCACAATGGATGGGGCGCAAGCTTCATGGGGAGATGTAGGGTGGATTTGCAAAGGGTAATGTAGGGATGTGAGGGTTTTGGGAAAGTATTAAGAGAGAGTCTTTATGGTTCATTTGGGGGTATGCTGAAAATAGTCTTTTGCTTCTTCTTGTTTACTAGTTCCTAGGGTTTGTAGTGGGAGACCTTGTCCTTCTCGAAGTGGACAAACTTATCTTGTTATTTGCTTTGATTTTTAATGCAAAAGGCTTTGTTCTTCTTTCCATTACTTTTGAGATTGTGTTTGTCTTGATTTGGTTGAGAAGTTCTTATCATTGAAGAAGAATATCTATTGAGAAACCCTAGGGCGTATCATACTCTCAAACACAAGTGTAGAAAATTTTCATAATCATTCATTCATTAACTTTCAAAGAGGACCTAGGGGCTATAAATAGCCTCATACATAAGACTCAAAAATAAAGAGACAACAATGCCCTCAGGGCTTACATACGACCTCCCTTTAAGTAAGGGGTAAAACAGAAACAATTACAACATAATAAAAGACAAATAACATAATAAAATCAATACATGAAAAAATCTCAAAATACATCGATGAGATTGTGGCTGTAGATCGTCGGCCACGCCTCTGATATACGAATCATGCTCTGATGTCCCCATCAGTCTTATTGGGAGAAGAATAATAAATGAATTGTTTTGGAGGTCATACATAGTAAGCAAATAGCATATCGTCAGTTGCAAGCTTAATAGTAATATTGGATGTACTTTTATTATAATTGAAAATATTTTTGTGACCTCATTTAGTTCTAATATTAGTCCCAACTCTGATCATACATATCTTAAATTACTTTAATTTGCTTGTTGATCCATATTTTTCTTTTTATTGCCTACCAATTCAATTCTCGGCGGTCTCTTCATTTCTTGCAATAATTTTTTTAATCCTCTTAGCACCAAACTATAATCTTGAGTATTCTAATATTAGTAGTGTTAACTATAGCTTCATTTAATGTCACGTCCCGGCCCGAATGCTCGATCTAACGAGGCGGGTACGAAAAGTCGGACCATATTACATTTCCATCAGTAAATAATAACTCATCATCAAAACTTTTCTATTAACTGAAGAGCTACTAAACACAAATATTAAATTTTACCTGTTGTCATTTGCACGGCGTCTTCTGTAAACATGATCTTCTCTTTTGCCTTTTCTTTTCTTAGGAATTACCTGAAACATTTAAACTCGTGGTTTGAGTTTACTAAGTAAACTCAGTGGGTAACTATATAAATTGATCATTATAATTAATTAATTAAGATTTTTCTATCCTTTCTTATCCTTATTTCTTCCATTTTCTTAACTTATACTTCTTTGGATATTTTCATTTATACTATTTTGAAACAATTGTTATCTTAATTTTTTTTTTTCATTTACATTTTCTTTTCCCATTTGATTTGCACAGGAGCACCTTCTCAAAGTACCCAAAGGTACAACCTTTTCCATTTGATTTCCTTTTTTCATTTCCATAGAAATTTCCTTTTCCTTTTTCGTGCACGAGTACGGCGTCCCCAGCCAGTACCATAAGGGGGTGACTCCTGTCATTTTTCAATACCCTTTTCCTTTATTCTCTTTTTCTTTTCTTTTCTCATTTTCATCCTTATTATTACCATTTCATATAACATAATTAATATGTATTTTTATAAACATTTCTTTTCTTTTTCCATAAGCTTTTAAACCTTTATAACATATAGATTCTTTCTCAAGACTATAAAATCATAAAGGTTTGTCTTCAACATTTAATAATATAAGATTTTTGATCAATTATTTAGAAAAATTGAAATCATAAATAAAACATAAATAATATAATTTACCCACTTTAAACTTTTCAGGTCTTCGATGCTTGATCTACTTCTTGAATCAATTTCTCTTCTTATTGAATACTCGCGGGATCAACACTTATGACTTGATCTTTCACTTCCTTAAACCCTAATTTCAAACAATAACTTCTATCAAAATAATATTTTGATTTAAATTCTAAATATCATTAAAACTGAAATTGGAAGGAATTCACTTACAATTTTGAATGGAGACTTCTCAAACTCTCAAAATCCTTCTTCTCGAAATTTCCTTTTTCTTCGCTTCAATCCCTTATCTTTCAAGAAACATATCGCTCACTTTAAAACGAAGTAGGAGAAGAAATTTATTGGAAAATTCGAAAGAAATTCAACAAACCTTTTTTTTTTCCTCGGTCGTTTCTTCCCTTCGTTGCAAATTCTCTCCAAACCTTTGCTTCTATAACAGTAAGAACGAAAAGGAGTTGTTAAATTTTACCCTCCAACGCATTTGTTTGCTAAAATTGGAAGAAAACAAAACCTACCTTGCTCTCGCGTGAAGTCCTGACCGTCCGCCCTTCTCAGTTCGCGAAACTGTCTCTGTTTCGCGAACGGCTCTGTCCGTCGCTTATAATAGGTTCGGCCGGTTCGACTGAACCGGCCGGACCGAACCGGTTATTACATTTTAGCTTATAAAAAAAAAAATTAAATTTTGTGGTAAAAACCATGCAAACAACTGTGATATCCACATCACCCTCCAACCTCCAACCTCCAACCTCCTTTCATTGAATTCCCACCCAAATATTGAAATTCAATATAAAACCCCAACCAATTTGATTTTGCTTTCATCAAATTCTCAATGGATGATAGTGACATGTACAAATATATGGGGTCAGTAGTTTATTATTTTTGTGGTAGGTACTAGATTTATAAATGTATATGATTTGTGTGGCATGTTTGTAATTTGTCCAATAAATTTTAGGGTAACTTGAAATTGATTTCTACATAAATATCAGGCATTAAAAATTATACCTTATGTTGTTTTAATCCTTTTAACAATAGAAGAATTTTTTTTTATAAATTAAATTTATTTATTAGTTGAGGAAAGAATTGATTATTAAAATAACACATAATAGGCTGATATGATTAGAGTAAATAGTACATAGCTTTTGTTTGTCCTCTTGTATCATGACATTAATTTTTAAAAATCTCTTAATATATTGTATATAGATATAAATATGGAGTTGATAGATTTGATATATGTGACTACTCATAATAAGAGATAAGATGAATCATTTTTTAAACCTAACATGAGTGAGCTCTATTTTAGAATGCGTCTTATTTTTTAAAAAATTGTTATTCTTTTATCTATGAAAAAGTTTATCGGGAGCATTTTTCTTTCATTGTCATGCCATGCATAACAAATGGTGATAATACATAATCCAAATAAACATATTAAATTGATAAATTATTATGAAATATGATATTACGCATTTTTTTAAAGATGAATGTTTAAGATTATTTATTATTTCATATAAAATTAGTTCCTTTTGGTGATTTACTATACAATATTTCTATTATCATAACTTTGTCAAAGACTCATCATACTTAGCCTTTATGAATTGTTTTTTTTTTTCAAATTTTTGTAAATTAAAAATTTTGACAAAATTATTATTTAGAATTTTAATGTAATGATGTTGTAAGTCATGGTTAAAACCATGTAATAAACTAAAATTCCAATCGTCACATTCATATAATAATTTATCTATTTTATTCTTTTGAATTATATTATGTATTATTATCATTTATTTCCTAACAATAATGTAGCGATATGTAATAAATTAGAGAATAAATAAATTTAAAAATTATATTATTTTACAGCTTCTAATCTTTAAAAATATAATAAAAATGATAGTAATATTCTAAAAGAATCCAAAAGCTTAAAAAGTTTGAGAGAACTTTTTTTTCTTAAATGGAGCTATCTAATTGTTTTGATGTTTGAGAGAAAATTTTCTCTCATTGCGTTTTAATAATATGTACATGGATATGAGAACAAAATAATTATTTTTAAATTGTATATAACATTTAATCCTTAAAATATTACAATAATATGTTCTTTTAAGATCTCATGTATTGCACGGGGTTATCTTCTTGTACCTTTTTAAATAAGAAATGCCTTTTCTGCTCATTAAAAGAATAGTTAAGTTTAGAAAATTTGAGAGCTTTTTAAATGGATATCTTTTATTTTGAAGTAATGGAGGAAAGTTTTTTGGTCTCATTCTGATTTAATAATATATATGCCTATATATTATAGATTAATTTAAGTCTTTTAATAATTAAGATAAAAAATATTTCTTTTGTTAGACTAGACCACACAGAGCTTGGGGTGAGGGGAGAGATGAATTGGGTGTTCAGTGAAAGGATTTTGAACTTTTGAGAAATTTATCAATTCAAACTCATTAAAACTAGAAGTGAAAACTATAAATGTAACAGTTAAATTATTTAATCAAATGCACAACAACAAATGTAGGAGATCTGATCAACACAATGTAAATAAACTAATATAATGAGTGTACATATATTTTTCATAATATAAGGTTGTATATTAAACTATTAGTTGGATTTGAATCATTGATAGATATGATTTGAGGTTATTTCATGATAATTTAAATTAAAAAAATTATTTTTTATTAATAAAATAAAACATTTAAAATTCTAAGAGGGCCAGCATTTTAAAATGACGCTCTCTGATTGTATGTGGATGTAGAAAATTTCAAATTAGAATCTTCTTCGAACATTATGGCATAATTTTTGCTATATAGGTATATCCAATTTTCTGTTTTTTTTTTCTCAGATACTTGGCATAATATTCACATCATCAAAAGCTATAGACATGTCTTATCTTACACTGTTATGTCATTTTCATAACTTCTTGCTTCCTTATTCTTGTTGTCTCTTTTCTATTTAATCTTTTCATCTTTTAAAAGAATACATTAGGGGTGTCAATTTGTGTTGATGTTTTGGGTTCAGGTCTAATACTAAGTTGAACTGACTCGAAGTTGCTTAATCTGAACCCCGACTCATTTATCATAGTAATCAAAATATTTGACCCAAACTCGCCCGACTTAAACCCAACCAGTTGGACCCATTTATTATATAGATCGTGTAATTTTTCTAAGATATGTATGACATGCTTAACCCAAATATGAGCCATTTAACCCATTCCTGACACATTTAACCCAAACTTGAATGATGATCTGGTCAATTCCAAGTCGATATTAATTTTTGGGTCAACTTAAACTCAAGCTAATAATAATTGGGTCAACCCAAACCCGATTATCATAGTGAGTTTAAAAGGAAGTTTGCATTATTAGTTTTGATTTACTATATGAGACATATATTAAAATGGAAATTTATGACCTTTAATTGTGAAGTTATCAATCATGTGGATATGATAAAAGGTGTGCACTCAATAATAGTAAAAAATTGCATTTTTGTAGTGATATTTTAAAATTAGTCATTATATATTGTAATTGAATGGTTATGATTGTACGGAAAATAATTCATTTTGCATGATATTTTTTATTTAAAATATGAAATTATGTATTTTATTATGAGGTTGTCCTTTAATGAAAATAATAGGCATGTTTGATCAAGTCTTATAATTTTTTTTTATGCTTAATTTATTGATGGAAATTTATGACCTTTAATTGTGAAGTTATCAATCATGTGGATATGATAAATGGTGTGCACTCAATAATAATAAAATATTGCATTTTTGTAGTGATATTTTAAAATTAGTCATTTTATATTGCAATTGCATAGTTATGATTGTAAGTAAAATAATTCATTTTGCATGATATTTTTTATTTAAAATATGAAATTATGTATTTTATTATGAGGTTGTCCTTTAATGAAAATAATAGTCATGTTTGATCAAGTCTGATTAAAAAAAATCGATGCTTAATTTTGTGAGTCAAGAGGAAGGTCAATGGTCTTAATGATATCTTTAGGAGCTTAAAGATACAACAAAAACAATATCAAACCTTTATCCCACTACGTGGGGTTGGTTACATGAATTCTTTTTCTCCATTGCATCCTATTAAGAGTCAAATTCGCATTTAAAAACTATAATTATATCTCTAATTCTATTAATTTTTACAACATTTGCCTTCAACCTCTTATCTCTAATTACACACATCATTTCTAGTATGACTCCTTCCTAAATACCATAGTTTAAATTCTAAACTATCAATTTCTTTAGCTTTTTTTCCAACTCATTTAGTTTCCTGAATACATAGAATATTTATCTTCTATTAATTACATTAATTTGTCTTTAAGAAAACTTATATTCCAAATTTTTGTTATAATTTAAAAAAAATTTTGACAAGGAGAATGTGTGGATGCAAGTTCCATTTCTAGCATATTTATTCTCATTAATTTATAGAAATAGACAATCCATGTGATGTGTGGATGCAAAAAGAGGACTATTTTTCAAATTTATTGTAGATAACACCTCATAACCTCATGATAATTTGCTACATTTTAAATCTAATAGATTTTTTATTTTACATTGCCATGATACATCTTAAATAAGAAAATTGTACGTGCCACGTTAGCTAGGGGCTTTGTTGGGTTCAAAGGAAGATGATATTATGAAATATCACTCATAGAGAGAAATATTGTTTCTCATAACTGCAAACCATTAATAACAATTCATCAATATGTGGCGGTCTTTATAAAACATGTATGTTAAGAAAATATTTTTAAATTTAAGATTCTCAACTCTAATGATATTAAAAATCAGATTGACAATGATCACTTTCTACTTGAATAGAAGCTCATTCGAGTTTATATATATATATGATGCTGAGACTTGCTTATTTAAACTGGGCTTGATGCACCTTTGTGGTATTTAGAAGAAAAAGTTTTCTTTTTCCATTTCTCTTCATTTAAAGACAAAAAGAATTTACACAAAAAGTAAAATAAAAATGTAGAAAGTTTCATTTTAAAATTAAACTCTTTTACTGCATGGATTTAAAAAATTGATTTGAACTCAAGCTTTTTGTTAGACCGGCCCATCCTGAGCCGGTTGGACCGGTCCAACAGGGACCGGTCCATTTCTATTCGAGGCGGAGACGGAAGGGGCGGGCGGAAGGCGCGATCCACGTGGGGCTTGAGGGGGAAAGTTAGGAGGAAAATTTTGAACGTGTGAGGCTGTTTTAGGAAGTTTATGATTGTCCTTTATTGTCTTTTATGATTAAGTTTGTATAATTAGGAGTTTGGGGGGGAATTAGCGGGGCATCTTGAATTTGAGTTTTCTCTTTGAGATCTAGGTTTTGTTTTGGGCTCTTGGCTTCGCCGGAGACTTTGGAGAGTACGTTCTTCCTCTCGAATTGAAGAACAAATTGTATCTTTGTTATTTTCATCATCTACTAGTAAAATACAAGCGTTTTCTCCTCATCTCCTGCAGTTTTTCTCTATTTTTCTACTGTTTTTGGCTGATTTCCTGCTGTGGACAGCAGTTTGCTGTGAGATCTTTGGCTAAAGTGATTAGGAAATACTTAGAATCAAGTATTTCCTATCAAATTGGTATCAGAGCATAGATTCGGGACCACCGGCGGCTGAAATTCTGAAATTTCAGCAAGTTTTTCCTTTCCGGAAGAAGATTTTGTGGGATCCGTTAGAAGAAAGATGGCCGGAAAGAAGGTGGAAGTATTAGAAGGCGAGTTCGGACAACTGAAGACAGATCTGGAAGGAAAGTTCCTGGAGATCTCCACCAACAATGACAGGTTGGAAGGGAGGTTCGCGGCTATGGAAGAGATGATGAAGAAATTACTTGAGATGAAGACTAATCCGACGGCGTCGGAAGCAAGAGAGACTGTCGGCGACCATGGCGTAGGAGGAAATCCGAACCCGCTTCGGGGGAGGAGGAATCCGGCTGTGGAGATCCTTGAGGGAGACGACGACATGCCACCTCTAGAGCCACTGTCTAGAGAGGAGATGAGCCTGGGAAACGACCGTCGAGGTGCTGATTTTCAGCGTCGAGGTGCTGATTTTCAGCGTTGAGGTGTGGATTTTGAAGGCCGGAGGGGAGAATATGAAGGAAGTGCAGATTTTGGCGAAAGAAGAGAAGAATATCAGCGTCGAGGTGCTGAATTTCAGCGTCGAGGTGCTGATTTTGAAAGGGGAAGAGGGGATTATGACGATGGACTCGGATACCAACGTCGGAGGGAGGACCGGGACACTTGGGGAGCTCCTCATCTTCGAGGAATGGGAGGTTATGGAGATTACCGGGGTAACGGAAGGGATCCGAAGGCGAGGAAGTTGAAGATGCCCATCTTTGAGGGGGAAGATGGCCATGGCTGGATCTACAAGGTGGAGCGTTACTTTGCTGTCAACGGGTTGACAGATGATGAGAAGCTGACGACGGCAGGATTGTGTCTGGAAGGGAAGACGTTTGCATGGTATCAATGGCGAGACAGGAGAGAGCCTATCAGGAACTGGAGAGAGTTCAAGGATTGTTTATTAGAATGTTTCCGAGCCGATGGGGGAGGAGACTTCTATGAACAGTTCTTTGCTCTGACTCAGGAGGGGACCGTGGCCGACTACCGGGACAGATTCGAGTACTTGGCTAGCCGTCTGGATCACATCTCTGAATCGGCCCTGGAGGGGAATTTCATGAAGGGGCTCAAACCAGAGATAAGAACAGCTGTCAGAGTGCTGGAACCAAGGAACTTGGGCAAGGCCATGGAGCTTGCACAACTGGTGGAAGATCATAAGAGATCAGAAAGAGGAGCTAGAGGCAACTACTCAGGAGGATCATACAAAATGACTACTGCTGTATTACCCTCAAAAGGGGTAGCCCCAGAGAACCAGAGGGAGGTGCCCAAGGAGAAATCTGGTGGAGGAGGAAATGGGGGACAGTTCAAAAGGTTGACCGACAAAGAAATGCAGGACAAAAGAGCAAAAGGGTTGTGCTTCAGATGCGATGAGAAGTACATGCCGGGGCACAAGTACAAGGATCGATCTCTTCAGGTTCTCCTCGTTTGTGAAGATGAGGAAGACGAAGAGAGAGGTGGAAATGACCCCGAGGTGGAGGAGGATGAGAAGCTGCATCTGGATGTAGCAGAAGTCTCTCTGAACTCTGTAGTGGGATTCACTCCGAGTCACACTATGAAGGTGAGAGGAGAGATAGCTGACCGGGAGGTGGTGGTGTTGATCGATAGTGGGGCAACCCATAATTTCATTTCCACCCAGATAGTGGAGTCGCTAGGGATGGAGCTAGTGGACACAGGTGGCTATGGGGTGATGATGGGCACGAGAAAGGTGAAAATGGGTAGGGGAGTTTGTAGAGAGGTGGTGCTGAAGATTCAGAGAATCCAGGTGAAGGAAGATTTCCTTCCTTTGGAATTGGGGAGTACTGACGTCATCCTAGGGATGAAGTGGCTGCGTA
Organism: Dendrobium huoshanense; assembly: GCA_016618105.1. Taxonomy (NCBI): domain Eukaryota; kingdom Viridiplantae; phylum Streptophyta; class Magnoliopsida; order Asparagales; family Orchidaceae; genus Dendrobium; species Dendrobium huoshanense. Next base: position 32,162,450 of record CM028354.1, on the reverse strand, counting down.
CATTGGGGGAGACGAAGATTAATTGGGGGACTTTGAGGATGGAACTTGTGATAGGGGAGAGAAGGAGAACGATTCAAGGAGACGCTGGGTTGACCAAGGCTGGGGTTTCTCTCAAATCCCTAATCCGAACCATTCAGCAGGAGGGAGGAGGCTACGTGGTGGAATTGCATAGTTTGGAGGGGGCAGGAGTGGAGGAGGAAGGAGCTATACCCCTCTCCGTTCAGCCGTTGATTCAACAGTTCCAAGAGGTGTTTCAGCTGCCTCAGGGATTACCACCGCAGAGGGAGCATGAGCATGCTATTGTGTTGAGGGAGGGAGTATCACCCATCAGTGTACGTCCTTACCGCTGCCCTCAGTTCCAGAAGGATGAAATTGAACGGTTGATCAGAGAGATGCTGGAGGCAGAGATCATCAGACCCAGCATCAGCCCTTTCTCTAGTCCCGTTCTGTTGGTGAAAAAGAAGGACGACAGCTGGCGTTTTTGTGTAGATTATAGAGCACTCAACAAGGAGATTGTAGCTGATAAGTTTCCTATACCAGTCATCGATGAGCTCTTGGATGAATTAAGTGGGACCGTGATTTTCAGCAAGATAGATTTGAAATCGGGCTACCACCAGATTCGAATGAAGAAGGAAGATGTTTCCAAAACATCTTTTAGAACTCATGAAGGACATTATGAGTTCTTGGTGATGCCCTTTGGCCTCACCAATGCACCTGCTACTTTCCAGGCCTTGATGAATAAGGTCTTCAAACCTTATCTCAGACGGTTTGTGTTAGTATTTTTTGATGACATCCTGATATACAGCAAATCAGAGGTCGAACATTGGGAACACTTGAAGAAAGTGTTAGAGGTATTGCAGGAGCACCAGTTGAGGGCAAATTTAAAAAAATGCTGCTTTGCACAAGCCAGTGTAGAGTACTTGGGTCATGTGGTGTCCAAGGAAGGGGTGACAACTGATCACTCCAAAATTGAGGCAATGCTAAAGTGGCCACTACCAAAGAATCTGAAGGCGCTGAGAGGATTTCTGGGATTGACAGGGTATTACAGAAGATTTGTAAAGGGATATAGCACCATAGCATGGCCACTTACGGAGCAATTGAAGAAGGATGGCTTCCTGTGGGGAGAAGCAGCCACATTCGCGTTCGAGAGCCTGAAGAAGGCAATGACTACAGTGCCGGTCCTAGCTTTGCCGGATTTTGCTCAGACTTTCATCGTGGAGACCGATGCATCGGGATACGGATTGGGTGCAGTACTTATGCAGAATCGGAGACCCGTCGCTTATTTCAGCCCGGTATTGACTGCTCGAGCAAGGATGAAATCAGTATATGAGTGGGAATTGATGGCCATCGTGTTGGCCATTCAGAAGTGGCGGCCTTACCTACTGGGAAGACACTTCGTTGTCAGGACTGATCAGCGGAGCTTGAAATTTCTCTTAGAACAGCGGATGGTAACGGAAGAGCATCAGAGGTGGTTGTCCAAGTTACTGGGGTATGATTTTGAGATCCAGTACAGGCCGGGGGTGGAGAACAAGGCGGCCGATGCCCTATCTAGATGTATGGAGCAATTGCAGACAGTTGCTCTATCCGTGCCCTGGATGCTTGACTGGGAGGCCATCAGAGAAGAAAGCACTAGAGATGAGAGTTTGGGAAAGATCATGACAGAGTTACTGAAGGAACCAGATAGCCACCCGGGATACTCCATGGAGGGAGACAAGCTGCTGTATCAGGGGAGGTTTGTGATGCCTCGGATGTCTATCCACATCCCAAACCTACTCCAGGAGTTTCATGGGAGTGCAATAGGGGGTCATTCAGGCGTACAAAAGACATACAGGAGGCTAGCTGGGGAGTTGTACTGGAAGGGAATGCATAAAGATGTAGAGGAGATGGTAGCCAGATGTGAGGTCTGTCAAAGGAGTAAGTACGTAGCCATGTCACCAGGAGGATTACTACAGCCTTTAGCTTTGTCGGGTAGAGTATGGGAGGAGATCTCTATGGATTTCATAGATGGGCTGCCCCGTTCAGAGGGATTCACAGTGATCTTAGTAGTGGTGGACAGGTTGAGCAAGTATGCCCATTTCATTCCCCTCCGACATCCCTACACCGCAGTAACAGTAGCATCAGCCTTTATCAGAGAAGTGATCAGATTACATGGGGTGCCAGAGGCGATCGTATCAGATAGGGACAAGGTGTTCCTCAGTCATTTCTGGAAGGAGCTATTCCGATTGCAGGGAACAGTGCTCAAGAGAAGTACAGCCTACCACCCACAGACGGATGGCCAGACGGAAGTAGTCAACAGGAGCTTGGAGACGTACCTCAGATGCTTTGTTTCAGAGACACCAAAGCTATGGGCGAAGTGGCTATCCTGGGCTGAATACTGGTACAACACATCATTTCACTCGGCTTCATAAATGACCCCATTCAAAGTGTTGTACGGACGGGATCCCCCTCACTTGGTACACTTTGGGAGCAGTAGTACTCCTGTTTCATCAGTAGAGGAGTACTTGGAGGAGAGGGACCGAGTGTTAGAGGAGTTAAAAAGGCACTTACTGAGGGCGCAACAAATCATGAAGAAGCAAGCGGATGGGCATAGAAAAGATATCCATTTTGAGGCAGGGGATAAAGTGTTTTTGAAGCTCCGCCCATACAGGCAGAAGACAGTCGCCAACAGGAGAAATGAAAAGCTAGCTCCAAGGTACTTTGGTCCTTATGAAGTGATAGAAAATATCGGAGCAGTAGCATATCGACTAAAATTACCCCCATCGGCAACTATACACCCGGTTTTTCACGTCTCACAGCTGAGAAGGGTCATTGGTGATCACATCGCCATTCTCGAGCTACCGCCGACACTTACAGAGGAGTTAGAGGTGATCCTGGAACCTTTGGAGCTGAGGGGTGTTCGCCAGAAAGAAGAGGGAACTAAGGAAGTGTTGATCCAGTGGAAGAACCTTCCTGACTACGAGGTCACGTGGGAGCCATACGAGATGGCGAAACAGCAGTTTCCAGATTTTCACCTTGAGGACAAGGTGATTCTTTGGGAGGGCGGTAATGTTAGACCGGCCCATCCTGGGTCGGTTGGACCGGTCCAATAGGGACCGGTCCATTTCTATTTGAGGCGGAGACGGAAGGGGCGGGCGGAAGGCTCGATCCGCATGGGGCTTGAGGGGGAAAGTTATGAGGGAAATTTTGAACGTGTGAGGCTGTTTTAGGAAGTTTATGATTGTCCTTTATTGTCTTTTATGATTAATTTTGTATAATTAGGAGTTTGGGGGGGAATTAGCGGAGCATCTTGAATTTGAGTTTTCTCTTTGAGATCTAGGTTTTGTTTTGGGCTCTTGGCTTCGCCGGAGACTTTGGAGAGTACGTTCTTCCTCTCGAATTGAAGAACAAATTGTATCTTTGCTATTTTCATCGTCTACTAGTAAAATACAAGCGTTTTCTCCTCATCTCCTGCAGTTTTTCTCTATTTTTCTACTGTTTTTGGCTGATTTCCTGCTGTGGACAGCAGTTTGCTGTGAGATCTTTGGCTAAAGTGATTAGGAAATACTTAGAATCAAGTATTTCCTATCACTTTTCTTAAAAAATTGATTCTCACTTAGAAGTTTGGAAATGAAAATTTTTGTAATCTTTTTGTTATGATCCTTTCTCCATCCCATTACCTAATTTTAAATTTGAAAATTTTAAAACCAACAATTTAAGTAAGTTCTCTTTCCCTTGAAATAGAAGGGATTTTCTTTCTTATTTTGATTTTATGTATCGTATATTGAATATAGATGCGTAAGTATATAAATTTATGGATATAAATTGTTGATGGGGTGGGGGAAAGAGGGAACTTAAGAGGAATATGATTAGACATTTTTTTTTTCAATTAGTTTTAATAAATGATATGACTTGTGAAAGTGAATTTGATTTCAAGGAGTATCTATTTTAATTTTCTTTTTAACTATGAGTTTCTGCAATACTGTTGACTCATTGCTCATGAGTATTTCGTTAAAATCAAATAAGTTACCATAATTGAGGTTAGGTTTGAATGATTTCATTTTATTTGAGCCAAGTTAAAGAATCTGAATCGCAATTTATAGGTATTCATTCATGAAAATTGTTAAGTGTACCTGATGAGCAACCAGATGTTCATTGAAATTAATTAAAGTTTAATGTTCAGACTGTTTCAATGGCAAGTAATGTTGAAGGTTTTGTTGTGCTGGATTTTCATTTTGTGGAGCTTGATGGATAAATATCATTAGAAGGAAAAGTGCGAATGATAAAATGTGGTCACTTTAGTGGAATATACGGATCATACCCTATATTTTTCCCAATGTCTGTCTTATGATTGTTTCTGTGATTCATTTTGTGCATATTATGAAGGTCAAAAGTTCTACAGCTTTTTTTTTTCTGCTTGATATCTTGAGCTAAATAGCATACATAGATAAGAAGTTTATAGATTTATGTTTTTATCTTAAGAATTATTTTAATTTTACTGAAATTTGTCTGAAATGCATTACCTTCACTCTTGCACCTTTTTTTTTCTGCTTCATCTATTTAGTCAGTTGCGTGGCATTATTTCTGTCCTTTCAGGTATGATCAGACACTTTATGAGGATGAAACAAAGAATAGGATGATGGAGACAAGAGAGCTTTTTGACTGGGTTCTCAAGCAAGCTTGTTTTGAGGTTTAGTCATGGCTTCCTCAGATCTGCTTTCATATTCTTCTGTTATTTGACCCTTAACCCTTTCCTGTTTGTTTCTAGCAGAAAACATCATTCATGTTGTTCCTAAACAAATTTGATATATTTGAAAGAAAGGTGCAAAAAGTGAGTATACCACCAATAGTCATAAATCGTTCAAATGCTTCTGTACAAGTTTCTAATATGATTCGATGTCTTCAAACAGGTCCCCTTAAATGTTTGTGAGTGGTTTAAAGATTATCATCCTATGACATCAGGGAAGCAGGAGGTTGAACACGCATATGAGTATGTGCACTTCTGCTTATTAGCAAATATTTGTAATAACTCATTCCTTGGTCCAGATTTTTGCATTAGAAAGCTGGATTGCTATCACGTTAGTTATCACATATACTTGATCAAAGAAGCTATTTCATGGTCTGTTTAGGCCAGCTTTTTTATTGTTTTGCTTTTTAGAAAGTTGATAGCTCTATTTTACTTCAACTTAGGTTTCGTTTGGGATGTCTTTCTTATTGCTTCCTAAAGCAGTTTTTTAATAAAAAAAAATAATTTTTGTACTAAAAAGTTGTTTTAAAAAGCAGTAAGAAAGCCATCCTAAACGAAACGTTAATCTGATAGTGTCTATATGGAATTATGTTCTATAAAATTTATGCTTTGTAATATCATCTGTATCTGCTTAGTTTCATCAACTTTTCCACTCAAAACCAAAATCCCATCCTTATCCTTAGGTTTGTTAAGAAGAAATTTGAGGAACTCTACTTCCAGAGCACGAAACCGGATCGAGTCGATCGAATGTTCAAGATCTACAGGACAACTGCCTTGGATCAAAAGCTTGTAAAGAAAACCTTCAAGCTAGTTGATGAGACCTTGAGGAGGAGAAATCTCATTGAGGCTGGCTTGCTATGAGTGCCAAATCTACAGTGTTATTGGTGTGCTCTTTTAACACTCCATTTGTGATTCTTTTTTGCTTGCAGCTGTTTTTTGTTCGTCTTTTGGGCTTAATCTTCTTGATAAAGCTGAGGTTACAATGCTTTCTTTGGTCTCTCGGCCTCTTTGGATAAAGAGAAAGGAATATTACGGCATTTATTATTATTATTTTTTATTTTTAACTTGTTATTTAGAACAAATTGGGATGAGATTTTGAACTGGCCTAGTTGTTATTTGGATTCTCATTGTTCTTTGAGCTGTTGTTTGGGCATTTCCTATTCAAATCTCATTTGTAATATATGAATGGTATGCCAGTTTTAAAATTTGTAGTTCAAATCATGTTTCTTGGAAGAAGATTGTGTGATTTATTTTGAAAATTAAAGTGCATATCTTAGGGTTTGTATGTTTGTTTGTTTAGGCTTCATTCGGGACGGCTTTCTTATGCTTTTTAGAAAAGTTTTTTAGTACAAAAATTAAAAATTTTTGTATTAAAAAATTGCTTTAAAAAGCAGTAAGAAAGCTGTCTCAAACGAAGTCTTAATATGAAGTATTTGATTATCTCTGTTTTGTAAGAAATTTATGTAATTGAAGTTGATAAAATATGAAGATTCGAAGAAAGAAATTGTAGGTAATATGAACATCTGACTCTCAATTGTAAGTATTTTTTTATTTTATAATTATTTTTTTCTATCACTTTCGACTTTATTGCTAATTATTTTCTTACACTGCAGCTATTCGTATAAAGACAATATAATAGGCCAAATATAATATTATAATTTATTTTTATATATGCAATATATTTTCCGAATGGTTTTGCTAGTTCCTGCTTGTTTGTTTCTGATGTAATCATGTGCTTTGAGCTAAATTTTTTTTTTAATGCAAAATTGAAATTATGAAGATGAGATTTAGCTCACCAACTTGTTTGGAATTACATTTAAAAGGTGAAATTATAACTCTTAGGAAGAAACAATAAAGAAAATTGGATGTGATAAGGACTAAGTCAATTTAGATTAATTAATATTATTGCTAGGCTTTATTTGCAATGATTTTTTTGCTATTTTTTAAAGTCATTTTGTAATAAAAAAATTTGATTTTTGCATTAAAAAGTTGATTTAAGAAATCAATTATTAATAAATGTGTTTAGGGTTAGTATAGTGTTTGTTTATGATGACCGTAGTTTTTGTAAAGATGATTGTAAAGATGTTGTGGGAGAAGTAATTTTTTGGAAAGTTGTTATAAAAGCTGCTTTTCAATAGAAAAAAAAATGGCAAGAATGTAATAGCCAAATTAAATTGTAGTTACGATATGAAAAAGCAAAATAGGGAGAAAGCTGTCTTAAACAAAAGCAAAATAGCAAAATAGGGAGAAAGCTCGGTATTTTTCGATTTTGCTACGTATTGCTTGGTATTGCAAGGTATTGATCGATTTTGCTCGGCAATAACCAACACCGAGCAAATACCGAGCAATATCGAGTTGTAGCGAGTTTTTCTAGAAAAACTCGGCACAACTCGGTATTGCTCGGTATTGGTCTTCACAGAGCGGTATTTCTTGTTATTGTCAAGCAATACCGAGCAAGTAACGAGTAATACCTCGCAATACGCGAACATAACATTCCCGGGTTCCGGTCTAGGTCAAGTCGTCGGGCCGCGCGGTAAAGAATAAGAGCACGTGGCGACATGTTATTGGCGGCCGAACGTAGCTCTACGTCCGGTCAGAGGACGTAATAATTGTTCCTTATTAAGGCTTTATTTGTGATTATTTTTTTGCTGTTTTTTAAAGTAGTTTTGTAATAAAAAAATTAAATTTTGTATTAAAAAATTGTTTTAAGTAGCAGCAAGAAAGTTTGCCTCAAATGAAGCCAAAAAGTATTAATAAATGTGCTTAGGATTAGTATAGTGCTTGCTTAGGATGACTGTAATTTTTGTAAAGATGATTGTAAAGATGTTGTGGGAGAAGTAATTTTTTGGGAAGTTGTTATAAAAGCTGCTTTTCAATAGAAAAAAAAAATGGCAAGAATGTAATAGCCAAATTAAATTGTAGTTACGGTAGGAAAAAGCAAAATAGGGAGAAAGCTGTCTTAAACAAATCCTTAGTTATTTGACATTTAAAAACAAGTTTTAAAGAAATTTATGAAATTTGATAAATCTATTTGGTTCAATGTAGATGCTCTTAGAAATTAAAATTAATTCAAGTTAAAATAAAAGTCCTCTAAAAATAATATTGATGTTATTTTAATAGATAAAATAACAATGAAATTTCAATTTCAAAATGTTTTGTTGATTACAAGAAATCAAATAAGACCATATAAAGGTTTTAGTTTTGCACTTAAAAATATTTTCTTACAATTTCATCCAGATATGAGGTTAATACTAAGACTTCGTTTGGGATAGCTTTCTTTCTGCTTTTTAAAACGGTTTTTTAGTATAAAAATTTTTGTACTAAAAAACTGTTTTAGAAAACAACAAAAAAATTATCCCAAATGAAGCCTAAATTTCGTATTGGAACAAGCATTGCCGGACTCCCATGAAAGCACCACCAACGTCGGCATGGGCTTCTTGCGAGGAATGCTCTGATCGATCATGAATTAATGAAAGAAGAACCAACATATTGATCTTTTTCGGTGATATAAATTTCCTATTTTAGAATAATTAGTTTTGTTAAACAAACTTTATATAAGATTTTACAATATTATTATTCACAAATTGTCCTTCCATTTTTTATTGAAAATTCATTCTCAAAATTCACTTTCTTAATGATTAGTCAAACAAGTGAGAATATTTTTGTCTCATATAATGTTGTTATTCTCATGGAACCTTCTTTTTGCTCTATGCCTCCATTAAATTTTTTTTTTTCTAAGTGATTTGCTTATTTCTTAACATTTTAGCATGGCTGGTTCCTCAATATAGGTCAAATTACTACTATACACATCAATTTTAACTTATAGGTGCCATTTTATTTTCATTTGTAATTCATTTCAATGTATTTGTGACTCAAATTCTCTAGTTTTAATATATTAATTATGCATTTCTATCATTTCTTTAAAAACTTAAAAAATCACAAAATTTTATTAAAAATACAAAATGCTTATGACATTTAAATAAGTTATATTTTCAAAGTGAAATTTATCTATTTAATGAAATTAAAAATATCAATTTAAAACTCATTAAATCACATAATCTTTCAATTTAGACTCTCTTTAAACCAATTAAGTAAAAAAAATAAAAATTCATTTAATCTTTAAATGAGTAAAATGATCAGACCCAATCCTAAATTCAACCAATTTAAGTATTCTCCTAACAAGTAGCCAAGTGCACTTGACATGCCCACCCACACACTCTTGAAAGCTCATTTAAAACTAATCTTCCACATATGACAAGCAAAATCCATTGGATGGTTGTACACTTTAAGTGATATGATAGACACTGTAATAGCTCGTATTTTGATCAAGTAAATAAATTGTTTTCATGAGTCATTGTAAGTCCAGATTATAAATCGTCTTCGACATGACATAGATATTATAATGATTTAATTACACTAATTTTTTCATAGTTTTTGGCATTGTCTCTCATTTGCTTTTCATTTTCCCTAAGCCTAAGACCTATAAGGAGAAACTAAGAGAGAGTTTGAAGAGAGAAAAAAGAAGGATTTGAAGGCCATAGAGCGTCAGTCATCTTTATTGGGAGATATGCTCGTCTCACCTTAAGGAACCATTATCCTATTTCTACTTTCAATAATTTGAAGTTTTTGAGATTTTTTCAATCAAATGTGTTTTTCCGTTACTGAAAAAATTAGAAAAAATTTATATTGGTAAAAATGTCATTGCGTAATTTTTTTATCTGTTATAGAGATTGAGATTATGAATATTTTGAGTATTTATTTAAGATTTTTTGCTAGTTGATTTTAGAAAAGCAATGATTTTTTTCAATTTAGAAATTTATCTTGATATTTAAAAATAGTGCTTTAGTTCAATTAGAAATTAATAATATTATTATATATGATCCCTGATAATTTGATTAATTTCTAAAGATGTGAATTTCTGCTTTGTAAAATTTTTGTTGCCTAAAGTTAGGACATTTTGACACTTTTTGAATCAAGTATAATTATATTTTATTTACTTCAATGCATTGAAAATAGGTGTGAATATGTACTTGAGTAATAATTGGTCGCTATTATTATTATTATAGTATTGTGATAATAATGTGTGGGGAAAAAATAAGTAAAGACTGGTTATTCACTAATGTTGGTTGGAGGCTAATTGACTTGCATAAGATGTTGGGCCAATAGATTTTTCTTTAAATATGTGATTCGGTGTTATTCTTGACTGATTCTGATGATACACTGATTAAGAGTTATAAGCAGACAATCTTTATGCCAATGGGAAAATAGTGACGACTCTGTATACTAAGCCAACAATTATCGACTACTAATTACTAAAAAATATCTTGATAACTAGAACTTCTTATTTGTTTAGCGTTACTACTGAAATGTATGTTATAGATTTATTGTTACTATTCAACTTTACTTATACTATATTGATTTATTGTCACTATATGGATTTACTGTTATTGTATTATTTTATTTCTATGACTATTGGAGTTTCTGATACCAATATAGAAACTGATATTACTGTATTATTTATTAATATCATTATTGATTTACTATTATTATCACTGCTATTGATTCATTATACTAATATTGAGCATGTGACATACAAATCACATAATACACTAATTTGATACTGATATAAAATAATCATATAGCATGCATACATCATTATAAGATTTTACTACAATTCTATGATTCTGACAGTCTTTACCGATGCTTCGATTTTACCACTTTATATGATTTATTTACTGATTGATAGTAGTAATATAATGACTATTTTATCGATTCGACATACGTGCTGGTTTATTGATTTCCTTACTATGGTGTTTTATTGACTTTCGTACCATATTATTTTATTGTTTATAGCTTCTATTACTATTGCATATGAGTTTTACTATTACTACACTGATTCTTGATCATACGATTGCTACTATTATGAATTGACTTACAATATGTATACTGTTTCTTTATCATGCTTTGAATTCAATTATAAAATTTTAGTGACCCGCTGAGCTATTTAGCTCATAATATATGGTTTAAATGATTTCAAGTTAGTAAAGAAATTTAGAAATGTGAGACCAATCAAGATTTCTCATGCTCTATTTCTTTTTTTTAGTTATTCTTTTATACTCATAAATGGAAGGATGCATTGTGATTATATGATTCATGAGTATTATATATGATTTATTTTTAGGTCTATGAATATAAATATGTATTGATGTTTGAATTATAGAATTTGTTTTCACTGTTTATTACTGATAGAATAAGGTAAATATCTATCGTTGTTGTATAATAAAAGATAAAAGAAAAAAAATCTTCTAAATTAGATTCCCGGGCATGACAAACGTGGCCTTAAGCATCTATATGATTACTTTGTTTTCAACATATTATAGCCACTACGACATATCATTCTACTTGTAGCAGCTGTTCAATTTATTGATTTGTTGTACCATTAGTGCCTTTCTATAGGTGCTTCGCATTGTGTCGAATACGGCTAAAATGCTTAATGTTATGCTCTTGTATGCAACAAGTCCTATATAACCAACAATATGCCAAGATCAAACTTAAATCTATTTTTAAATTGGATAAAGCATGTAAATAGGTAAGTACGGATATATCATACCAAATTCTTTCATGATTGCTAGTCAATAACATCATTTTCTTTCATGTTTGATTTCTTCAAAATTATTTACTAATACATAGAAAAAGAGTTTTCTACTCCATAGTACATTTCACACCTTTTATATAACATTAATATCTCAATATGTAACCTTATAGACCAACCCATTCATTTTTATAAGAGCAATGATGGCATGTTGAACTATAATAACATGCATAGTCAAAGTTGGTTAACCAATTTTGTTCATAGAAATAGCTACAAAGCCAATATAATACCTATTTATAAGTCTTAAATAATGCTCATATTCTTTTGTATATGCTTATGCATGCATCTCATTAGATTCTCATCACCTTTGTACTAAGCATGAACAAGCTAATGCATAGATTCCAGCAGCTTATTATTTGTTTACAATTCTTATCTTTCATAGCTTTATGTAAGGGTGTCAAAGAGTCAAGCTTTATTAATTAATCGAACTTGAGCTTAATTTAAGAGTTTGAGCCAACTCACAGGATGGCTTAGAAGTTAACGAGTCGAGTTGAAGATGACTCAAATTTTGCTCGATCATTAGCGGATTATGAGTTGACTCGACTCACTCACACCCATTCTTTCATAACTTCTTTGTAAATCTTGATTTGTAAATATAATTACATAGATAATAATCCAAATATATCAAAAGCTGATTCTAGATTTTGACATATCAAAGCTCTTATAGTCCCATTTCATAGCCAAAAAGATGTAAATCAGCTCAATATATTGTTTAGCTAATAAGAGCATTAGTTTTCTGCTTCGATGTGGGTGCAAAGAGTAAGGTTAGGATATCCTCAGTAAAATTTGATGAGAATATGTTTCATAATTGTTGAAAATATTGAAATTATACAAATGCATATGTTACACTAATTTGCCGATCATGCCTCCAATGATCTGAATCTCTAACAGTAAGGAGCGATGCAAATCGCACTCACGATCATACATAAGGGAAGATTTTGACTTCGTTTGGGACAACTCTTTTACTGTTTTCTAGTACAACAATTTCTTGAAGTAGAAATTTTTATACTGAAAAGCTGCTTTAGAACGCATTATAAAAGCCGCTCCAAATTATGTGTTACGAAAGGCGAGGGCATATGTATTCATGTGCTTCCCCTAAAATTTATAATTTATTTATTATCTTTTAACATGTCAATAACATTTGATATTTTTAACAATAATTATTCAATTAATGTCTGGCCAACTAATAATATAAATTTATATCTCTCTATTTTAAAAGAAATTAGGCTTACCTCCCCACTATATTAAGGTTCACTAAAAATATTTAGTATTAAATACATTATGTACATAAATAGACTAATATTAATGCACATTTATTAAAAAAAAAATGATATCTATAATCGAGCCAAATGGTGAAGCTCAATGTGAAAATTTATTTAAAAAATAAATAAATAATAAAAAAATAATAGGGTGGTTGTGGCCTGGAAATTGACTAAATAATTTTAAATGAAAAAAATATTAGCCGTCTATTCAATAAGCTACTTTTTCAACGGCGGATGCCTCTTTTTATACTTCAAAGAGTTGCTATCAATCATCCATCACCAATCCCTATCCTTATTATGGATGACTTCAAAGTTCCAACTCCTCAAATAATAAGAAAAATAAAATGTCTATTTTATTTAATTTTATTTTTATCCTAATTACAATGACAAAATAGTACTTTCATTAAATGGCAATAAATGCCAAAGATAATTTTTCAAGGGTTCATTGTCAAAGATGCCATTAAGCAGCAAGTATGAATTATTCTGTGCAGATACTGGATGGAAGAGCCGTTCGATCAGTTTTGTCTATGTGAATAGTAAAAGCGCAACTCACTACGCTTTTATTGTTCACGGAGACAAAACCGGACGGTTCTTCCCGTCCGGTGTCCGCACAGAATAATTTCTTCACAGCACGACTGTTGAGGACATTTGTGACTCCCGCATGGTCTTGCATTCTCTGAATTTGACGAAGGATCTTTATAATCTAGAACTATTACTTGTTGTGAAAGTTATTTTAATTAGGTCAGACCTCATAATTTTATCAAATTTTCATTTTTCATATAAGAACTCATATATCATATGTCTGCTCTGTTTATTTCTCTGATTCTGTATGTGAGACTGTGGATGCAATTAAAATCCGTATTAATTTCCATTACATCTAATCATATATCTCTAAAACAAATTTCAACATTTCCTCAAAGCATTTTTTCTTCTTTCAACCAAACCAAATAGACATAAAGCTAACTAAAACTATTGACTTTATGCCATTCACCTACCAATAAGCTTATTCATTTATTCATCTCCTTCCCATTCTTCTTAAGAAAGTCTTGAGAATTTTCCCCTTTCACAATAGTACTACTTGTTGCAATAAAAATAATCACTATAAGCACCACATTTATGAACTCCACACCTTATAAAATAAAAAATAATACAACTGCCATTACGTCACCTTCCCAGTCCCAATAAATGGAAGAAGAAGAAGAAAAAAATAAAAAAATCTCAAGTAATCCTCACCCTCTACTTCATGATTGTTATATAATTGAAAAAAATTCAATCCACCACAGTTAACTACACAGTGGGTCTAATCTAATAATGGCAGCCTAATATAATAATTATACGCTGCAGGCCTAAGATTAAACACTTGGATAAATCTTAGATAATGGCATTGATGGAATCATGACATATAGCTCTGTACCATTAATAAAATCAATAATCACCTTACAAAGTCATAAAAGCCAAATGGAAATGGAGTTTCTCCACCAAAAACCAGTCAAATGGCTGTGTTCTCTTGAATATAAAAAAACAAAAAAAAAGCTACAAAATTTCCAGCTAAAATCCATTGAAATCAGGAGATTTGAAGGAGATTTCAGTAAGCTAGATTAGAACAAGGAGTTCTATTTCTTTGCTTGTCTTACTCTTCCACTGATTCTTTCTCATTTTTTCTTCCATCATGTTCTTGTCTGTGAGATTCAGAGAGCTGATAAAGCCATTCTTCCTGCTACTACTTGTATTCTCCATGCAGCTCTTGAGCTTCAGCCATGGAAGGAGAATCATGGCAAGAGAAGTAGTGAGGATGAGGTTAGAAGCTAAGCCTTCCTCTCCTTCCACTGGTTATTTCTCTCAGACTTTTTCTAAGGATAAAGAGGAAGAAGATGACTTAGATCCATTATATGGAGTTTCAAAGAGATTTGTGCCTCAGGGTCCAAACCCGCTACACAATTGATCAGGTTTTGATTTATATATGATTTTAGATCATACGATGTAATTAAAGCAAACAGATTTTATTTCTGCAGCTTAGAAGTAAATGTTACTTTGTTTGCTATACAAGTTTTGCTAAGGAAAAGCATGAATTGTTGATGCTGTTTCCTTGAGTGAATATAGAGATTATTTACTTCAGTTTTCTGTTTTCAAGATTTTTTCTGTTTCTTCTCTGAAACTACTAAGCAAGTTTTCTGATTCATATAATCTCTTGAGATTACTTTGATATGAAGTTTTGGGCAAATTCTGGAAAAGAAATAAGCTAATTAGCCACTTAGAACAGAAATATGAGATGTAAGAGTGAAAATTCAGATTTTGGATGCTCTCATTTCATGGAGAGTCTGAAGTGCTGAAAATATAAGCAGCTGTAGGATTTCAGACAGAGTCATAGAGCCATCTGCAAAGCATTCTTTCTCTTCAATTAGTTTTTTTCCTGAAAAAGGTGAATTAGCTATTCAATCTTGGCATAGATCATAGAACAGACAAAGTTCATCAAGATGCGGTTGAAAAGTAGAATAAATCGTCAATGGAAGAGTTCTAAGGACTTTTTGCTAAGAAATTAAAGTCCAATGCTCAAATTAGCTGTCTGAGCTAAAACTGATTAGATCAGTAGTTTGCATTTTTCATTCATTCTAAGCTCTATAAACAGATTCATTTTGGCTTCTTCAAAGCGCAGATTGAGACTTAGTCTTTGTTTGGACGGTTTTCTTACTGTTTTTTAAAGTAGTTTTTTAGTACAAAAATTAAAACTTTTGTACTAAAAAACCGCTTTAAAAAAGAGTAAGAAAGACGTCTCAAATGAAACCTTAATAAGCTTTCAGGGATATTGAGCCTGGTCTTAACATCTTTACAAACTATCAAATTATACTCATTTTTGGGGCTCCCATAATGGCATTCTATCTTCCCACATCATTTTTAATTCTTGATTTGAGCATAAACATATTAATTTGGAGATGGTTACCTCTGAATTAAGAATTGCCTAGAATTTACACCTCATATAGCACAAAATTACTCTCTTTTTTTCTCCAAATTTGCATGTCCCTGGCCTAGTTCTTGGGCCCCTATTTATCACTAGGAGTTAAGCTCAAGTATCCATGAAATAGTCTATTTAAATGTATCATTTGTAGTTGATCATGCATAAGGCATAAAATGTTTTCTTAAATCTTAAGTTTTGTTTGGGACAACTTTCTTATTACTTCTTAAAGTAACTTTTTAGTATAAAATCTTTAATTTTTGAACTAGAAAGCTACATTAAGGTTTCGTTTGGGACGCCTTTTTTATTGCTTTCTAAAACAGAGTTTTAGTACAAAAATAAAAAAATTTGTACTAAAACTCCGTTTTAGAAAGCAATAAAAAAGCTGTCCCAAACGAAGCCTAAGAAGCAGAAAGAAAGCCGTCCCAAAGGGAGTCTTAATCAATATCTATGCTGAATGAGATATATTTACCGCCTATTTTGAAACATACTGGTACTCGCATAATGCCATACTATAGTCATATGTAAGTCAACTTATCTCAAATGGCTCCCTCTGATTTTTTTTTATTGCTTCCTGAAATAGCTTTGTGATACAAAATTTTTCAGTTTAAGAAATTTTTGTACTAAAAAGTTATTTTAGAAAACAATACAAAATCAGTCCCAAACAAAGCCGAGTCAATGATGATATTGAATTATACACTAAAGACGACTTTAAGGACCGTCCATCTCGACTCGAGCGATTTGTTTGGTTCAATCAACCTGACCAAATCTTCACCTCATTCAGATGGTCCACATAAACAGAACACTCCTATATAACTAATGGGTTACCACATATAGTGGATTAGGGTTCAATGCTTGTCATTGTCAATAGAACAGCCATAGGACTCCACTGTTCTTCAGTAAAAGAATTCCAGAACTTCCTATTTTAAAGAGTAAGGAAACACAGCTCACCTTGACCTGTTGGTTGAGAGCTTAGGCTTTCAACTAAGAGGTCTTGGGTTCGAGTCTTTGTGTATGCGTTGTGTGTATGAGTTTGCCTTAAATGGCCTAAATGTCCCAAAAAAAAAAAAGAGTAAGAAAAAAGACAGTCCAATACAGCTTCATATTGTCAGGAAAACAGTCATTAGAGGGCAATAACTAATAAATACAATTTGAGAATTTTTTTTTTTAATTTTTTAAAGGAAAAAATTAAATTATTTACATAAATGATATTGTATTATAGTTATTTTCTTATGATACATTGAGACCATAAAATTTCTTTATTCACATTTGTTGGGATAATTGTGAAGTAGCTTTCTTATTAAATTTTATTATTAGTTTTATTTTAAATATAATAAGATTTATATAGTTTTATTCGCATTTGATTAATAAAAAATGGTAAATTTAATATAATTAATAAATATGATAGTAATATTATTTATTTAGATAAAATTAAATTAAAAAATGGTTCATTAATCAGACAATTTCAATCATTGCCAATGATTGAATGAAGCAAAATAGATTGTTCAATTTAGCTCCATAAATTAAAAAAAAAAAAAAAATCCCATTTTGAAATATTTTGTTTTAAATGATCTTCTTGAAGGTACCTCACTGCACGTGAAGACGTGTCGGTAATAGGTTCATACATTAGCAGGTTATTTTGTTTGGGTGCAACCTGCTTAAGAGTGACCTTGCGATTGCACAGTAAAAAATAAAGTAAAATAAAATTAAAACAAGTGGGTCGCCTGTAATCCTCTGAAACTTTGCAGAGAATTTCAGGCACTAAAAAAACAAAATAGAAATATCTCAGAAATTTTCCATTAAAATTTGGATCAAATAACTTTTGAAATGACCAAATTTATTTTAAGATAAATATATAAATATTTGATTGATTTAATAAATTTAAAATGCGAGAGATTATCATATTGCCCCAGCATAATTAAACACATTGTGTAGATGTATTATTGTTAGAGAACGATGAACCAAATACAAAAAGAAATAGTAAAGAGGTTCCTAAACCCCCGCAAGGCCGCTACCCCGTGACTCCTTGGACCCCCCGACATATATGCGAAGCGCACAACAATCAAGGATATGAACAAACAGAAGTCGAGCCAAATTCTCCACCGGGCTTGTACGCATGTTCATTTGGATTAGATTAATCAAGTTATCATATGAATCTGAATGAAGTTTAGCAAGTTGTTGATTGTGGTTTGGATTGAATCAACTTCAAATACGAAATCATTAAAGTCAATTAAAGCGAAGTGTTGCGTAGATTTGAATATCATTAAGTTGCCCAAAAATTGGCGACGACAGTGACTAGCGATGATCGTTCTTAAAAACACTAAAAAAATTTCAAAATTGCTTTGAGTGTATTTAAAAATAAAAATAAAATAAATTAGTTTGTAAAATGTTTCTTAAACTATCTAAGATATAAATTTTAAAAGTGGAAGTTGGGTGTGGAAATTATGGAAGTGGTTGGAGAGGTTTCATGATGTCATGGTCGGCCACCGCATTGTTTCTAAGCATGTGGATATAATTAGAGTGCAGAGATGTGTCAAATGGAGAAAGGTTGCAAGCCACCAAAGCACCATTGCAAGAGGGGTTCGGCCAAAACTCCCTCTCCTTTGGTTTCGTTTAAGACAGCTTTCTTATTGCTTCTTAAATCAACTTCATAATATACAAATAATAACTTATGTACTAAAAAATTGCTTTAAGAAGCAGAAAGAAAACCGTCTCAAACGAAGCTTTGTCTTTCTTTTTCTTAATTTCTTTGAATTGTAAGAAGTATTATTATAGGAGGAATTAATGCTATTTAAAGACTTTTGGCATTTACAGTAAGAACCACTCTTTTCTTTTCATCATTTTTTCCACATTCTCACACATCCATTGACAGCCTCCCACAGCTACAGAACCCTTTTCAAAGCTCTTGGCTACTTTATGTTCTGCAGGTCAATGACCAACTGCTCATTCCTATATGAGAGAAGAAAAATCTTAGCACCAAGAATAAAACCATTCTAAGAATATTATTGTTAGTTTTGTGTGAAATTTGATTGTGTCGATTTATTAGGTTGTAATGTTGACCCATAACTCAATTCTGTCATTCAAGTTCGTCTGGGGGATGCAGGGGAGCCAACTCCTGCTTGAGGTTGGGGGCTTTGTACTTGAAAATTGAAAGTAGTTCTCCTCCAATAAAATATGATTATGATTTCATTTGGGATGATTTTCTTATTGCTTCTTAAAGCAGTTTTTTAGTACAATAATTTTAATATTTGTACTATAAAGTTGATTTAAGCTGCAGTAAGAAAGCCGTCCCAAGCGAAGCGTTAATGTGTAAGACTTTTCCTTTGATCTTTTATTTATAGATATAAGGCGTTGTTTGTGATAGTTTTCTTAGTGCTTTATAAAACGGTTTTTTAATACAAAATTTTTTTGAACAAGAAATTTTTGTATCATAAAGCTGTTTTAGAAAGCAATAAGAAAGTTGTCCCAAAAGTTAACCCAGCTCAATGAGTACTTGATTGACTCAGCCCGAGTGATATTGGGTGTATATCAGTTTCATAATATACCCGAATATTAACCCAATAGAAGGAAATGTTCAAAGTTCACATGATCAATTGGATCGAATCGACAATTCAACTATAATAATATAAATATTATTAAAATTAATTAAAAGTATTTTAAATATGTAATATTTTTAAAAATGATTATATAATTAATTAATTAATTAAAATAGTTACCTGGAAAATAAATCAACAACAAGTGGCAATGACAGACTGATGCAGCCATTTGGACTATTTGACATAACAATTTGGATACTCAGAGTAGTTCTTTGTAATCTTTCAGATTTTCTGTTTCAATGTCGAGGGAATATCTCCCCTGGTTTTTTCCTTCGTCTCTTTCTTTCTTTTTTATAGTTTGTTTCTACACTATAGTTTCTACATTATAGTTTCACTTAGGATAGCTTTTGACCGCTTTTTTTAAGAAATTTATGCACTAAAAATCTGTTGTAGAATGCAGTAAGAAAGCTATCTCAAACGAAATCTATATTGACATTAGAGAAGCAATGGTGGATGGCGGTAACCACCCAACTTGCAACAGGGAATACAGTTGGGGCATCCTACATGAGGCTTAAATCAATCTCAAGCGAAAGCTCCACCGATTTCCAACTCTTTTTCATGAGTTCCTCTCCATTGAAATCACCTAACTAGCACCCACATCTTGGGGTATCAATAAATGACCCGATCTGTCAAATCGAGTCAGAACCAAACCAAAAAATCTAATTATGTTTGACTTGTTCAATAAACGAGTAAGTTCGGGTCGTGCATTATGACCCTTTATTACATTGGTTGGGTTTTGGTTGACCAGCCAACCCGATTTTGCCCCAAAAATGATTTTTTCAATATTTTTTTTCTTTAAATTATTTTATTTGTTAGTATAATCTTCTTCTTATTGATCAATTAACTTAAAATCTCTAATTAACAAGTTAATAAAAATATTTTTTAATTAAAATGGGTATTTGGGTTAAGTTCAGATTGCTAGCAAGTCAGGTTTGGGTTTAGCTTTTTGATATGTTTATTAAACGGATCATATTCGGGTTGATCGTATTCATGTCAGATCAATTTTAAGTCATACTCTCGTTGACAAATTTTGACACCCCTGCCCACATCAATGACCGATGATAATACGATGGAGAATCTTGAATGGTGGCATCCCAAACAATTCAATTCACTAACGAGGTCCAAGCTTCCTGAATCTGAGGATGAGTGCCCTCTTCATTAGTAGCATGGGCGGAACCAGCCTTAATTCTTGGGGGGGGGGGGGCAAATTTATAAATAACACCTCTACACAATGTGTTTAATTATGCGAGGGAGCAACCACATAAATGTATATTATAATTAATCTCTAGTTAGACTGAGTATATATAACTATTATGATATTTAAAAGTCAACTAATCATCCAATGCATATTTAATATAATTAATAGTAATAAAAAATAGCAATAATAATTTAAATTTAGTTCATTCTTAATTGATCTAGTACCTTATTAATTACTCATTATTAATATTAATCAATTAATCATCCCAATTTTTTTATCATAATTTCAAACTAATAACTTAGTAATCTTAATCAATTCTAATTTAATCTCTAATTAGTCAAATGTTAAGCAAAAATAGGGTAATTACTAAATAAATAATTTTCCTAGTCTTAATTATAGTAATCAAAATGTTTAAAAAATAATAACCTTAAAAACCTAATTAATTTTTAATTAATCTTGAAATTAAATGATGATAAATTATTTAAGTTTATTAAATAATTAATTTATAGTATGCCTAGTCATCATAGTTAAGTAAACACTAATACAATCTTCATGATCTTAACTATTATACTAATCATTAAATAATGTCTGATTAGTCTAATTATCCTTGTTAATTACAAGAGTGACTCTTTTTTTTTTCTAAACAAAATAAATAAATTAAAATCCTGAAGAATAATTTTTTATTTCATCGCCTATTTAAAAAAATTAATATAAAACAAAATTAAAAAAATGTAAACTTACAAGTTACAAGTTCTCTGGGTCACTAAGACCATGCTAAGCAGCGTGTATGGGCCAACAATGTGGGCCTACCATGGAAGGTAAGTGGGCTTATTTAAAGAGTTACATGGGCCTGGAAAGCAAAAGTGCAGCTTACCTTATCTCCTACAAATGATCTAGAAATCAGAGAAATGTAAAATGTGAATGTGAGTATGTTGTAAGAGAGTTGATAGAAATGTAAAATGTAATTGATCTCTTTTAATAAAAAAAATTAATATACGAGTCAAATACATCTAAAAATATATGCATTTGGAAAGTGCATTATCTTGCATTTTTATATATTATTATGCATTGAATATTAAAAAATATATTATAGAGATCATATATATATCCAATTTGATTAAAAATAATTTTCATAAGTAGCAAAAAAAGATGAATCTAAAACTAATTTTAGCTACAAACTTTTTTTTTTTGTGTTTATAAAAAAATCTAAATGATAATTTCTTATAAAAATGGCCTTCATCATAACAAATACAATGTCATCATAACATCCAAAGCTAAGCATGCTAAGGAGTTGAATAAATTGTACCAATATTTTTGGATGGGCTCAAATCAAACTTGGTTGTATGGATCTCCTCTCTCTCTCTCTCTCATACACACACATACCCCACTAACAAGCTGAGGGTTCAATTTTCCTCCCACAAACTAAGCTTACCGAAGTTATTTTGACTTCCACATGCCTAAACACCCTTGTAATTATAAAACATGGACTATCTTGATCACCCTTCATCCTCTTCTATAGAAACAATTCTAATTCTTATCATTACATTTAGTAATAGGGGAAGGCTTGACCCAACAATATTCAATGGCACCCACAAACTTCCATCATTACTGTGCACATCACATTTAGGTGAATTATTGCAATTTATAGAAGAATGGCCATCCTAACTTTTATTAGCCATGTTCATGACCTTTATATATCATCTCAACATCGCCTTCAAGTCATAGTTTTCATCGAAAGAGGATCATCTTAATTATCTATTGTTACATCCATACCTTTCATGTGCTACCTCACTCCATCTTCAATGTTATCCCATCTTCTTCTTCAAAATGATGACAACCCAAATCTCCCTTATTCAACATCATAACTATTATAACACCTCATGACCTGCCACCTTGATATTGTTTTATCTCCAACTTTAGAAGGATAACAATTATGGCTGACCTTAATGGTATATAAATGCTTGTCGGGCTACTTCACCAATGTTTTAATTTCATGAGAAGTAATTTACACCACCAAATTGAGGATTTTCCTAACTAATATAGGTCACCTCCATGACCTCTATGTGTCGTCTTGTCCAATTCTTGAAAATTGTGTATTCTCCACCTCTATGAGGGAGACCATCATGATTACCTACAGTCACTTCCAACCATTACCTTCTTTTGTTTCTTCTCCATGAGGGAGACCACTCAATCATATTGTGTTGCTAACACAAAAAACAATATCAACAACATACTCGATCTTATTTGCTTTTTATTGGCATCTTATTTAGGATCAAGGAAGAACAATTATTTGCAACTCATATCTACTACTAATAAAAGCTATCTCTTTTGACTTAAGCCACATAAGTAGTTTTTAACTTTAAGTTATTTTCATATTTTTCCCTTTTATTTATTTTATTTACTTATGTAATTATCTGCATGAATTATAATTTACAATTACAATGATCAAAATCTCTCTCTCTCTCTCTCTCTCTCTCTCTCTCTCTCTCTCTCTCTCTCTCTCTCTCTCTCTCTCTCTCTCTCTCTCTCTCTCTCTCTCTCTCTCTCTCTCTCTCTCTCTCTCTCTCTCTCTACTAACTCAACCTTCAACTAGCAAATAAATCTATGCATATAAAGCACATAGGCTCTGGCATAAGCTCCATGCATAATATAATAAGGTCTCCTCTTGAAGAGCTTGTTCAAATATAGTTTTACAAAAACATCATAGAATTATTTTGTGTTTATATATCTAACATAAAAATTTTTATATTTAAAGTTCTGAAATTTTAATTCATGAGCTACAAATTTTTTCTCAAACTCTTATTTTGTAATTGCCAAATTGTATTTGAATTAAAATGTAAGAGCAACAAATACATATGAGTTCCTTATAAATTTATATAAATGACTCCATAATCTTCCCAAGACAATGATATAATTTTTCTTCCTTCATTCTTTACTTTTTATCATCACTTTTTTCTTCATGTTTTTTATTATATATTTATGATCATAAGATGGTGGCTCAGAAACTAACCTTTCTTTTCATTCATCATGAGCAGGAATGTTAATAATTCATAACGGAAAATTTACATTTAATGGTCAAAGAAGGCCAAATGTAAATTAATTTTAATGTTGGTATAATTACATACACAACATTTATTTTTAATATACTTACAAAATTAATATATGATTACATTCATTTACAATAATATCATCTAATTATCAAATAACACAATAAAAGTTCAACTTTTATTTCTCTCTTTCATTAATTTTTAATCAATCTATTACGGCACACATTAACATACATTTTTTTTAGAATGATATGTTCTAATTGATTGTGCCTTCCCAAGCTATACTTTTATTATGCTCAATAAATTAAAATAAATATAGTCTCATGAAATATTAAATTAATGAATTATTAAAGAATTTAATTGTAATGGGAAAATAATTAAATTTTAATACAATTTTGAATTACGTGTATATATATATATATATATATATATAAGAGACATTTAGATTGCTTATTTTTACAAAATATTTAAGTAACTACACTACACATGCACTATACTATACTATACATATACATATACTAAAACTATTTACACCACACTACACTATATTATACTATACTATACTATTCTACACTATTAAAAAATTTTCTACATTGATGATGTTTTAATCTTTTCTAAAACCATAGAAGAGCATTTTAAACATCTTCGAGTATTCAATGGCTGGCTCATAAAAATGATTTAGTCACATCTGAATAAAAAATTAAACTATTTTAAAAGAAAATCTATTTTCTTGATCATTAAATTCAAAATGATGTTATTAGTCCAATTAATAGAAATATACAATATGATGATATATTTTCTGATGAAACTCTAGACAAAATCAATTACAATTATTTTTAGGAGCTTTGAATTATGTTTTAGAATTTTAAAAAAATTGTAGCTCTTGACGCATCACCTTATATCAGCATTTATGTAAAAATCTATCACCATGAACTGTTATTCATACAAAAGTTGTTCAAATTATTAAATGACATGTTAAAAATCTTCATTGCATTCATATTACAAATCCTTTATATTTTAAATTGTTGAGACAAATGCTTCAAATATAGGGAACAGAGGGATTCTTAAAAAAAGAAATCCCTCTACTCAAAAGGAAACACATAAAGCACATAACACGCAGCACACAATATACTAAAACTCACACGTGACATGGAATACATAACGCATAACATGCCACAGGCAACACACAACACGCAAAATGCAACATACAACATACCGCACGCAACATCCAACATGTAACACATCACAACTCACATGCACCACGCAACATGTCACGTCACATGCATGTCACATGGAACACCAAACACAACACACAATACGTAAAATGTAATACTTAACACACAACACGTTGCATGCTACACACAACATGTAAGATGCAGCATGCGACACGCAACATGCAACACACAATATGCAATATTTAACATGCAATAAGCAAAATGCAACATACAACACTCACACAAAACACAACATGCAACATGCAACAAACAACATGTAACATGCAACACGCCACAAGCAACAAATAACATGTTCAATACATCATGCAACACATAATACAATACATAACATGCAATACAACAACAACAATATCAAGCCTTTGTCCCACTATGTGGGGTCGGCTACATGAATCCTTTTTGTCATTATGTTATGTTAAAAGTCAAATTCTCATTTAAATCTAATAAAGAAATATCATTTCAAATATTTTCTAACCAAGTCTTTTTAGGTCTATCTCTACCTTTCTTAACAAATGTCAAATCTAATACCTTAACTTTCCTAACCGGGTCATTAGAAGGCCTTCGTTTAATGTGACCAAACCATCTAAGGCAACTCTCTCTAAGCTTATCTTCCACTGGAGCTACTCCAACCTGGAGGTACTCCAACCTTTTCACGTATATGCTCATTTCGTATCCTATCTCTAAGGGTAATTAGCCACTCGTCTACCTAAGCATCCTCATCTTTGCAACACTTAACTTAATATTATATATGCTTCTCTTTTAATGGCCAACATTTTGTGCCATAAAGCATTGCAGGTCTCGCATACATACCACATTATACTACTCTATTTACATATTTAACACTTACAACTTTAATATTACATACATACCACCCATAGTTCATTTTCATATCAAATATGAGTGGTAAAAATGAAATATATGAGTGGTAGGAAAGAAATATAAGTGGTATATTTGATATTAAAATAATATATAGTGATATGCATGTAATATTAAAGTTTTGGATGTTAGATATGTAAATATGATGTTATAAAGTGGTATGTACGTAAATTTCCCTAAAAAAATTCACGCCACACGACATATGCCATTAGCAAAAGAAAGTTCACAACACGTTAAATGCAATATGTAACACATAATACGTAACACACCATACATCACACGCTTCAATGAACACATAACACTCCACACTATACACACGTAATATACAACACACTACATGCCACATGCAACTTGCAATATGCTAAACATAATACTCAATATTCAACATGCTACACTTAATATGCCACGTGTAGCTCATAACAAGCAAGATACCACATGACAAATACAACATGTAAAACACAACATGCAACACGTAACATGCCATACACAGTAGGCAATACATCACACATAACATGCCAAACGCAATATAAAACAATCCATAGACAATATGCAACATGTAACACACAATAAGTAATATGCCATATAAAATATTTCACATATCATATACAACATTTAATATGCAACACAATACAAATAACAAGCAATATATTACACCCCACACACAATGTGAAACATGCAATACATAATACATAACATATAAAATGTAATGTGGCATATTCAATATGAAACACACAACACATAACATATAATATGCAACACACAACACGACATACACCATAAAAATTACTCAGCGCGTCACACGTTACACTTTGCATGCAACACACAACTCAACACACAACATGCAACATGCAAACACAATATGCAATATGCAACATAGAACACACAATATGCAACACGCAATACACCACACCTCACATATAACACACAATATACTTTAAGCCACAAGCAACACATAATAGTCTATAAGCCACAAGTAACACTTAATACACAATAAATAACGAACACCACATAAATATAACAAGCAACATGCAAAATTAATGTAACATGTAACATGAAAAATATAATATGTAATATGAACCACACAATATGTAATATATAACATACAACATACAACATACAACATGCAACATATCTTGCACCACATACCGTAAGCACCGTAGCATGTAACACACAATACACAATATGCAACACGCAACATACAATATATAACACACAACACATAACATACAACATATAATACACCACATGTCACACTCAATATGCCACATGATACATGTCACACATAACATGTAGCATGCAACATATAATATGCAACACATAACATGCAAAAGTAGATACATGATAGGAGCCATGGTGGCATGACCCCACAACATCGATGTAGTTACTTAATATAGGTATTAAAAAAATTGATATTTAAACCTAATTATTTAACATAACCAAAGCAGTTTAGAACATCATACTGCCTCCACATTTATGAGTCTGCTCTCCATATGCATTCTTTATAATTTTCTCTTCTTCCTGGCTATAAATCTTTTGTTGTTGCTTGGAATTTTCTTCAAGAATAGCCTCGATCTTCCTCTATCCTCCACACAATGCGATTAGCCACTCGATCTTCCTCTACCCTCCATAGCTGAAACTAGTAAGTTTTATTCTCGGCCTCTCTTTTTGTCTATCTTATCATCTATGGTTAAGAAGATTAAAATGTTTAAAGTAAATCAGGTATCATGATCTCTAAAAAATAACTGTATTGCTACACTATTTTCACTTTAACAGGTTGAAAAAGAAAAAAAATAATAATCATGATCTTTATATTTAATAAGTCAGGATTTAGGGAGAGTACAGAATATATATAACACATTTTGATAAAAACTTTGTTTAGATATTGTTTTTTCATATTTAATAAATTGAAAACAATACAATGATATTGTTTTATAATTTATTTTCAAATAGTAAAGCTACTTTTAGATATTGATTTTTATATTTATTCACAAAGAGTACAATAACTTTTTAGATCTTCATTCTTCCTTTACAAACTTGTTTTATAATTTAAATTAAAATAATTACTATTGAATAAGCTTATTAACACATTAATTTTTTTTTGGTATTAGATAAGTTATAAAAGTGATACTAATATATTGAAGTCGTAGACTGTGTTAGAAGGATTACAATTTTTTATTTATGTAAGTTTTTATTTTTTAACCATTATTCTTGTCTATAATGAAATCAAATATTTTTCTATGAAAGTTATGAATTATTTTTATTTATATTAGATATGGAGAGATATTTTAAAAGAAAAAGTGAAGCGGATGTACTTGATAATATTTACATTCATAATAATGTAAAATACAAACAAACTTATTTGAAACTCAATTTTGATGAAATCCCTTCACATCCTAGATTAAGAAAAAATTCTGATTATAATCCAAATGAAAGGGATACGATGCGAAGATATAATTTATAGAGATGACCAAATATGAATGATACTTTTATAATATGAGGAAGATCAAAATGAAAAGCATAAGTAATTGCAATTATAATGATCAAAATCTCTCTCTCTCTCTACTAACTCAGCCTCCAACTAGCAAATAAATATATACATAATAAATCATAATAAATAGAAAATGCTACATAAACTCTCACACAAGTTTTGCGCATAGCATAATCATATTCCCCTCAAAAAAAAAAAAAAAAAAAAAAAAAGAGGGTTACAAAAATATCATATAATTCTTCTATTTTTATATATCTAACATCTATTTTTTTTTTATATATACCTTAAATTTTAATCCATCAGCAACATTTTTTTTCTCAAACCATTATTTTATAATTGCCAAATAGTATTTGAATTAAAATCTAGGAGATACAAATGAAAATGAGTTCCTCATACATTTAATAAATGACTCCTTAATCTTTTCAAGACAATGATATATTTTTTCTTGCTTCATCCTTTACTTTTTATCTTCATTTTTTGCTTCACGTTTTTCATTACATATTTGTGATCATATGATGGTGGCTAAGAAACCAAACTTTCTTTTCATTCATCATGAGAAGGAATATTAATGATTCATAAAAACTAATTTACATTTAATGGTCGAAAAAGGCCCAAATGTAAATTTTAATTTTGATATAATTACATATATAACATTTATTTTTAATATATTTACAAAATTAATATATGATTGCATTAATTTAAAATAATATCATCTAATTATCAAATAACACAATAAAAATCAAATTTTCTTTCTCTTTTCATTATATTTTTTATCAATTTATTACTACACACATTAATATTCAATAATTATTTATTTTTAGAATGATATGTTGTAATTGATCGAGCCGTCCCTTTCTATACTTATATTATGCTCTATAAATTAAAATAAATGTATTCTCATGAAATATTAAATTATTGAAATATTTAAAAATTTAATTGTTATGAAAATAATAATTAAATTTTAATACAATTTAAATTATATATATACATATTATATTCACCAATAAGGAACATTTAGGTTGCTTATTTTCATAAAATATTGAAGTAACTTCATATTTAAGTAACTTAAGCTAAAATTATAATTGGTAATTCTCTATCATCATTACTATTCACTTCAATTAGGTTTAGGTAAGGTGTCCTTTATATATATGGTGGAGAAGGTCAAATCTTATATTTATCCTAGCTTTGTACTTTTTTGGTAAATTAGCTTTGTACTTCATAGTATAGATGAATATTTTTTATTCTAAAAAATATATATTTTAAATTAAACAATTTATTATTTTTTTTATAAATAATTTATTTGTGAATATATTTACTTATATTTCTTCAATTTGGTCTATTTTAGTTTGAAATTTCTTGTATTTAAATAAAAAAAAAATGGATGATTGAGGTCATGCATATGTTGAATATGGTACTTGATATAAGAATAATTACTTAAATATAAATTGTCACTTCAGTTGTGACATAGACATTAATGTGACACTTTATGTGTATATTAATTAATGCTCTTGCATGGACACTAATATGAAAAAATAAAAATTAAATTTATTATTAAGTGCATTATAAAATTTTATTTGAATTAAAATAAAGTTTTAAGTAAAAAAATTAGAAAGCAGTAAGAAAGTTGTACCAAGTTTGTTTGGGATAGCTTTTTTATTGTTTTCTAAAATAATTAAATGAAGTTTTAATGTGAAAATGATCAAATTATCTCAATGAGAAGTTGTATTAGATGAAAAATGATCAATTTATTACTACACACATTAATATTCAATAATTATTTATTTTAATGTGAAAATGATCAAATTAATGAAAAATTTCAAACAAAAAGGAGAGGGAAGCAAAACTTCAGAAGAGATGCTCTAATATTTGCATTAGATTTATGTTAAAAAGTATAAACTAATGGGATTTGAGTGAATCATAATGTGCCAAAATATGTCAGGCTCATCCCTTGACCCCCTATTTATAGTTATAGATAGTTGTTTAATGATACATAACATACTACATTTGAGTAATATAAGTGTAATTATGTAACAAGTCTTAATAGTACTTGTAGTAGAAATGAATATAATCTCCCTAACTTATAAATGTTCGAATACATAAATTACTCTTGATTAACTTTAAGCTAATCTTTGATGAAGAAATACTTTGTAGGCTAATGAGTTATGTAATTAAGGCTTCATTTGGGACAACTTTCTTACTGTTTTTTGAAGTAGCTTTCTAGTAATTTTTGAACAAGAAAGCTGCTTTAAGAAATAATAAGAAAGCCGTCCTAAACGAAGCCTAAATGTTGTGACAACTCAATAAGTTGAGCTCATAAATAAACCAAAATAATCTCAGAGCTAAGCATAACTCTTAACTTCGACGACTTCACTATCATTCCGAGCCAAACCAAAACTAAATATAAACTACAAAGGCCGAACACCGACTAGATGTGCCGTGTAACCTTCTAAATGACATGAGACTTGTTCATTGCTAGTGACTCATTAAAAAAACATAGCTTATACAAAAATTTCATGAGCATTTATGAGATTAATTAGGACAGTTGAAAACATTAAAAATCTCATAAAAAGATATCCAAGCTTCAAGCTTGTGATGATTAAACTAATTGTTTCCAATTTGAAAAGAACAACCGTTGTAGTACTGATTAATTAGGTACTTTATTAAACTCTTTGTATTCTCAAGCTTTCTTGTGCCGACAACCTTAAGTATTAAACTTTGAACAAAGAATATATTTGTTGTTGAAACTATATATATGAGAAAGCCATCTTTTTCAAGAAGATTTTTTTTTAAAAAAAAATAAATATAAAAATGATATCCAATAATTTGTGTACTAAAAAGCACGAGGAGATTCCTTTCTTATTTTCTTACCAACTAAAATGGACATGTTAAAATATAGACAATAATTGCAAAATGGAAGACTTTTTTAATTAATTAAGAATATTTTGCATTTGATTGAGGGATGATTTGATTTAGTTACCAAAAGATCTTTTTTGCATTTATAATAGAATTTATTTTGGTGTATTAGTGGGGTAGTGAAATATTGAGTTTGATTTTTCTTGTGATTTATTTGAAATAAAGCAACGCTCTTTTTTACGAATTTAGAAATCGTCAAAATCGGGTGAATTTCGAATGTTGGGACTTGCATCAGACTACTTGTCATGCCTAACCGTACATGAGTGTCAATATTTGGCACGACAAGAAAATCTGACTCGAATCCGACCTAAAAATTTTGGGTTAGACCATATCTGATTTTAAAATGGGTCGGGTTCGGGCTCTCGGATTTGACCAGTTTGAAAAAGTGGTTCGATTTCGTGTTGACCTTGAAACCCAAAATCAATCTGATTTCGATCTGTTTGGAAAAAAATGTGTTAGTCACGTTCGTCCCTGTTGAGTGTTGAGTCACGTGCATTCGTCAGCCCGTCGTTTGGTTCGCATTGTCGAGTATCGAGCCATGTGTGTTCGTCAGCCCAGTTCCATCCATCGACTTGGCATGCTGCTGCCAGCGTTGAGAGCGTCGTCGACCGCCAAGTGCCAGTATGCAAGACTAACCGATGTGAGCCCCGCTGTCCCACATTGGCCTCGCCTACCACGGAGCAAGCATGGGCGCGAGCCCCACTGCCCTACCGTCCCGTCGTCGCCCTGACGTCCCACCGTCCCGCAATCTCGAACAACTTGTCGACGCGAGCCCAACCGTCTCACAGTCAGTGTATAAGGTGTCCCATGTTTACAAATTGTGTCGGGTCGGGTCAACCCAATAACCCAACGGGCATGATCCGGGCTTTCATATTTTCGACACATTTGCAAAATCGGGTCGGGTTCGGGTCAACACGTTTGAACCCGAGTCAATTCCGAGTTCGATCTGAACTCAACCCGAAATCCCAATTTTGACACTCTTACCTGCACGACTACAACTTTTATCCACAAATTGTGTCAACCTCAAAGCATTGCAGTTTGTGTCACCACGCCTTATACCTTCTATTTTTTTCTTAAAAGAAAATTAGAAAGTTATAACAGCTAATATAGATAACATCAATTGACAATAATTTAGAAAAGAAGCCCTAATGTAGACAAAACTTAATTTACTTTTATATCCAATTGTAAATAAAAAATGTCAAATCAAATAGGTTAGTCATCTCATAGCACCAATTGTTCCTAACGAAATTTTTTAACTTAGCTTTAAAAAAGGGTTAGTTGTCTTATTTACTAATAGCATTAACCTTTTGTACTTCTTATGAAAAAAAAAATCAGATTAAGAATATGAATGATGTAAGAGTCATACGTAATCATAAATACAAAAAGGAGTATATGCTCATGAAGCAAACAAAAAATATGAATACAAAATTTGAAGATAGATTAATAAGCCTTTATTATTTGATATTTTTTATAATACATTACTAATTTGTGCCCCCTTAAACATTAAATGTAATTTATGTGTCTCAATTTAGAAAAAAAATTATTAAGAGCGGTGTTTGATGGAATTCGTTCCTTCCCGTATATTCGAGCTCGAATCGCCCAATTGCCAAAAAAATATTGCGAATCAATCATATAAGAGCGGTGTTTAGGGGAGTAATCAAAATTCAAAATATTAATAATTGAAATAAGCTGGGATATGAGTGCGATGAAAATGAAATGCTCCAACTAGGGCTTCTTCTAAAAAGGTCGTCAGACGATCTCCTAATAATATCATTACGAAAATTTCATCAGATCACCTCAAAACCTCTATATTTAAAATTGACCCTACTTTCTCTTCCAATAATTTTTTTTTTAATTTCGAGATTTCATCAATAGAAGAAGAATGCTAAGACATAATAGAAACCCTAGAAAAAAAAAAGTAGTTACTTGTATCTACAAGGAATGTATTAAAAACTACATGATTAACAAAATGAATGCATTAGTAACATTAATTTTTTAATTATTTTCTTAATCCCAAAATTAAGGGTGTTAATTAGTTTTAAAGAGTTGAATTTAATCTAAGTTTGGTTATGTGAAATTACTATATAACAATCTGAAATAAAATAAGCAACAATATTCAATAAGAAAAAAAAAAGATTAAATATGAGTTTTATTAAGATAAGAAATAATCCTTTCATTAAGTGCTGATTTATGGTTTGACCCAAATTAAACCGATTTTTCTAATCCTCTCAAGTGTTGACCCAACACGATTTGGAACCTGTACAGGTTGACCCAAAATAAAAAATTTCAGTCAAAGTTATTTATCAAGTCAAATTTTCACAATCAATTTTATACAGATAAACATGAGGGAAAGTCCTTAAATTTCAAGAGTTTGTATAAAATAGGCATTCCCTACACGCCCTCAAAAAAAAGTTGTCTTTTTAAGATTAAAAATATATCACAAATAATTTATTAATTATGAGAAATATATAAGATAAGTAGTCACATAATGATCCCATTTACATATTATTATAATATTTATAATTATACTTCAATTAATTATTTTAAAAATTCCAAGTTTAAGAAATAAAAATGTCTTTAAGATATGGAAAATGTAGGGTTGAATAAAAATAATAATAAAGAATTCAATATATAAGTTAAGAGGATAGTAGTTAACTATCAGAGCCCTGCATTGGGTACCCATACCCACACCCACTCATGTACCCACCCATATCCAATGGGTATGGGTGGGTATGGGTACGGGTGGGTACTCAACATAAGGGAATAAATCAATTTGCATTGCTAATCATCGTATATCTTATATTACTGCAATCATTATTACGTAATGTGCAGCATTTAAGCACGCTGTGACTACGATAAATTCTGATATGCTTCTTAAAAGTTTACAATCATAACAAAAGGGAAACAAGCCTTAAGGCCATCAATCTGTGGCAAACTGCATTCAAAAAACATGAAAAGTGGGTGGGTATGCCATCCCGACAAAAGTCACCATGGGTGGGTGTGGGCGTGGGTGAAGCCCGTCCGAGTAAAGCATGGGTACCCAACCAGAACTCCATATAGGGCTTTGTTAACTATTTTTATAATGAACTACTAATATAATGAAAATTGTTAAAAATTAGTTTTTTTTTTTTTTTTTGACTTGAATAAAATTTGGTTTGAAATTTAAGAGTCGATGAGCTTAACATAGCCCGAATTGAGCTTAAATAAGCCAACATTATATGTATATATGTATGAGGGCATATATAGCACATATATTGATGCTTTATAGTATGTACATGCCTATTTATAAACAATTAGAACTTCTCCTAACACTCAATAAAAATATTAATATATTTTTTTGGCTCAAATTGAATTTAATTTAACAAATTAGGCTCAAATTAATGAAAATTTGTGCTTGATTCAAATTGAGATAGGGATAAAAATAATTTCAAATAATTTTGAATTATTTTTTAATCATACTCTAACCAACTCTAGATTTGATCGTTTGACCATTCAAACTTTAAGCAACAAATTTTTATGAATCTGATATAGTTCCACACATGCCTTTTTTTTATTTTTAAAATTTATGTTTTAGGTCTTACTTTGAACTCTTCCTTATATTATAATAAGTCTGTAAAAAATAACAAAAATCAATAAATTTAAGACTTGTTTCAAATAGTCACAATTTCCTTTCACTTCTATCTTCTTATTGTTTACTCACCGTTTTTCAAAAAAAACCTATTTTGAAAAGCTGCTTTTTGCTACCATAATAGGGACGTTAAATTCTGCCCATCAACTTGACAACAACTTTATAAAATATTGCAGTTATTCCAACAGACCCTTAGAGAGGGCAATGAGTGCCTTAATTAGGGGTCTGTTTGAAACAGCTGTAATTTTTATAATGTTGATTGTCAAGTTATTGTGAAGAAAATAACTTAGTTACTCTTGTTATAAAAAACAATTTTACAGTTAGAAATTTCTTTGCTTTCTGAAAAGCAAAGCAAGAAAAAAAAAATGTATCAAAGAGACCCTTATTCTCTTCATCAATATTAAAAAAAAACTGAAAAATAAAGCTGTAACAAAATGACTAATAAATCATTGAATTTACTACTCTTTTAATCAATCAAATTTCTTATACAATAAATAAACAAGAAGATTTTTTGAATTGGTCGAAGGAGAATTTCGAATGTCAACTGTCTTTATCACCATTAATTATACTCAAGCCATCATTATTTTCAAATTCCCTTTACTTTATGAAGATTTTTTTTTTTTTAATTATTTAGAAGAGATTTGAAAGCAAGATCAATAATTAAAATGAAAAACATGATTTTATTAGCTTTTTAATTGGACATATTGAAAAGGATGTTAAGCTAGCAATGACTAAGACATGAAGAAATAATCACATTGTGAGATAGAGATTAGAGCTCAAGATGTGATGAAATTATTCGGTGCAAACAGTCAATCAGGAGACTGTACAGCCTCCTGATTAACTGTTCGACCTAATAATTTCATCGTAATAGAAAACTTTGAATCTCAAACCCGGTGCCCGAAAATTTAACTAAAAAATATATTGATATAAAAATATCAAATAAAGAAATGACACAATTGTTACCTAATGCAGATAGGTTTAAACTTCTTTCTTTATAAGCATCCCCAAGCTTTGGATTGCCTCTCCACATCAAAAGGCAGACTTTTTGGCTTTCTGCAAAGACGCAGATAGAGATCATACCATTCAATATTTCTTATAAACATTTCAGTACTGCGAAATGAGGCTGAGGACATGTGAGAAGCAGAAGGTGAATTACAGGAAAGGGCTATGGTCGCCTGAAGAAGATCAGAAGCTGAAGGATTATATACTGCAATATGGCCATGGATGCTGGAGCTCCATTCCTGCAAAAGCTGGTGAGTTCATTTCTCCTCTAATGCATTATCTTCATGAAAAATATATAGATCATATATATTACATAAATTATATTTTTATGGTTTTTTTTTTTTTTTTTGTAATTTGTTGTATTTGTCTATTTGATAGGATTGCAAAGGAATGGGAAGAGTTGCAGGCTTAGATGGATAAATTATCTGAGGCCAGGGCTGAAGAGAGGGATATTTACATCAGAGGAAGAAGATATAATAATGAGCTTGCATGCAAAGTTAGGCAACAAGTAAGGGCTTCAATTTTTGATATATGAAAATAGGGATTTTATTGGAGAGATATTGTAAATATAATGAATTAAAGAATTTCAAAGCTCTAAGTGGGAGCCATTAGCTTTCAATGTCAATGCATAGTAGGTAGAATAGAATATAAATATATTAAAATAAAGTTTAAAATGTATTAAATTAATCATTTAGGACTTAAATTATTTAATCCTGATGTTGAAAGAGGTCCATTACATCTATTTTTTTTACTAAATTATTATTAAAAAATAATTAGTGGCTCTCAACTATATATAACTTTTTGAATAATTAGTTTAAGAAAATTATTTATTTATTTATAAACACTTGATAAATAAATTAAACAAACATATTAAAAGTACTTTAACTTATTTGTTTAATGAATTGAGCCAAATAATACAAAAAATCATTAAAATTTGACTCATTTAAAGTACTGCATAAAATAAAACCTTGAAGAGGCAAAAGATCGAAGAAGGAAATTTTGGATAAGGTCATCATCACAAAGAGATGATATAATATCAATGAAACAAATAAATATAATAAGGGCGGGCCAAAATGTATATTAAAGCTCTATATTTAAGCTTTGTTTGGAATAGTTTTTCATTGCTTTTCAAAATGACTTTTTTTGCAAAAGTTTTTAAAAATTTCTTAACTAAAGAATAGTTTTAGAAAGCATTAAGAAAGCTGTCACAAACGAAGCCTTAGACTTCGTTTGGGACGGTTTTTTATTAATTTCTAAAACGGAGTTTTAGTACAAATTTTTTTATTTTAGTACTAAAACTCTGTTTTGGAAAGCAATGAAAAAGCCGTCCCAAACGAAGCCTTAATCTCACATTATCTTTTTTTTTTCTTCTAATAAATAGACATATAATTAACTCATATGTAATTGACAAATTAAACATAGTAGTATTATTAGTTAATTAATTTTTAAAATAAATTATGAAAGATAAAATATTTATGATTATTACTCTATCTATTTCATATCTCTAGGTATTATTTTTTGTTATTAGCATCTCTAATTTCAAACATGCATTTTAGACTTTTTCAAAATGCATCTTTAGGTATTATTTTGTTTTAATATGAAATACAAAATTAATTATGAGTGATAAAAAAATAATAATATATAATCCTATTGTATTTTGGGAAATTTACATAAATACCACTTTATAACATCCTATTTACATATCTAACACCTAAAATTTTAATATTGCATGCATACCACCCTATATTATTTTAATAACAAATATATCACTTATATTTCTTTCCTACCACTCATATATTTCATTTCTACCACTCATATTTGGTATGAAAATGAACTATGGGTGGTATTTATGTAATATTAAAGTTTTAGGTGTTAATATGTAAATAGAATAGTATTAAGTGGTATGTATGTAAATCTCCCTTGTATTTTATATATATAGAGACTTTTGTTAAAAATATCAGTTATTACATTTTGATTCAAATTACATTATTAGGATAAAAATATATAATATTTTATTAACTAAAATCATTACTGTTTTCCAAAAAAAAAAAATCAGAAATAATTTAAGTATATTATAAAAATAGAAGAATATGTATTAGTAATTTAATTAAAATATATAATTTGATTTTTACTTATGTTATATTTATAATAAAAATAATTATATTTGATAGACAAGTTTAAGAAAGTGTACGTAGACCTTAAAGCCAATATTAATTTTTATTTTATTTTATACCAAACCAATGATAAAATTAATTATTTTATATTTTTTAAAATTGTTTTAAAATTTCCAAATAATAAAATGAATTTCAATATGCCTTACTAAACCCTAAATTATCCATCTCACAGGTGGTCTCGGATCGCAGCTCATCTGCCTGGAAGAACTGATAACGAGATCAAGAACTACTGGAACTCATACCTCAAGAAAAAAGTCTTACAATTAAATCATCAAAATCCCCTAATTTCGTCAAAAGAGCTGATCAATACTTCCATGAATCAGACCTTCAATTCTGAAAACTTTCAATTGGAATCGATCAACCAAATCTCCACATCTTCAGCTTGCAGCATCAATGATAATGGAAGCTTCAAAAGCTCTTTCCCTAAGGTTTTATTTGAAGAATGGCTAAGTCCTCAAGATATGGGAGGAAGAGAAGAGTTTGATGACAATGGCTTATTTGAGGAGATGCAATCGCTGGATATGTTGGGAGAGATGATAGGTGACATTGATATGAGCTATGATTTTATTTATTGATCAGCTGTGAAGATGAGAGAGGAAATGAAAGTGGAGAAGAGAAAAGATTATTTGAGAGTGGAATGTTTTAATATTTACAGTAATATAATTTTGAGTTTTAATAATGTTTTTTTTTTTTTTCAAATTATGTGACTAAATATTTCATTATTAGTCACATTTCTTTTTAAATTTGTGATCAAGAAATAAAGTATTGTAGTCACAATTTTATTTTTATTTATATTTATTTAAGTGTTACTATTGATGTTGTGATTTAGTATTTGGGATTAAAGGTGATTATTTAGCAATATTTTAATTGTAATATTATGATAATAATATAATTAAGGCTTCATTTTGGACAGCTTTTTATTGTTTTTTAAAACAATTTTTTATTACAAAAAATTTTTAAACTAAAAATTTTTATACATAAAAGTTGTTTTAAAAAACAGTTAGAAAGCTGACTCAAACAAAGCTCAAATGTAATATATAGATATTGCATTTAGGCTTCGTTTGAGACGGCTTTTTTATTGCTTTCTAAAACGGAGTTTTAGTACAAAAATAAAAAAATTTGTACTAAAACTCCGTTTTAGAAAGCAGTAAAAAAGCCGTCCCAAACGAAGCCTTAATCACATTAAAAAAGTGCCTAAAATTATATATTATAACATTTAAAAAAATTGATTACAACTTTAATAATAATAATATTATTATTATTATTATTATTTGTTTTTTTATTTATATAGTATTTATTATTAATAACGATGGCATTCTGAAGACCTGATTATGAAAGTAGATATATTATATTTGACTTATTTAATTTAATAAAGATAAAGGTAAATTTAAAAAGACTTGATTAGAAAATATTAGAAATGACTTTCTTTATTAAATTTAAATGAGATTTTAACTCTTACCAAGACACAATGGAGAAAAAAAATTCATGTACCCGACCCCACATAGCGGAACAAAAGCTTGATGTCGTTATTATTATTATTGTAATATTAATTATTATATGAACATAATATATATATATATATATATTATATATGAGTATTAGAGAGAATGGTAAATGAGAACTTCTAATTTACTAATATTGCAATTAAATTGTTTATCAGCTCAAAAAAATATATTTTTTAGTATTTTGAATTTGATCATAAATATTAGAAAATTAAAGATTAATATATGGTTAGAGTATACATAAAGCTTTCCATTATTAAAAAAAAAAAAACTCCATATCAACTCCTTCACTATTATTGAATATTTATGATATATTTTATACACATATAATGATATATAATAAATATAAAGTTTTATACATATTTGGCTCATATAACAATTTTTTTCACCAGAGAAAAAGGCTTCTTGTTGGTTGATAAGCATGCATGCAAAGGTGTTACTGTCATACTTGTTATTGTTCAAATAAAGATATGTGACATTACTGACATACCTAATTGTTCTTTCCTAATTAAATATAACTAATATTTTAAATTTATTTTATTTTTTAAAGATTATGTTTATATTTTTCTAAAGCTAATAATGATTGCAATGAATATATAATATTAGTTATAAATAGATTATAATAATTTGATGATCTAAATATATTATTGTTTAATTATAAGATTTAGAAGTTAATTAAATTTAATTAGGAAATAAATGACTTATCATGATTCTTAATAAAATACTAATTTTATATATTTTTAAATCAATTTTTTTAAAATACTCTGATTATTTTCTTATAAATGGACAAAAAATAAAATTATTTGATTTGATCTTTCTTATACCTTAAATTACTGAAGCATTTATCTCATTATTTAGATTATTCATTAAAATTGGCATAATATTATTTTTATATGATTAGGTTTAAAATAAATAGTATTTATCTCCCAAATAAATAAATAGTAATTAACTTTGATTTAAAGGGCCATTAAAAGGAGCTTAAATAAAATAAAGTGAAATAAGCTATTTGGCAGTACTCAACACTCAACAGGCTCTTTTTCTTTATTAGTTGGAATAGTAATAGTTACGACATAAAGGTTCAAAATCTAAAAGGCAATTTCTATCATGATTTGATCGTAGTTGCTCAATGATTGTTCAAATCATGATCAAAGATAGTTTGTTTGATCATCACTTGAATTATTTTCGAATAAAGCTCAAAATTGAAGCTAATTTGAAGGTGGTTCTCACATGTTTATATAAGCTAATTGATGTCCGATGATGTTCTACATGTAGGGTTTAGAGTCCAAATATCATGTTCAAATCTAAATATCTAAATATATAACATCACTTGCATTTTTTTTTTAACAGGTTATCCACCCGCTGTCACCTCTGAAAGAGCGCTTGGCGGTGTGACTAATCCTCAGCTGACCTAGAAGAGGCATCTACCCTAGAAACCTCCTGGCACACACTTGATTGGACCCCACTTAAGAGGTGCTGCTGCCCGAGGGGATTCGAGCAAGGGTTGAGGAATTCAGAACCATACTAGCCCACCAATCAAGCTAAGCAACGGTGGGTAACATCACTTACATTCACAAGCGCCATCATACATGCACTATGACAATTGGAAACAAAGGATCTGATAAGGAAGAGTCGAAAACCTCATATGATCGAAAGATCATGTAACCATTCAACTATGGTTTCTACTATATATAATAATGTTATTTTACTTTGAAATATATTTTAGAGTATATTTCTTTCAAGTATTCAATTTATGCTTATTATGGGGAATATAGAGTCAATTTTCCCTATGGCAAGGGCTTCCAGAGGCTAATTAAAAAAACTTATTTATTTCGAGCAAATAATGATTGAACAAAGCTTTAATTGTTTGGGCTCATTAAAAATATTAAATAAGAATTTAATATAAGCTTGATTAATTAACAAATTAATCAACCGGAAACTTCTTGAGGAGTTAGATAGGTGTTAGTAAACAATATGCTTTCTAACAACTCTAATTAAATAACATTACTTAACAAAATAAGAGAATATTACATTAGTTTAGAGGCGAATACAGTCATGGCTATTTAAAATACATTATCAATTTTTTGTACATTAACATATATATATATATATAAACTACAACAGTTACAATCTATATAAAAAAAAAAACTATAAGAAAGATATCACAAATAATGCCTTAATATATCCACTATAAGCCAAGTCTATGACAACTTTTTTACTATTTCTTAAAATAATTTTCT
The DNA here is from genome assembly GCA_016618105.1 of Dendrobium huoshanense. Taxonomy (NCBI): domain Eukaryota; kingdom Viridiplantae; phylum Streptophyta; class Magnoliopsida; order Asparagales; family Orchidaceae; genus Dendrobium; species Dendrobium huoshanense. The sequence goes on along the minus strand of CM028354.1, from coordinate 32,120,970 downwards.
AATAAAAATTTTAATTTTTATACTTAAAAAAGCAATAACAAACCGGTCTCAAATTAAGCCTAAAAAATTACTTAAAAGGAAGTAAGAATGTTGAGCCAAATAAAATCTCGGCAAATTATTGCATCAGGTGACCGAACAGAGAGGATCCGTTCGGATCCTCTCTGTCTACAGTAAAGCGCAGGTCACTGTAGCAACCTGCACTTTACTGTAGACAGAGAGGATCCGAACGGATATTTTCATTCGGTCACCTGATGCAATAATTTGCACAAAATCTCAGGGATCTTCTGAATTACTTTATGAGAATAAAATAAAATATATTTAAATCAAACATAGGCTTTTCTTTTCTTTTTTTTTAATATTACGAAATAAAAGAATTAACTATTCAAGCGATAGTGGGTGGGGCATCGATGTCTGATGATGATAAAGCAGATTGCTAACAACAGTCACAGCCTATGGGCATAATTATTACTAAAAACATTAATCTTTTGAAACCAGCAATAAAAATATTTGATATATTGACTACAGTCTGTTGGCAAGCACAAAGCTAGCAAAAATGCGCCATATCATCACTTTGCTCGATACCACTGACATGCCGTATTCTGATTGATCTCTAGATAACGTAAAAAAATAATATTATTATACTATTCTTTAGTTAATTTGTCCCCCTCCTATTTTTTAAGTCTTTATTATAAAGATTTTTAAGCAATTGTCTCTCTAAATGTTTTAAAATACTATGATTTTTAAGCAATTGCCCCCAACATAATAAACAAATTGTGCAGAAATCAAACCACGCCAGGAGGTGCTGCCCCTTTGGGTCCCTAACATATATACCAACAGTTACTTATAAGTTTATCCCCCTAAAAATTATGGTTCGTTCCGCCCCTCTGCACATAGAAGATTGGAAGGGGCTTCACATTTTGAAAAGAATGAGAAGTGCCTAAATAAAATTTTTCGAAAGCTTAAAAACAAAAACATTTCCCACATTGTATCCACATTAAAAAAAAACGATGACAAACATGCACTAAAATAATGCTAATAACAATTATGATAAATTAAATAAATTGCCTCACCATATAAACCTCTTGCAGTTGGAGAAATTCTTCTGTGCGGACGCCGGACGCATCTTTGCGTCCAGAGGCAAATCAGGTGCAACCACGTTAGCGGTACCGAGCCACGGTACCGAGCGGAGGAGTTACATGCCGCATTCTGATTGGTCTTCGAACGAAGTTCGGCATCCGCACAGAACAATTTTTCCTTGCAGTTGACAGCAACCTTTCATCACATTCTTTTTGGAGAGAAAATAGGGAACTCCTAACAGAACTTCTCCTGATTTGACAAGCCAAAAAAACTGAATACTAATCTTCAGCCAATAATTCGATCTTAACAAATGTTCATTATTTGATAAAAACAAGTGAAGACAACTTGGAATAGAAGAACGCAAATTCCATGCACAAGTAGAAAATATCCCATAACAAGCTCTGAAAACAGTTTAAAATAGAAGGCATGATATCACACATCTGTCACCTACATTACGTTTAAAAACTGCAAGGACAGTAGAAAAGAAAGTAACTCGGAAGGGATTGCAGAAAAGTAAAGTTTAGATCTTCTGAAGAGAAGATACAGTACCAAGTACGTGAAAAGCCAAGTCTCACAGCGTAGTAATCAGAATAAACTAAATTTTGATATGAGCCAGCCATGAAACTTTTAAGTTAATAGACCAAATCCTGCATGTCAGAAACAAAAGCAATGAACCATACAGATTTCACTATAGAAAAGAAAATATGCTTACTCAGATTAGCGCATAGACACAACAATGTAGGGGAGGACCAAGTTCAAATCCACATGAGATTGAAAATAGAAATGTAATCCGGCATTAAAAAATATAAGTGTTGAGTTCTTAATATTGTAGTAACATCCCTTGATCATTAGCTCAAGGGCCGTTTGGGATCATTTTTTGCCTTTATTTTTTGTTTAGATTTTTTATTTTGTTTTATTTGTGTTTCATATAAAATAAAAACAAATTTGGTATCCTGAATTTTCATTATATTTTTGTTACTTTTTTTTAATTGAATGAAGATGATAATAGTGGTCAAAGGCCAGCAACGGTGGCAGTGATCGGTGCATGATAGAGGCCAGGGTTTTGCAGTTAGTCGTCTGATAGAAAAAACATACCCAAAAGCAGAAAAAATGCTGTTTTCGGAAGAAAACAGCAACTTGATAGCAGCAATCTTGAGAAAATTAAGAAAATCTAAGAGAAAAATGAAGGATTCCACTAACGGATACAGAAAAACAACAAAAGATACACGTTTCTTCAATTCGAGAGGAAGAAACGACTCTCCAAATCTCTAGTTGAGAGACTAGAGCCCAAGCACACAAGATATCTCAAATTTCATATTCAAATTCAAGATGAAACCCTAATTCAAACATTAGCAAGTAGCAACTAATTAAAGCCAAAAGAGAAATATAAAATCCCTAAAGAGCCCATAATTCAAATATTTCCCTCCAAAGCAATATATAATCAAGATGTGGGCCCTATAGAAGCAGTAGGCCCCTTCTCTCTCCCTTCCCTGGACCGGCGGCTGTAGTAGTAAACCGATCGACTAGGGACTGATTCAATAGGAGCAGCCGGCCCCTATTGGGCCAGCTTGGAGGAAGCCATATTCAAAGGTGTCCACACAAGCCCTTATGCTTTTGGGTTGATGAGCGCTTATTTATTAGCATATTAAGCTCAACTTGACCCTAATATTTCCACATCCTAACACACCATGCATCCAAACTAACCTGATATGAAGTTCAAAGCTCTACACTGCAGAAAAGGAATATCCAACAGCAACTATGCAGAAACAGTAATTTGATGAAAGTCTAAATCCTTTGGAGTAAAGGAAAGAACTTGGTAAAGAAGGCAGACGTCAAACATAATTAAGCAACTTACCATAAACTGGTATTTACAAATACAGTTTTTGACCAAAGGCAAGTATGTACAATCCACAATCCATCAACTGCAGTATATAGCTTGATCTATTTGTGAAGGAATCTGCTTTATTTCAGTCCCAAGCTCTTGTTCAATCCTATAACTGCAATTGAATAAAAAATATTCTGCTATAAATAAAGGTGAGAATGAATATAAACATATCTATAATGAGGTATCTTACAGGTTGAAACGGTCTTCATAGGTGATCAGATTGACAGCTAAACCAAGGTGGCCAAACCTTCCTGAGCGACCAACCTAAAATAATAAGAAATTATTATGGAAGATGACCAGTATGTTAGTATAAATAAAACACGCAACAAAATTCCTTCAAGAAAAGAAACATACCCTATGTAGATATGTTTCCGAGTTCTTTGGAAAATCAAAATTAATGACAACATTAACTGCTTGAATATCAATTCCCCTTGTAAATAGATCTGAAGGAAGAAGAAACTAGCCATATCAGTACACGAGACTAAGGTTTTGTTTGAGACGGCTTTCTTCATGCTTCTTAAAACGACTTTCAAGTACAAAAAATTTAACTTTTGTACTAAAAAAGCGCTTTAAGAAGCAACAAGATAGCGGTCCAAACGAAGTCTAAGTCACTCTAATTGAGTGGACAACATATATTTTCCATATTCCAATTAAAAAGTTGCTGCCTACAACAAAGCAACACAGTAAAAAGAACAAGTAATTTACAATAAATAAAAATTTAATAGAAAACCAGTTAGGCAGACTATGGCTTCGTTTGGGACAGCTTTCATACTGCTATTTAAAACGGCTTTTTAGTACAAAATTTTCAAATTCATAAAATTTTGTACTGTAAAGCTGTTTTAGAAAGCAAGAAGATAGTCATCCCAAACGAAGCCTATATTTTATTTATAAATATAAGTGGGCCAAATACTAAATGCCCAAACCCCTCCCCGCTGCCAAAACAAAAATGATTGACATGCTGAAAGGAAATATATAATGGAAAAGATATAGGAAACCAACCTTCAAAATAGATAGAAACAAAAAGACACTCGTTGTTTGAAAGTCTTCTTTACATGCATTGGTCCTTGCGGTATTAAACTATTAATAACTTTTATTGTCTACTTCCACTGTTATAAAGCTACTCCAAGATTGAAATGTTTCCAAGATGTAAAATCCATGTTGAATCACAAGTTTACTAAGAGCTTGAATGGCTTTGAATCTCTTTCTTATGTGGGTCGTCAGATCAAATTATCTTGTTTGATTAACCAATTCTCAACACTAGGGTTCACCCTAAAGAGAGAGCACTTCCTCATTAGGTTATCATTAAACTAGTTTTTTTTTTTTTTTTTCGAAATATGCAAACACGAGCTAAAGAGAGCACTTCTGAAGGTTTAAGAGTGACAGGTGGCTTCTTGGTGGATTTTATGTATTTTGACTGAGAGATGATTATGTGGGGTTGTAAGGTGACTAATTAGAGCGGAGTGAAGGTTATTTAGTCATCCTAAACCTATAATAAAAGTTTGATCGAGAGATTGCAAAATAGGGGCAGCAGGTGGAATGCAATGGAAATAATAATAAGAGGAGATGACAATCATTAACTGTAATCTGTATTTCATCGAAGAACTATAAGATAATGATGAGGGTTTTAAAACTTCACCAAATTCCTTCAAAGTTGGAGAACATCATCAAATATACTTTTAAGGAAAAGATCACCAAAACTGAACTTTAAAGCACTCATACATAAGCACAAATAATTTTATTACTTCATAAATAAAACACTCTTACATGACTCCTGTTTATATGAAGAAAATTCAAGCCTAAAGGGAGCAGAGTGCATGGCCCCAGCTTACAAGGAAGATTTTAAGCTAATTAAAATATATTACATGAATTAATAACATGTAAGGAGCGAACATGACATGCTTGATTTAGAAAGAGAGTGGACTTCATTCCATTATGTAGTTCTCAACATGAAAAAGGTATGTCCAAGCCTTACTTTGTATGAAAGGTGGAGTGCTCTACAATGAAGGATATGTTCATTCCAAACAAGGGAGGGGTAAGCATGTGCAATTGCATCTTGATTGAAGCTTGCCTTGCTTAATCTCAATCATCACATTATTGATTTTTGGATGTTGACCATGCAAATTGGGAATGTACATCCAACCCTCAATGTCTGCATGTTTGATTTTGACTATGTCACAAAATTTATTTGAGTCTTGCGCATTTAATCTTCATGATTATGTATTTGCTTGATATTTGATCTTTGTGTTCCAACAAGGCAACAACTTAAACTTTTACCGCTCTTTAAACGCACACTTCTTTCCTAAATAATTTTTTGTACCTCCTCACTCCACTAGCAAGTCTCCATGCTGATATAAAATTTATATCTAAACACTCCTAAAACTCTTATAGGAACATTTTAATGGAACTAGCCTTATGCTATACTAATCTGGCTCAAATTATAAAAAAAAATCCAATTTGCTTTCTTAGCAACCTGACATGTAAGAATAAATTCCACCATTTAATTCTAGAAGAATTGTTCTTTTTGCTCATTTTCTTTATAGTCTTAAAATATTGATTTATAACCATCCCATGAAATTATGTAGTTAAATTCTCCACAAGAATCACCATTCAAGCTTCACAAAAAAAAAAATATCTTTAGAGCAAAAATAAGACTATCCATAATTTCATAGCTCCAATTTTGAAAGTAATCAAGTGTTCTTAATTTTGAAAGTAATCACATCATTTTATTCATACTCTTAGAATATAGATCCATAACTACTAAATTAACTAATATAGTAAAATTCTCCACAAGAATCACCATTCAAGCTTCACAAAAAATTGTCTTCTAAGTAAAAAAGAAGACTATCCATGATTCCACTGCTCCATTTTTGAAAACAATTAACCATTATTAGTTTTAAAGTATATGCTAGTTATTACAAGATCATAACCCAATATTAGTCAAATATAGCATCTTTCATTGCATTTAATCTCATATTCCACAATCACCATAAATTATTCCATAGCCTATCTTACTATAATATATTTGACCATTTAAATGGCCCCCAATAGATAGCTTTTTTCCTCAGATAAACATTGTAATAGTTCATCTATCTCTTATCAAATTATTTTCTAATACAATTTAAAGAGTATAAACACTAATTATATTTATAATAACCTAGCCAATGTTCTGAAAGGCATTTTTGGGACTAGCCTAAACGAACGCCTCAAGGTGAGGCAAAAAAAAAAAACTCAAGATATTCTTCGAAAACATTTGAACTATAGGGTATATATGTCAAGATTTCATCCACCGCACATAGGGCACATCTACGCCCAATTGGTGATTCAAACGCACCTTGATATAAGTTTACCTAAATTAACTTTGAATTATTAATTATATAGCATTGCTCAGTTATAAAACAACCTTTCAATTTAAGTAAATTCTCAAATTAAAAAATTAATTTTTCTAATAGCATATCAAATAGAGAAGAAGACTTCAACACTTATGTCTTGATGAGTGCAAGTTGTCTTGCTTTATTTTAACAACTAATTTGATTTGATTTTGTATGATGCGTCAATTATGCTTCAAAATTTTTATGAATCATATGTTATGGAATCTAATATTTTATTTTGTTTTTAATTTTTTTATTATAGGGCATAAAAATATAATTCGTATGAGTTTACATCCTATCCCTCAAAGATTATGCCAAGCCTTCGACGGGTAAAACATTTTGCAATATGTTATTGCCTTTTAAAGCATTGAGCCTCACAAATAATCATGTTAACAGCAACTATCCTATCAATCTTATTCATCCAAACAATTTTATCTTTCAACTCTCTAACCACTACCATCTCAACATATTTCTATCATTAATCATTCCAACATAAAAAACCTTCTTTAATTTCTTTGGATATTCCTCATTTTCATTTGTTTTAAATAAAAAATAATGTTTGTTCTTCTTCAAATCATTATGACAATCCATTGCTTTGGATTTTTCACATTTCCAATCAAAGCTGATAAAGTGCCTTGTAGCAAAAAAATTGATGAAAGTAGAAATTAACTAGCTTTGAAGTGGAAATGAGAAATTAAGAAAATATCATTATAATGTAAGGAAATGTAAAGTAATTGTCACTAAATCAGTTTTCATAACTGAAAATTGTTGAGAGAAAAGTGTGATTATCAAATATAGTTGAAAGATTATGAAGTTATACCTGTACAGACAAGATTTCTGCATGCACCATTACGGAAGTCATGGAATACACGATTCCGATGGTCTTGCAACATTTTAGCATGAATGTAGAAGCATGAAAAACCAAGCTCAGTAATTTTCTTAGCCAATAATTCTACACGGTTAACAGAGTTGCAAAATATAATAGACTGGTTGATTTGAAGCTGCCAAGAGAAACCACATTCATCAATCTCACGAATATTGCCATCCATAAAGAGCAATAAGTTCATGGAAAATCAAACCTTTGAGAAAAGAGTATTCAAGCAGTGGACCTTCTGCCTTTCTTCTACAAAAGCGTAATATTGTGTTATTCCCTTGAGAGTGAGCTCATCCATAAGGTTAATTATGTAAGGCTTTCGCAGATATCGGTCTTTGAAGTCCTTGACTGTCACAGGAAAAGTAGCCGAAAACAGTAATATCTGTCTATTTTCAGGAAGAAAATGAATTAGCTGCTCAATTGAGGGCTGGAATTCTGGAGACAGAAGCTTGTCTGCCTGTAAGAAGTGGGCACAAGCTATTAGATAAGGATGTGGTCCTAAGTACGCAAATACATGCACCGAACAGGAGATGCCATTGAAGTCCTATTCAAGACATATATGGATAACACTAATTTCGACTAAAATATGGCCAAGTTGTTGAGCTATGAAGCAATACTTAGGGACTTCAGGTATTAAAAAAAGTAATGAACAGGCCCAAAACATACTTTTTTCTTATTCACGGCAACTTGAAAACCTTAATTGTTGGGCAAACAATGGTCAAATCGTTGAGACATGTTCAAAATAATACTTACACCTATATTTTAAGAAAAGGATGGAATAGATCAAAAACTATTGTTTATGATAAAAATTGATCCACTAGACATTTCACCAAATGTCTAAGCTTGACATGATAACACCCCTATGGTTCTCGGGTCCCCCTTATCACTCCAGCTATAGGATCTGTGCTTGTGGTCTCATCGGTCTCCCATGATCTATAAAAATAGATGCCCAATGGGGGGAGTGCTGCCAATTAGCCATCCCTTCGTTCTATCTGAAATGGCAAGTAATTGGGGACCAATGGAAAAGTCAAGAGGACAAGTACGGGAGTATCTGCTAAGAGCCCCCTATTGGTCTTTAATAGCAGAGTTCTAGAAAGGAAAATGTAAAAAGGAGGAAAGAAAGATGTTGGTAAATGTCATTAATCGAGTAACAAGAGAAAGAAAAATGGGAGAGAGAATGATTGGATGTCATTATCACTCTCATTCATTTGTCTTAATTACATCCAAATATATTGTGTCTGACAACTACTGAATATTTACTCGGTTCAGCTCTAGTGCAGGAGAAAAAGTGAGAGATAATCGGTAGTCTCACCAAAAATTTAGTCACTGCGCCATGCCCCTATTTGAAACAATGCAGAAACTGAAGTTGGTAGGAAAGTTTAATAGGATGAAAGAGGTTAAGATAGAATGTGTGTGTGTGTGTGTGAGAGAGAGAGAGAGAGAGAGAGAAGAGAGAGAAAATAGAAAAAGAGAAATCCCATAAAGGCTGGAGGAGAGAGAATCAGGAAGAAGGAGTTTACCAAGGTGCAGAGGTTTAGCAAAATCCAAAAACCACGCATTCCATCATTAACAGCATACACTAGGGTCATTACAATTCTAAATTATTTCATTGCAAAATGCTACCTAAGTAAAACTAATAAAACAAAGACCATAATCAATCATACAATTGACAACACATGCATCTTAAACGGGTAGCTGCCTTCAATTATATTTAAGTCTAGAGAAAAGTATCAAAATAGTCCATTGACTATTTGTGAGGGACTAAAATGGTCCTTAACATTTTTTAGGGACAAATTTGTTCCCTCAACTCCCCAAATGGGACCGTTTTGGTCCTGCCATCTAATAATAGAGTTGATGGTGTTAAATATGAGGGTAATTTGATCTTTTTTAATTAAAATATTTAATAAATGTAATTTTTTAGGGATTATAATTTTTGTGAAAAATTTTATTAAACTTTTCTTTAATAAAAAATTATAAATATTATTAGTTTTAATATTTCACTATTTTAAAAATGTTTAAGCTAGCGGTATACGGGGTCGACTATAGAAATCCACGCTCAGTGCTCGTCAGGGTCAACTATGTGATCAATGCAATCCCCGCTCACTGCTCTAAGGATCAATTGCATGATCGATGTGATCGACGCTAACACTACAAGAAGCTGGATCGAAGCTGCGTGACGCTGGGATCAACTCTGCGGGCTAGGATCGACTGCGTGATAGATGTGATCCATGCTCACTACTCTGGAGATCAACGCGATCGACGCTGCATGATGCTGGGTTGAGGCTAAGCTCAACACTCTACGGTTCCCGCTGGGGGGCGAAACTGCAGTGGAGGCTACTACGCTACAGGACGTTGGGGGTCAAAGGGTTTTGTTGTTGGGTTTTTGACGCGGAGAGTATGAAGAATGTTTTGTAGTGTTTATTTGCTTATTTCGATAATACCCTTGTGCCCATCCAATTTTTCTGTTTACAATTGACAGCATGACCAAAATGGTCCCATTTTAAGGAGCTGAGGGACCCCTCAAAATAGTTAGGAGCTATTTTGATCCCTCATAAAGAGTTGATGAACCATTTTGGTCCTTTCCTCTTTAAGTCTATTTAAGGCATATAACAAAGCAAAATAGTGCCTTCGACAAGAAAAATTAGAACATAGAAATTCAAACACTGCATCAGAAAGAGCTAATTCAAACAATTATTGCATTGCAGCAAGACCAGTTATGGAAGCCAAAAGCATAAAAGTTCTATTCAATCATACATTCATGGCAAACAAAAATGGCAATTTATCATAATTCATAAATCACCAAGATGTAAATCACTAACCATGAGAAGCATTCTAAAAACAGATTGCAGAAGGTACATGAAAACAAGCAAAGATAATAAGCTCAGAACTAAGGACTCAATTGAATCAGCAAAAAATCTACCTTGCAAAATTAAATATCAATAGAAACAGATCACTTTTATCATACCTCGTCCATAATGAGCATTGAACAGTCCTGCAAGACACAAACACCCTTTTTTGCAAGATCTAGGATTCGACCAGGTGTTCCAGCAATTAGGTGGACTGGTTGATACAAACGCATGACATCATCTTTTAAGCTTGTTCCTCCAGTTGTAACCATAACCTGAACCTTCAAGTGCTTCGCCAGCTCCTTACAAACTTGAGATGTTTGTAGAGCCAACTCACGGGTGGGAACTAGTATGACAACTGCAAATTTCAGGGTAAAAAGATCAGTCTCACATGAGAATCAAAGAGAGGAATTGTCACATGAATACCCACAAATAGAAGCACTACATAAGTATATTAAACAAAAGAATTCACAAGAAAGACACTTCATTGTTATTTAGCAATACTACATGAGCAAATGTAACAATATTGCAGAAAAAAGGAATTTAAAAAACAGTTGGGCCAATATCAGATACTTCAGATAGCAACGAACACTTAGTTGAATTTATGAAATAAGAATTGAAACCTTGGATAACATTCTTGTCTTGATCAATTTTTTCTAATGCTGGAATGCAGAAAGCAGCAGTTTTCCCTGTCCCGTTTTTGGCTCTAGCAAGAATGTCACGTCCGGTAAGAGCAATAGGGATGCTTTCTTCTTGAATAGGTGAAGGCCTTTCAAATCCTTTCTCATATATACCCATAAGCAATTCCCTCTTCAGAAAGTAATCTTCAAAATCATTTCCTTTGGTTGCTGTTACATCCTGAAATCAATACTTAGACGATAAGAGCTTTAGCTCTGGAATAAGATATCATATTTAGCATCAGGATGTTATTGTTAACTACGCCATTATTGTTTCAATATCCAGAAAAAAAAAAAACTAAGAAAATTTTTCAAACGAAAGGAGATTCTAATTAAAAATAAAATAAACAGCATCAATAAAAATCAATATCCCAGTGAAATATAATTTAACAATTTCATATATTTCCTTAAATATATATAATTTTGTTAACAAAAACCTCAAAGTATATTTTATTTGTTTATTTCCCTGTATACACCCGTTCCGAAAAATCACAACACATTACAGCATATGTTAGCACTGATGAACCAAAGCTCTACCACAGAACTCTATGTATTTGGATCTGTAAATCTAGCAATCGGCAATAAGAAAGCATATTCAAGCAATGCTTTGGGAATTAGTTGCAACCTAAATGTCAGTCCAAGAAATCTGACATATTAAGTACACTGTGTGTATGTTGCAGAGATTTAATGATTACTAATCACAATCTGTAACATTTATCACTCTAATTGTCAGAAGAAATGAGACAATCTGAAGCGTCAACTTAACAGAAGTAGACAGAATTCAAGCATTCGTAGTATTAACATCATATTAATCCGTCTTTACTTGGTCCATTCCATTTCTGGTAGATAATATCCAAGAGTTACAAAGAACACAGTGAAGGAGGATGGAAGAAGCAGGGAGAACGGGATACCTGCTATGTTACATGGATCTCTGAATCACACAGAAGTAAGAAGCATCACATAACCTCAGCATGTTTACCCACATTTCCGAAGAGTGGAAAAATTATGAAATCATTCTTAAACTATCAAAATATAACCCTGAGGAGTTCTTAAATAGAAATATTCCATAAGTATACCAAGAATTGAAATGTCTCTCATACGCAAAAAAAAAAAACTCTTAACAGCTTGATAACAAAGCAAATGACATTTAAGTTCCAATAACTCAAATAAATGTCACTATGCATACATTAGATTATTAAAAAAAATGATGAAATGTGGTTGCCAATGTGGTGGTGAACAGAAATAATGAAGTTACTTTGGATGGGCTCAAATCACTCAGCACCAAAGTCAGGCCTCAAAAGAAGACATAACTTGCCAGCTACATATCATTAAATGGTACCTGGTTCAAGCTAGGGTTTGACATGGAGTTCAAACTCACTTGATGCTAAAGAAGGAAGTTTTAGAGCAAATAGCATTAGAAATGTTCCAGAAGAAACAAATATTTCACATGTGGAAACACAAAAATGTACTGCTCAAAGATACCTCCATTAAGTAATAATTTCTCAACACAAAGAATTACGACCAGTGGTCATGTCAACTGATGCAGCAGTTGTAACTTTCTATAACACTTGAAACATTTCTCATTTTTACAGTAGAGATGATAATGAGTAATAATCAGAGCTTTCAAACTTTCATCATATATGGAAGTTACATTTATTTATTCAACATGATTTTATGTATCTGATCAATAAGGACTGCAAAAGAATATAATGCAAGCATTTCTAGTAGAACGAAACTTAAAAAACTAGCTGAAAAATGGATTAAGAACTTGTTTATATAATTCTTACACTATAAGGTTTTTTCGCAAAATTTTATCAAGTCACAAAATTTAAGAAATCAACGTCATGTTGAATAATCTGTATAGGATGAATTTAAATACATAGCTTCTCGGGAATCAAACTAGAAATTTATTGTGAAAGCTGACTTTTTAGCTAGTATGAGCTGCGTAGACTCAAACTTATTCAATTTCAGATTCATTATTATCCATGTTAAAATGTCCTTTCACAATTGACACAATTTTCAAAGCTTGGTTTAAGTGCAACAGAATGTCTTGGTGTATAGACTCAGATGTAGATAAAATGCAAGCTCATGTTCTACAGTAAGCTGTGAGAAAAATGATTGGCAAAATTTTATCATGCATTTAAGATACTCTTTTAATTCAGGATCATCATCAAAAAAATAGCTTGTTAGCCTCAAATAATTCTATAAGACCAATACTTAGCTTGAGTAAAACAATTAATGGACATGTGGCCCTTTTGATTTAGTAACGACAAACATAGCCATTCATTTAAGAGCTAATGAGAAAGAGGGCGATTTGATGCTGCATTATATAAAAGGGGTGGATCTGATGCAATGACTTAGGCTTCGTTTAGGAAGGTTTTTTTATTGATTCTTAAAGCAACTTTCTGGTTCAAAAATTTATTTATTTTTATTAAGAAGCTTCTTTAAGAAGCAGAAAGAGAGCCATCCCAAACGAAGCCTTAATTGCCTCCACTTGAATATGAAGGTCAAGGCTTTGAATCACAAAAACAGACTCACTTTAAAATAATACGTTAAGCAGTTTCTAGCGATGGAGTAGGGGCAGGTTAAGCAGTTTCTAGCGATGGAGTAGGGGCAGGAGGTGTTTGTAGGATGGTTGGCGGGTAGACAGGTTTCAGAAAAGAAAAACAGCGAAAACAAAATCAGGTAATAGAGAAACAGTAAGCAGCTGATTTCAGCAAACGAATTGACTATTCAGCAGAATCAATGAATTAGAGGGAGAAGAAGCATTACACAACCTTAACATGACTAGCCAAATTTCAGGACACCAACAACAATAACATCAAGCTTTTATCCCGCTATATGGGGCCAGCTAGATAAATCATTTTTCTCCATTGTGTCTTGTTAAGAGTCAAATTCTCATTTAAATTTATAAAAAAAATATATCATTTCTAATATTTTCTAGCAAAGTCTTTCTAAATCTACCTCTATATTTCTTAACATAAACCAAATCTAATACATCTACTACTAACCGGGTCATTGGAAGGCCAACATTTTATGTGTCTAAACCATCTAAGGCGACTATCGCTAATCTTATATGTCACTGGATTGCTACAATATTTTCACATACATAGTTGTTTCGCATTCTATCTTTTAAGACTGAAACGACTCATCCACCTGAGCATCCTCATCTCTGCAACACTTAATTTCATGTTTCTCTTTTAATAGCCAACATTTTGCACCACAAAGCATTGCAGATCTCACCACCATCTTATAAATTTTCCCTTAAGTTTGAGGGGTACTTTTCTATCACACAATAGGCCCAATGCATTCCTACACTTCAACCATCCAACTTGAATTCTACTAATAATATCCCCATCTATTTCACCATCACTTTGAACCATAGATCATATATATATGAAATGTGTACTCTTATTAATGAGTTGATTGGTCAAAGTCACAATTCCCCCACTAGATTTATTACTACTAAAATTATACTCCATGCTTTCAATTTTAGATCTACCCAAAAGAAAACCTTTAGGCTCTAAGGTTGGCATCCAAAATTCAAGCATTCCTTCAACTTCCTCTCTAGTCTTATTGAAGAATATCATCAGTAAAAAGCAAACACCATCCTACATCCTCTTGAAAATGTCTAGTAAGAACATCTAAAGCTGATCCTTGATGTAATCCAATTGAAATACGAAAATACTTGGTCAAACTACCTTGTGCTCACAAGTAATAGTTCCTACATGCATATCCTTAATGACTTGAATATAAACCTTATTAAATCATTTCTTTTCTAGAACTCTCCAGAGCATTTTTCTTGGAACTTTATTAAGGTAGTGCTATAATTTCTTAAATCATTTATTGACCATAAATATCTTTACTAAGAAGTCCTTAAATGGAAAGTCCCCAAACATAAGAGTATAAAAACGCCCTTGGTAAATAAAAGAGAAATTAAAGTAAATGACTCTTTACAAATAGATAACAAATCAATATATATCTAAACTCTAGAAACTCAAGTGCGTGACATAACTCATAAATTCAAACTTTGGAAAAAAAAAAAACAGTGGACTGTGAATGCAGATGTGATGGTGTATAGAAAGTCTAAAGTTGCTATCGATGTCTACCATCAGGTGTATTCAAATAATTTTATATATGTAGATATGCACGTGTCCTGCATATATTGAAATCTAAAATATTAAACGATTTAAATATCATAATAATCAGTTTTAATTAAGGTATAACTGGAAATGAAACTTAATGAAATTCATGGTGTAAATCCCTTAACCAATAATATCTTTCTTTTCAAATACAAACTTCTTCAACTTGTTCTAAATATTCTAAGAAACACACTCATAAAGTTTGTTTAGTATGAGGATTTGGATTAGTGCACCCAAAAATTTAGGAATCATTGGCCTCTTGATGCGGACATCGGCACGAAGATCTGGCGCATCTATCACAGGAGGCGTCGTAAATCGACGGATCTAATTTAAGTTGTCATTTATGAATTATTTTCTGCATTATAGTTTCTATTTTATGTTATTTTCTATTTTACCCCTAGGTTAATTTATTTGAGTGTTGTGGCCCAAGGGGCTTTTTTGTAATTTTATATTTTCTCATGTTATGGCCTATAAATAAGGGCCTTAAGCTATTGTAAGAGAGGGTTAATGAATTTGAAATTTTTGTGTTTTTCCACACTTGTGCTCTTCTTGTGAGAGAGCGTTTGTGAGATTCCTATGGGAGGAATCGAAATCTTCACCAGCCGCAGGATGGGTCCGGGCTCGTGATTTGAGATCCCTTGGAGAGGGAAATCGTATCACCCACCAACCTTGGAGACGGCCGGGTTCGTGGTTTTATTTATTTTTTTTTTATTCTTTTTGTTATCTCTTCATTTTCTCCTTGTCGACATCCCCATCCTCCACCCAAGCCACCGGCCACCTCTTCACCATCCCGTCGGCCACCTTTTCACAACCCGCCGGCCACCTCACCCCCTCATTCTCCCTTGGCCATGCCTCTTTCCAATTTGGGTTGGCAAAATCAAGAGGGAAAATTCATGATAATTTGGGATTTCAAATTTCAAATTTGAAATCTTTCCTAATTGGTGTTCCTCCCATCAATTCCCCAATTAAGACATTAATGGCATCTTAATTTGAAATCAATCTTCAAATTAATTTCCCCCCATTTTCATCCAAATCCTGAAATTAATTTCAGGATTAATTCACCTCCACCTTGGCATTCACTCATATTTATTTCCTCTCCTCCCTATTTGCTCCAGCCAAAATATTCAAAAGATCAATTTGAACTTTCAATTCAAATTGGATTTAATACCATGCTTTCCTAATTCCAATGTCCAAATCAATTTGCCTTAATTTACATCTCCCGTAACTCACTTAATTCCATGGAATTTATTTCCTATTCTATTTCCCTAATTCACTCCACGGATGCAAGGAATTGAATTCCCTCATCTAAAAAGTTTTAAAGCCAAAACCTTTAATTGAGTTTCCAAAATCTGTAGTGGGTGAAAATCCCACGTTGATACCTCATTTAATGCTTCCCCTTTTTTTCTGGAATTGGCATTCACTCTCAGCCACCGTAATTCTCTGCTGGCTGGACTCCTCCCTCAAATTCAGCCACTACATTTAACACACCGCCAAATACAAATTCCAGACATTCAAGGCTTCATCCCTGCTGCCTTCCCAGCTGAACACCAGTCAATCTTCAGCAATTAGAAGCCTAATAATTGATGTATTTACCACAGCAATTGCTGTCGAACAATTTCTGTTGTACGCCTTGTCATACAAACCTTTCTAAAGTTAAAAAAAAAAAAAAATAGTTGCTGTCCAGGGATTCCAGGAGTTTTGGAGCTTGCAACCTCTCTCCTACCAAGAGAAAAATTGGAGATTCTTCTAAGGTTTTGGGCAAAGAAGTCAGACTTTCTTTCAGTTTTCGGAGAGGCTCAGGTTTTGAATAAAAACCTGAAAGAAATTTTCAGATTTTGTGAGACACTTGGAGTTGTCCATCATCCCTAGCAAAGCCTCCTACCCGTTCTACATCAGTTTTGGTATCAGAGCATGGACTCGAATCAACTTGGACGGACTTTAAATTGGTTGGTAGGTCAACTGGGCGCCGTTAGTCAACAACTCAAGGAGGATCAAGTGGACTTAGCCGACCTCCACCGTCAAACAATCGAACGATTCGATCACCTAGAGCGAGGCAGGACTAACCCACCATTTTATGCAAAAACCCCGTCATCAAAGGATCGAAAGAAGGCACTAAGATACAGAGAGATAGTGGATAGAGTGGACAAATGGATGGAAGCCAATGAAGCCTTCGATTTCCCACTCACTGTGCAAATCAAAGAGAAATCTAAGGTGATCAAGGAAGAATCTAAAGAAGAAGATGAATTGGTTGATTCCATTACAACTTCTACAGAAGCAATGGTTTCTTTTGACTCCGTTAAAACTCCTACAACGGAGAATGTTGATGAAGCTCTGGAAGTGGTATCCATAGAACTCAATATTGCTCCTATCGCTTGTGAAGCCATCTATGAGATTGAACAAGTTCCTGCAGGCGAAAAGAAGTTCGACATCTTGGAAGGTGATCCCGTGACTATGGAAATTGCCGAGCTAAAGGGTAACAAGCAAGTTGACCTTGTGGGCAACCGGGGTGGTTTGAGAATCTTTGCAAATAACAGTCCAGAGTTGTACATCAGCAGTTGTGATGCTAACTCGACGGAGTCGAGTATTCTCCCACCTGGGGAGAATGATGCGGACATCGGCACGAAGATCTGGTGCATCTATCACAGGAGGCGTCGTAAATCGACGGCTCTAATTTAAGTTGTCATTTATGAATTATTTTCTGCATTATAGTTTCTATTTTATGTTATTTTCTATTTTACCCCTAGGTTAATTTATTTGAGTGTTGTGGCCCAAGGGGCTTTTTTGTAATTTTATATTTTCTCATGTTATGGCCTATAAATAAGGGCCTTAAGCTATTGTAAGAGAGGGTTAATGAATTTGAAATTTTTGTGTTTTTCCACACTTGTGCTCTTCTTGTGAGAGAGCGTTTGTGAGATTCCTATGGGAGGAATCGAAATCTTCACCAGCCGCAGGATGGGTCCGGGCTCGTGATTTGAGATCCCTTGGAGAGGGAAATCGTATCACCCACCAACCTTGGAGACGGCCGGGTTCGTGGTTTTATTTTTTTTTTTTTATTCTTTTTGTTATCTCTTCATTTTCTCCTTGTCGACATCCCCATCCTCCACCCAAGCCACCGGCCACCTCTTCACCATCCCGTCGGCCACCTTTTCACAACCCGCCGGCCACCTCACCCCCTCATTCTCCCTTGGCCATGCCTCTTTCCAATTTGGGTTGGCAAAATCAAGAGGGAAAATTCATGATAATTTGGGATTTCAAATTTCAAATTTGAAATCTTTCCTAATTGGTGTTCCTCCCATCAATTCCCCAATTAAGACATTAATGGCATCTTAATTTGAAATCAATCTTCAAATTAATTTCCCCCCATTTTCATCCAAATCCTGAAATTAATTTCAGGATTAATTCACCTCCACCTTGGCATTCACTCATATTTATTTCCTCTCCTCCCTATTTGCTCCAGCCAAAATATTCAAAAGATCAATTTGAACTTTCAATTCAAATTGGATTTAATACCATGCTTTCCTAATTCCAATGTCCAAATCAATTTGCCTTTATTTACATCTCCCGTAACTCACTTAATTCCATGGAATTTATTTCCTATTCTATTTCCCTAATTCACTCCACGGATGCAAGGAATTGAATTCCCTCATCTAAAAAGTTTTAAAGCCAAAACCTTTAATTGAGTTTCCAAAATCTGTAGTGGGTGAAAATCCCACGTTGATACCTCATTTAATGCTTCCCCTTTTTTCTGGAATTGGCATTCACTCTCAGCCACCGTAATTCTCTGCTGACTGGACTCCTCCCTCAAATTCAGCCACTACATTTAACACACCGCCAAATACAAATTCCAGACATTCAAGGCTTCATCCCTGCTGCCTTCCCAGCTGAACACCAGTCAATCTTCAGCAATTAGAAGCCTAATAATTGATGTATTTACCACAGCAATTGCTGTCGAACAATTTCTGTTGTACGCCTTGTCATACAAACCTTTCTAAAGTTAAAAAAAAAAAAAAAAAATAGTTGCTGTCCAGGGATTCCAGGAGTTTTGGAGCTTGCAACCTCTCTCCTACCAAGAGAAAAATTGGAGATTCTTCTAAGGTTTTGGGCAAAGAAGTCAGACTTTCTTTCAGTTTTCGGAGAGGCTCAGGTTTTGAATAAAAACCTGAAGGAAATTTTCAGATTTTGTGAGACACTTGGAGTTGTCCATCATCCCTAGCAAAGCCTCCTACCCGTTCTACATCACCTCTCCATCTAGATTATCCACTTGGATACTAAATTACATTCTTAATATATAACTAAATCAAGTAAATGATTCAGAATGCTCTCAAGAATATAGGATAATTAATCTTGAAAGGACTAATTTGCAATTATAAATTAAGGAATAAATTGCAAAGCTGCAAACTAAATTTCAAAATAGGAGAGAGCAACCAAGGTAAGCGGAGATAGAAATACAATTGAAGAATCAAAGAAACTACAAAATATTCACTCTAGTCTTTAATCCTTATCCTAAGGGCTAACCAACCACTTCTAAGGAGATAATATAGGAATTAGTTGGCCACTTTTTTAACTCATATTTTCTAGTTTTCTTTAAATATGAATGAAATTCTATATATTTCTTCGATTTCTATTAAAAAGAGATTAACTTTGTAATTTGAGGGTCAAGTTTTGATGAATGTAAATTGATTCACAGGTTATCAAAATGCAATCACACAACAAACGAGACCATTGATTACCCGGTTCTCTTTGTGCAAATATGATGCTATCAAATGTTTCTGTAATTTAATTTTTATTTGAACAATAGTATATTTTATGTTCTTTTTCTTTTTTTAGCTATCCAATGATGGAAAAGCATCCAGTGATCATGGTAGGTTGTGCATGAGGCTTGGTAGACCTTTGGTTTGCTGGATTGATTGGTCCATTTACTACTGCTGGTTAACGGGTTGATTGGAGGAGGTTTGGATGGAGCTCATTCTCTTAGTTTCTTGAGCTGAAGTTTTGTAGCTCATTATTGTCCAAAAGGTAGCTCATTATGAAGGATTCATTGATGGGGTGGACTTGTCCCTTCTCCTTCCCCTTTCTTCTTGTCTCTTGGAAAACTGTGGCTTGTTTTAATGTTGGCTGAATTCTATGCATTAAAATTCATGAGGGGAGTTACTGTTTTCCGTGCTTTGCCTTTTTGAAATCCAGCCAACTGCTGGTTTTCCGAGCCTGGGTGGTTTCCCGTGATGTTGGCTCCTTGGTTCCGTGAAGCCTCCTTGATTCCTGTAGCTGCTCCTTCGGGTTCTTATGCTGGGTTGTTTTCCAAAAAAAGCATTTGGGAAATCCTATGAAATATGGTGCTTAGGTTCTTGTGGAAAATTAATATGTGTGACTTTTGGCATTCCCCTACCTTGCCTATAAATATGAGATGTTGTGAAGGAAGGCAGTTGATTATTGTGAGCAAAATTGCTATTGACCTGCGGGTTATTGGAAAAGCTTGTGAGCTTTGTCCGTCTTCTTTCTCATCCCCTCCGGAAATCTTGCAAGCTCTTTCCAACCTTTCGTCTCGGCTTCTAACCTCTTTCATCTCTCCGCAAGTGCCACTCCATCTTTATCCTTCTTCTCAAAGTGAAGCAACTTTAGGGTGTCGTGTCTTGGTTGATTTGGAAGCATTTGTTGGAGAAATTGGACAATCTTGCAGTGGTGGACCATCGGTTTGCTAGTCTTATGCACTTATCTTATTTACCCTACAATTCGATGCATGTGAGAAACCCGCTCTGACGGTTGTCTGAGGATAGCGTCTTTTTTTTTTTCTTTAAAATCTCTTAGTGTTTTCTTGTTGGATTTTGAAGTTTTAGTTATTTGCTTTTATTTTAATACAGTTTGGTTTAAGTTCTATCCATTGTTCCCTTTATGTCGGTTTCTTACTTGTGTGTCTACATCAAAATAGTAGCCAGGAGTCACCTATACCTCATTCCAGCAATTTGGCACCTATAGTTGTTGGCTACAACAAATCAAGGAGAACTAAACATTATAGAAATGCAAATTGCATAGCAAATCAAGGGGAAGAAAATCTTATTGGAACCTATAATGTAATAAGTTTCTAACTTCCACTAGGAAAAAGAGGGTTGAATGTAAATGGATCTTTACAACCAAATATAAAACAGATAGTATAACAAAAATAACATCAAGCCTTTATCCCACTACGTGGGTCGGCTACATGAATCATTTTTTTTTTCCATTGTATCCTGTTAAGAGACAAATTCTATTTAAAATTTTAAATCTAATAAGAAAATGTAGTTTCTAATATTTTCTAACAAAGTCTTTTTAGGTCTACCTCCACCTTTCTTAACATAGGTCAAATCTAATACATCTACTCTCCTAACCGGGTCATCGGAAGGCCAACATTTTATATGTCCAAACCATCTACGATGACTCTCTCTAATCTTATCTGCCACTGGAGCTACTCCAACCTTTTCATATATATACTCGTTTCACATTCTGTCTCTAAGAGTGAAGCCACTCATCCACCTGAGCATCCTGATATGTGACTCTGTGTAAAACTTAACTTACTTTTACGCCTCTTTTTTAATGGCCCAAATTCTAAGTTGTAAAGCATTGCAGGTCTCACCACATCTTAAAGAAATTTCCCTTAAGTTTGAGGGGTTTTTTTCTATCACACAATAGGCCACATGCATTCCTCAAGTTCAACCATCCAACTTAAATTCTACTAATAATATCCCCATTTATTTCACCATCACTTCGAACAATAGACCTGAGATATCTAAAATGTGTAATCTTATTAATGACTTAATCGCCCAAAATCACAATCCCCCCTTAGATCTAATACTATTAAAATTACACTCCATGTATTCTGTTTTAAATCTACTCAAACAAAAACCTTTAGACTCTAAGGTTGACCTTCATGATTAAAAGTCTTCCTTTACAACTCCCTCTCTAGTCTCATCAACAAGAATAATATCATCAACAAAAAGCATACACCAGGGTACTATTAGACCGGTCCATTGGACCAGTCCAGCCGGTCCAGGACCGGCTCAACGAAACGGAGGCGGAATTCTTCCGCCTCCTACAGAAACCGCGTGAGCCGCCGAAGAAAACGAATCAGTTTAGGAAGGATTTTTTAGGGATTTGGGAGGGAAATTTGAATGTAAGGACTGTTTAGGGATTTCCTTTTGATTTGTATGCATTAAATATTTTGTTTTCCTAGGGTTATGGCATCTTGAATTTGGCTGAAATTTGAGATCTCTTAAATTTAGGTTTTCTTTGGCCTCTAGCGGCGTCTAGAGATTTAAGAGAGATCGATCCTCCTCTCAATTTGAGGATCAATTGTATCTTGTTAGTTTTTCTTCCGTTAGTTGATTTCTTGCAATAAAATCTATTGTTTTCCGGATTTTCATTGGAGTTTGGAAGAGTTTTCTCGCTGTTTTCCGAATATTCATATAAAATTACTTGAGATCTACAAGTGTTTCCTATCAAATTGGTATCACAACTGTTTTTGGGACCTTTGGTGGGCCGTCTTGGTGAATTTCAGAGGTTGTTCTTGGATTTAGAAGAATAAATTTGTTATTATTGAAGGTCGAAGTCAAGATTTTTATTTCTACAAAAATTCGGGCATCAATGGCGATTGGCAGCCAAGAAAATG
Source organism: Dendrobium huoshanense (assembly GCA_016618105.1). Taxonomy (NCBI): domain Eukaryota; kingdom Viridiplantae; phylum Streptophyta; class Magnoliopsida; order Asparagales; family Orchidaceae; genus Dendrobium; species Dendrobium huoshanense. The sequence goes on along the minus strand of CM028354.1, from coordinate 32,098,462 downwards.
AATGCTTTGGAGGAACGCCTCGAAGTGGAGATTGGACAAATGAAATCTGAAATTTCAGATCTCCAAACTCAAGTTTCATATTTAAAAAAGGATGTTTCAGCAATCCATAATAAGTTTGACTCAAAATTTTCCATCCTGGAGGTGATGTTGAAGAAAGTGCTTGAGGGGCAAACCAAAACATTACTGTCTAAGGGGAAGGAAAGCGCCGACAGCCAGGGAGATGGAAAATACCCTAAGACAATCAGGCTAAGGGAAGATCATGAGGTGGTGACTCGAAAGGGAGAAGAGAGAATACCTCTCCTTGAGTCTATTCCTAGGGAGGAGCCGGACATAGGTTATGAGGAGAGGCATGAGGAGGTAGGGCAAGAACAAAGATGTGCTGATTTTGAGAGGAGAGGGGCGATACTGGAAAGGGAAATGGGTAATTATGACCAAAGAGGGGCAAAATTTGAAAAGGGAGGGGTTTGTTATGATTCAAGGGGTCCTGAATTTGAAGGGATGACTGGGACACTTGCGGGGAACCACCTCCTTAGGGAAGAGGAAGAAGAAATTATGAAGGGAATAGATGGAACGGAGGTGATCTGAGAGTGAGGAAGCTGAAGATGCTTATTTTCGAGAGAGAGGATGCCCATGGGTGGATCTACAAGGTATAAAAGTACTTTACTGTCAACAGCTTGACGGAGGGGGAAAGACTGAAGGCAGTCGGGATGTGCTTGGAAGGGAAAGCTTTAGCATGGTACCATTGGAGGGATACGAGGCGACCAATAAGGACCTGGAGGGAGTTTAAGGATTGTATGTTGGACGTTTCAAAACTAGTAGGGGAAGGAACTTCTACGAGCAGTTCTTCTCTTTGATACAGGAGGGGACAGTGATGGAGTACTGTGAGCAATTTGAGTACCTCGCCAGTCGAATGGATCGACTTCCAAAATCTGTACTAGAGGGGAACTTTATGAAGGGAAAGAAACCAAAAATCTGCGCCGCAGTCAGAGTGATGAGACCTCAGGACTTGGGAGAGTCTATGGAGCTAGCTCAGTTGGTGGAGGATCAGAGGCACCTGGAAAAAGGAGCAGGAGGCAACAGTTCAAGAGGCTCGTACAAGATGACCACCACCTTTTTGGCACCCAAGGAGCCAACACCGGGTACTCTTAGGGAGATTTTGAAAGAGAAGATTGCCGGAGGAAGACTTGGGGACAGCTTCAAGAAGCTCACATAAACAAAATTACAGGAGGAGGGCGAAGGGGATATGCTTCTGATGTGACGAGAGGTATATGCCAAGGCACAGGTGTAAGGACCAAACTCTTCAAGTTTTTACCGTCAGTGATGAAGAATTAATTGAGGGGGGTGTCGTCTTTCCACCTTGCGGACAAGGTGGATCTTTGGGAGGGGAGTATTGTTAGACCAGTCCAGCTGGTCCATATTAGACCGGCTCAACGAAACGGAGACCGAACTCTTCCGCCTCCTACAGATATCGCGTGTGCGCCGCCGAAGCAAACGAACCAGTTTAGGAAGGATTTTTTAGAGATTTGGGAGGGAAATTTGAATTTGGAGACTGTTTAGGGATTTCCTTTTTATGTGTATGCATTAAATACTTTGTTTTCCTAGGGTTAGGGCATCTTGAATTTGGCTGAAATTTGAGATCTCTTAGATTTAGGTTTTCTTTGGGCTCTAGCGGCGTCTAGAGATTTGGGAGAGATCGATCCTCCTCCCGAATTGAGGATCAATTGTATCTTGTTTGTTTTTTCTTCAGTTAGTTGATTTCTTGCAATAAAATCTACTATTTTTCGGATTTTCATTGGAGTTTGGAAGAGTTTTCACGTTGTTTTCCGAAAATTGATAGGAAATTACTTGAGATCTACAAGTGTTTCCTATCAGGTACATCCTCTTGCAAATGTCTAGTAAGACTATTCATGGATAAAGCAAAAAATATATAAGCTTAAAGATGATCCTTGATGTAATCCAACTGAAAGAGGAAAATATTTGGCCAAACCATCTTGTGTTTGAATACAAGCAACAACTCCTGCATAATACATATCCATAAAGATTTGAATATAAGCATTATAAAGCAGATACTAGAGTGGATAAATTTAAAGCCAAACCTGTTGCAAAAGGGTAAGCCTAAGCACAATTTTCTTAAATTCCTACTTTCGTTGCATGTGAGGAGACCGCTAAACGGTTATACTGAGGATAGTGTTTTTATATTTTTATTTTGTTTTCGTTCAATTTGGCTTTTGTTTTTCCTAAGTTTATTTGGATGTTTGCAAGTTACAATTGAATCGAGTTTGGTTTAAGTCTTGTCCTGGTGTTCTCCAGTTTGTCTCTTTACTCTAGTTTTTGCTCGCATCATATGTGAAAAGGTTGAAGTAGCTGCAGTGGAAGATAAAATTAGAAAGAGTTGCCGTAGATGGTTTTGTCAATAAAAGGGCGGCCTTCCTATGACCGGGTTAGGAAAGTAGATGTATTAGATTTGACTTACGTTAAAAAAGGTAGAGATAGACCTAAAAAGATTTGGTTAGAAAATATTAAAAAAGACCTTTCTTTTTTAGATTTAAATGAGAATTTGACTCTTAACATAACATAATGGAGAAAAAGGATTCATATAGCCCATCCCATATACTGGGATAAAGTCTTGTCGTTGTTGTTACTATTGTTATAGTTACAAGGGTGGAGATGAAGATCAATGGTGTTCATTGTCATTTTAGGCCTCCACAAACTATTTAAAAAAACAGCTGATATAAAATTGAAGTTTTCAAATTGATAGAATTGTAAACTAACAATAGATTTGCACGTGCAGACACACAAATAAAGGTTAAGTCAAACTTGTCAAACTGCACTGATTGTACATGGTAGCTGCACCACAATAGGGATGATACGAATACCCATGCAAGTAGATGGGTGATACGCAGCCATCATTTTAAATTTTTAATAATAAAAGCAGAGATAGCAATTACTATTGGATGAGGATCAAGCTAAGTATATAAATTAAGGAATGAATTGAACTGTTAAAATAAGCACTATTGATAAGAAGATAATGGTATAAGCATATTGCTGAGCATCATTTGTACGAGAATGTCAAGAAAAAGTTATGGCAATTTTATAAAACGATAATAAGATCCATTATGTTAAACGTATCCAATCTTTAGGCGATTAAAAAAAACGACACAATTAAGTATGGCGTATATTAACATGTTTATGTGAACATATGAAAAAACTGGAATGAATAAAATATGAAATCATCATGCTACAGAATTCAGGTAGCAGCGCCAATTGAAAACAGCAATGTCAAAATAGACAAAAATAGCTTGGGCATGTGCCATGGAGAAGATATATGTGGAAGTCATTGGAAGGAAAAGGAGCATACAGAATAACTAAACCCTAAACCCTAAAAAAAATCCTAAAAACCCCAAAAAAACCATAAATCCTAAACCCTATCCGCAAATTATGAAAAACTAACTTGACATAATTACAGTTATACAACACTTCATAAAAAAGAATGGAGGAAAAGTATATATGCATAAGCAAAATAGGTGATAATCATGTTTGTGGTATTAGTTAGATATAGTAGAAGAGGAATCTTAGTATCTATGTAAAAACTGTCATCACCTAATTGTTATCAGTAAACTGAAGCACAGAATAAAAATCTAGGGTAAGGTGATTTTCTAAAATATCTTCTCCTTGAGCTTTAAACGAAATGATATTAGAAAACCAAACTAGGCGTGACAACCAGCTTGAAGCTAGTGTTAGATTAAGATGCATTTGTGAATTACATTATCAGTATCATCCTTACACTTTTGGCTGGGTTTATGAGCCCTCATTCCGTTGCTGTTGATGCTGGTTGGCATGCTAAGTCTATCTTGAGTAAATGTTTAGGCATAACATTTATTCATGTTGACTTCAATCAACCTAATTCTTTCACGTTATATACCCATCTTATTGATGCATCTTTCACCCGCATTTATATTGCCTAAATTTCTCTCTATATCACACTATACATCTTTAAATTTCTAGAAAACACTAATCGTAGTAAAAACAATCCTAATCAACTAGAAAGACTTAAAAGCTTAATTAAAATTAGCCAAAGGTTGGGCGAGGAGAGTCATCACTCATCAGCCAATAATTTTACATAAGCAAAGGCACAGCCTATTGCAAATGCATTACATGCTAATTATCTCAACAACAGCTTCACCGATGAGAAGAATACATATCATATGACAAACATGGAACCAAAACTCAAATTCATTAAAACACTATTTTAGACAAATTCCAACTCATTGGTGCTACAGAAGTTAGGAATGTAAACAAATATTTAATAAATAGAATTTGAAAAGTTCTTCATGCTAAATTTTTTCCCCTTTCTTTCTAGTCTATTATCAGGTTAAACCTTCATACAAAAGGGATTTTCAGGACAAAATTTCCGGAGAAACCAAATGATCATTAGTCTCATTCTTCTATCCCAGAAGAACAAAAGCATGTGCTGGTTATTGTTTTTGCAGGGAGGTGAAGTAACACTAAATTTATGACAGACTAATTTTGCAAATAGGTGGCATTTAAAAGGTGACAAAACGGTTCATGGAAAAAGGAGGACTAAAATTTTAAAGTTGAACAAAACTTGGTGTATGATAAAGACGGCTAGTATCATAAGATTGTTATAAAATTCAAGAAGAGGAAGGGAATGGTGCAATCGCTAGCAATAGAAGTTCTAGCGTGACCAAAGAGTTTCCAACACAACAAGATTAAGGCTTCGTTTGGGATCACTTTCTTACAACTTCTTAAAGTAATTTTTTAGTACAAACATTTTAATTTTGTCCTAAAACGTTTTTTTAAGAAGCAATAAGAAAGCATACTCAAACAAAGCCTAAGTCATACATCAATATTAAAAATGTATCTTTTTGTGCCTATTGTGGAGATGCTTGACCGGTAGCTCCAATAGCATTGCCCTTAGCCTTCCATGGAAAAGGATATGGCACAATTTCCAAAACAAAAACGTGATTGATTAAAGATAAGCAGATTGGCATACACTTGCATAAGAAATAGTTATAAATAATAAGCGATATCATTTTAGAAAAAGGTGAGAAGTAAAAAATTTAAAAAGTTAGGTTTATTGAAAGCTTAATATTAATAAAATAAGATTTGTCATATGATATTCAATTAGATGCCAGATAAATAAGTATTAGTTAAGAATATCAAAATATAGTAGCATGATGCCTATGGGTGATAAGTTTTAGTTGCTTGAATCTATTACAAAAAAAGTTGTATGGATGAGATCATAAATTCTAGCACTAAAATTGGTTGGTTAAAATCGAGAAACGCCCAAGGAGAACGAAGATTCTATAATCATCAAGACAATCAAAATTTTGCAAATTTACAATTAGACCAACTAAAATATGCATACGAGTAATGAACAACAAAGAAATCATTAATAATCAAGTTAAGCGTGACAAGAATTAGAATATTAAGATGAATTTGTCGTAAAATTAAAAAGGACAAATTAGAAATACTTATATTGGGTGGATATGGCCAGTGGTGCCTATTGAAGAAAAGATTGATAGAAAATAGATTTACGCAGTTTGAGCATGTGCAATACAGAATAGAGAATACACTAGTAGAGAGAGTAAATATAATTGATCTAGATTGATTAGAAAGGGAAAGTGATATACCAAAACAAAGTAAGCACCTCAAGTTTTACAAATGACCAGATGGAATAAGATAGCATGAACATCTCCAAACTAATATACAAACTACAAATTATTTTAAATCATTCATTTGACATTGAAATTTAACCAAGGTTTTATTTGAAGATAAAATTAAGTGAGACAAGTAAAGCAAGCAGCCTTTTACAATAAAAGATGTTTCATGTAAAGTCCAAGAACTTCAGCGTGATGAGAAAGAACTTTTTGAGATGGCATCATATATAATCTAAAAAGCTATAAAGACAAAAACTCTACTATCTGGATAGGATAATCATTAAATAGTCTTTTTTTCTACTGTAGCCAATCAAATGCATAAAGTTTAGCTCACCTCTGTCTTGTAGCGTGTGTCTGCAGCTGGTAATCTTAATTGAGCTTTCCAATCTTGTGAGCTGGAAAATCACAAGGAGAATAGATTAATAGAATAAAAAGGCATCTAAACCTTGATAAAACTGGCTAACCATTAAGAGAATAAAAAGAGATTGCCCCATAATATTTTGATAAAACTGGCTAACCATTAAGAGAATAAAAAGGCATCTAAACCACAGCTTAGTAAACTAGTTGAAATTGAGAAGACAATCTTCTAATAACAATTTTAGACTACTGAGATCTTATGTTCACACTTGTTAGGACAAAGGGCATTTGTGCCCCATAAAACAAACCACTCTCTTAAAAAGCTTCTTGAGAACATGGTTTAATGTCTCAATTCCAAAAGACAATCTTTTCAAAATGAAATAAAAGAATCAAATATTGAATTCATGTATGTCCTCTAGGGGTGCCAAAATGGGTATTCATATCGGATCCGAGTCAAACTCGGAATTGACCCGGATCCAAACGGATTGACACTAACTCGACACGGTTATGTAAACGGGTCAAAAATTATGACCTGGACCCGACCTGTCAGGTTACAGGTTGACCCAAACTGCTAACCAGCCTAACCCGAATATCCTTCCAAGTGCGAGTGAACAAATCAGGCGCAAGCTATGCAGGCAAAGGCCGAAGGGGTGCGTCACAAGTGCATGTGCAGACCAGCATGTGCGAGGTGCGACATTGTGGCACCAGTGGAGAGATCAAAGGAGACCTATCAAGGACTGGAGGGAATTCAAGGACTGCATAATAGAACGTTTCCAAACTGACCGGGGAGGAAATTTCTATGAGCCGTTCTTTGCTTTGGCACAGGAGGGATCATTAGCAGACTACCGGGAGCAGTTTGAGCACCTAACCAGTAGGGTGGAGCGATTATCAGATACGGTAATGGAGGGAAACTTCATGAAGGGGTTGAAGACAGAGATACGAGCAGCAGTGAAGGTTTTGATGCCTCATGACTTAGGGGAGGCCATGAAGTTGCCCAGCTGGTGGAAAATCAGAAGAATTTATAGAAGGAGCTAGGAGCAACAGCTCAGGAGGCTCTTACAGGATGACAACCACTCTTCTAGCATCCAAGGGGCCTGCATCAGGCAACATTAATGAGACCACCAGGGAGAAGCCAGTAGGAGGAGGGAGTTGGGAAAATTTCAAGAGGCTGACAGAGAAGGAGATGCAGGAGAGGAGGGTAAAGGAGATGCGAGGAGAAGTATATGCCAGGGCATCGGTGCAATGACCGAACTCTTCAAGTTCTCACCGTTTGCGATGACGAGGAAACTGGGTAGGGAGGCGGAGGAGGAAAAGGAGGAGAAGCTACACTTGAATTTGGCTGAGATTTCATTGAACTCAGTGGTAGGATTCACCACGAATCATACCATGAATGTGAAAAGGGAGATAGAGGGCAGGGAGGTAGTGGTGCAAATTGATAGTGGGGCTACCCACAATTTAATTTCCACTCAGTTCGTTAACCAATTGGGAGTGAAGTTGGTGGACCCCGGTTGCTATGGAGTTATGATGGGTACATGGAAGGTAGAGAAATGTCAGAGGATCTGTAGAGGAGTGGTGTTGACCATCCAGGGGATTCAAGTAAGGGAGGACTTTCTCCCACTAGAGTTAGGAAGCATTGATGTCATCCTGGGGATGAAGTGGTTACAAACCTAGGGGGAAACCAAGGACAACTAGGGAGTACTCACGATGAAATTAATGGTGGATGGGAGAAAGGTGGTTATAAGGGGAGATGCAGGGTTATCCAAAGCCATGACATCACTTAAGACCGTGGTTAGGGATATACAAGAGGTGGGGGAAGATTATCTGGTGGGACTACACAGGTTGGATGCGATCAAATTGGATGAGGGAGGGAATGTTTCTCTTTCCGTGCAGCCCTTGGTTCAGCAAAAAGTAAGGTTTTTCAGTCACCTCAAGGATGGCCACCTCCGCGGGAACACGAGCATATTTTCACCTTGAGGACAAGGTTGGATCTTTGGGAGGGGAGTATTGTTATCCATTGGACCGGTCTAGCCGGTCCGCACGGGACCGGCATTTCGCAATTGACGCGGGATCTCCGCCTCCTGCGGAGATCGGGCGGCCCGACCGCCCAAGCATAGCATTTTAGGAAGGATTTTTGGGGGGATTAAGAGAGAAATATGAATGCAGGGACTGTTTAGGGATTTCCTTTTGATTTGTATGCATTAAATAGTTTGCTTTCCTAGGGTTAGGGCATCTTAAATTTGGCTGAAATTTGAGATCTCTTAGAATTAGGTTTTCTTTGGGCTCTAGCGGCGTCTAGAGATTTGGGAGAGATCGATCCTCCTCTCGAGTTGAGGATCAAGTGTATCTTGCTATTTTTCGTGTTCCTTTCATCAAATAATACAGATTATCTACTGTTTTTGTGATTTTGTGCCGATTATTGGGGAGAAAGTTCGTTGTTTTCCGAATATTGATAGGAAATACTTGAGCTTTACAAGTGTTTCCTATCAAAAAATAATAAGTCATATTGCATCTCCTCGTTACATGTCTTGGCTCCACTACTCGGGTGTAATAACTAACTTGACATGACTATCAGAAACACCATGATATAATAACTTTGAAGCACGTGAACTAAGAAAAAATCATTAAAAAATAAATAAAAGCAATTCATACAGTACAAACATTAAAGATAACTATTGCTGAAAAATAAGTATGGTTATCTGAGAAATCCAAAAGTTGTACTCTTGAAAGTACAAAAGCTGAAACAACAATTCAATAAAAGCTACCGTGATAGAAATTGTTAGCAATCAAAATGCCTAATTCATAACTCAAGGGAATAAAGAAAACAAGCCTTTATAATTAATATCTCCTAATGGCCAAATATGAGAGTTTAAGGGCACTCAAACCAACAAAATGACCAACTTGGTCACAGTATACCCAACAATCTAGAAGCTGAAAAGGCAAGAAAAACTAAATGAGGATAAATAAGCCTTAATCAAGTAATATTAAATTGAATCACACAAAATAAAATCAATTGTGATTTCACAAAGATGGACAAGTTGCTCTATAATTTTTTTGTGCGTGATCATGAAACCATAGAGGAAATGCACATGTAATATATAGTTTTTTGGCATGTTTGTTGCACCAAACAAAGTCCTGTTATGTCCAATTTTTTAAAATCAAAGCAAAAAAAAAAAAGTTTTATCAAACTAAAATTAAATAAAAGCTTCTCCTCAGATAATAAAATAAAGAAGCCATCGTGCATGTAAAATTAAACCACTTTCCAGCAGCATAAACGTAACAAAAAGAGCTAATTTCATAAATTCCATTTTTCAAGTTTAGTGGCGTCCACAGATCCCAATCATCACCAAGTGAAACATGCTTATCCAAAAAAAAAGTATAGTTTTTTTCATAGAATATTATCTTTCTCGTATTTTAAGCTATTTCAAAAAAAATTTGCTTTGCAGCAATTTCTAAAGCCATAACTCTCCTTTGCTTGTAAGATCCTGGATTTGGGGTACCAAGAATTTTTTTAAAGATGTTTCTAACAAGGTCATTCAACAATAATCTTTCTAGTGGCCCGAGAAGTTCTCTAATCATTTGAACATAAACTAAAAGATCCAATTAGCCTCCACATTCACCTCAAGGGCTACAAGTCCATCCTCCTTGAGATCAACTCCGCCAAGATCCAGCTCTCTTAAACTTGGTCCCAATTCACTTACCATAGCTACACTAGCAAGCTCAACTCCATCCAGCCCACAATGATAGAAGCTGATATATGAGGGACCATTGAGGTCATGTTCCCCAACAAAGAGCTCATGGTGAACGAAGAGATCAGCCACGAAGTAAAATGTGACTCACATGATTTAAACAACATGTGGTACCACGACTCCTATCAGTGATACCCAAACAACTCCTTCCATAAGCATAAACGCTGAAGAAACTTTTCAGATGCCATTAATTTCTCCAATAATTTAAAAAAAAAAGGCATAGAGCCTTCATTCCTCTCCTTGATGCTTCACTCCTTATGTTGAGAAATGTAACCAAAATAATGTTTGTTCTTCTTATTTAATCCTTGCAAATGAAAATCTTAGAGCAATAGTTGATGTGAAACGTACATGCATTGAAACAAGAACTGCTTGGGGATTTTAATATAAGACTGTTAAAGCTTTGCTAGTTATAGAATTAATGCTTACCCAAGTTAGGTTTTCAGAATTATCAAGTCAAAATTAAGTAAGGCATGCGGTTACAACTAGATTAACGGGACAAGATCAAATTGACAACATAAAATTAGAGAGTAATGTTATGGGGAGGAACAATAATCCATAATTAACAAATAGAACTTTTCACCTTGGGTCTCTCACTCACTCTCTTGTTGGTGGCACTTTTAATGGAGGAAGATTGAGAGCAACCGAGCGATGCCACTAGAAGACAAATGGCGCACAAAGTGTAGTCCGTTGGAGTGGTAGCCGGTGGCGGGTAGTCGATGGGATGACTAGTGAGCATCCAACGTCTTATCCATTCTTCCTTGATCTTCAAAGACGAAGCCGTGGTCGAAGTCGGGATCGGCCGTCCATGGATGTGGAGAACTCTCTTCTTGAGCCCCTTGAGCCGACCACTTGTTGAAGCAAAAGAGGACAAGATGGGGGGAGTCGGCTATGGTGGGGGCTACGAGGCAAATGCAAGAAATCTGAAATAAAATTCAGATTTTAGTGGTTTAGGAGAGGGATTTAATTTGAATTTCAAATTAATCCAAGGAGGGAGAGGGATGGAAATGGGGAGAAGAATTGGATTGAATTTGTGGAGTTATTAAGGTGATTAGGAGAGAAGTAAGTTTGGGATCTTAATTAATTGGATCCATAATGAGATATCAATTAATGAAGATTGGTGAGGTGGATAAAGGGACTTAATGGGGGAGAGAGAGGAGAGAGGGGCCGGCCATGTATAGTGGTGAGTAGGCTTGAGAATTTAAATGAGTGGGGACCACAAGGAGTTAATTAAGCATAATAAAACTGACATTTAATTTCAGAATTAATTATATCATAAGTAACTCCCAAATTCAAATGAAAATAAGAGGGAATTTGAATTTGAATTTCAAACATGTGTAACTCCTCTTAATTAATTATCATAAGTAACTCCCAAATTCAAATGAAAGTAAGAGGGAATTTGAATTTGAATTTCAAATATGTGTAACTCCTCTTAATTAATTTTCCAAATTAATATGGCTTAATTAGGAAAGTCATTAAGAGAGGGGAATTCAAAATTCAAAGGGGGGAGCTAGAGGGGGCCGGCGGCATGGGGGTCCAAGGGGTGGCCGGCTGCTGGCCGGCGGGTGGCTGGTCGGCTGGAGGCCGGCGGCTGGCCGGCAGGAGGGTGGCCGGCGGCGGCTGAGCTGGCCGGCGGAAGATGGAGGCAGGGTGGCCGGCGGCTTGAGTTGCTTGGCGTGGGCGGCGGCAATAGCAAGGGGAAAAGGAAGAAATGGAGATTTCAAGGTTTCGACGACTACGGATTTACTAACCTCGATTGTCTCCACGTTGATTTTCCACAAGATGAGATAATTCGAAAACTAGAACTCACAAAGAGATCTAGTCTTCTCCGGTGAACTAGAACTCACAAAGAGATCTAGTCTTCTCCGGCGAACTCACTAAGAGATCTTGGAGGGAGGAACTCACAAAGAGAACAAGTAGTAAATTTCATTTCATCAAAACTAAACTATTACAAGAGAAGGGCCATATAAATAGGCCTCACAATGACAAAGAAAACAAAAGACTAAAATGCCCCTTGGGCTATAATAGCAACTAACCACCCATAAGGGAAAAATGGAAAAACATAAAAATCAAATAAACTACTACATAAAATGACTCAAAATAAACTCATGATCATAGTCGTCAATCTCCGGCGTCTCCTGATGGTACACGTGTCGAAAATGCTGACGATGACCTCATCAATAGTAGTTGAAAACCCAATTTTAAATCATTTCTAACCTAATATGATAGTGCATTCAGGGTGCAATTTCAGTGGTTTGATTGCTTCCAATATAACTACATGGGTTAGTTTCAAATTTTGAGGGAATCAGCCCCAGCTGCCTAAAGTGCATAACAGGGCTAGGATGGGGACCCTCAACTATATAGGGCATGCACCCATTTCTTTTACCAATACTAAAGGCCAAGGGCCTAAACATATTCTACAATGTTCCATAAAAAGAAATAAGTGTATTGACACTTTCTCCCTTTACTTGAGTATTATTAAGCCGCTAAATTGAAACTTCATGCGAACAGATAAGGAAAGGAACCCATCATAAACACTTTAGCTTCTAGCAGCATTGCATCCTATAATCATGCAACTGTTGCTATACTGAAAGTAAAATGGCCGCCTTGTGGACACACCAAAGAGGTTGAAGTCATAGAATTCTGCACAGCTGTTAGTAAACTCGGAAATTAAAAAACAATCCTTTATTCAGCTTAATCAAAAGAACATTGCAAAAACCATCACAAAAACTTCGCTTTAACGTTTCTTCTCATACCTGGAATCAATGGCATCAGAGGGAACTGGTTTCACCGGCTCATTAGAACCAGGATATCTTTCCATCTGATTCCTCCTTAGCCATTGCTGCTGCTGATGCTGGAATTGTTGATTTTGCTGGCTCTGTGCGGGATTTCTCTCGACGTAGTGCTGCTGAAGCTGATGTCCCCGTGGATAAAAGTTGACATTCGGCTCAACGCTGCCTCCGCGGCCATTGCCGATTCCTGGAGGATATCTTCCTCTAGGGTTCATCCGGACGAGCTAAATGATTACCCAAATCAAAAGTAGCAATAAGTGAAAAATCACATCTTCGATCGCAGGAAATATAAAGTTAGACTTAATAAAGCGCAGATGCTCAACTACAACCTACCGAAACCCAAAGTTCCCGCGTCTGAGGGAAAATCTTCCAAACCCTAATCCGAAGCGCAGACCAGAACTAGCCGATGTGCGATGAGCCAATGATTTTGCGGATCAAACCTTTGTGAAACGAGTTGAAAATGGGAGGAACAAGAACAGATAGGAAATTATATTTTCTCTTGAAATTTCGAGGAAGCATCTGCGATTGCAGCGACTGGGGTAGGTATTTGTTCCCACGCTCTCTTTCTCTCGCTCCATTAATTTTTTTATTTTTCAATTAACGAGCGTAATTTATCATTAACTTGGATAATTATAACAACATTATAATTAAGAGAATTTAATCGTATTAATAATTATAATCCATACATTAAATTTGATTATTATATCTTCAAAATCTTAAATTTAAATCATTTACTTTATAATTTATCTATCGTGATTTAAGAAAAAAATTGATAAAAATAAAAAATATCCAACCAAATTAATTAGCTCGTACTCAATATATTTATTAAACATATTTAAAATCCCATCTAAAAATAGATGGGTTATTATTAATAGAATGCATCGGCTTCATTTGGGACAGCTTCTTTATTGCTTCTTAAAGCAACTTTTTAGTTCAAAATTTTTAATTATTGTGCTAAAAAGATGCTTTAAAAAGCAATGAGAAAGTCGTCTCAAACAAAACCTTATTATATGATAGAAAATTATCTTGAAATTTTTATAAAATGGTGGTAGCACCTAAAATACTTTATGGCACAATATATTCATCGTTAAAAGATAAACATAAAATTAAGTCGTGTTGTGGAGATGAAAAAATAAAAAAATAATAAAAAATTAAAATAAAAAAGTGTTGCGAAGATGATGATGCCTAGAAGGATGAATAGCTTTTTGCTTGAAAATATAGACCTGAAAGCTTGAACATAAAATGGTTTGCTCATATAAAATGTCAGTCATTCGATGACCATATAAGATGAGCATATGTATTAAATTTAGCCTATATTGAGAAAAATAGAAATAAAGCTAAAAGCCTAAAAGGAGGAAAAAGATTCATATTACTGATCCCATGTGGTTGTTGTTATTGTTGAATCCATCATAACATAAGGGCGCTTTGTTGCTTGAAAGAGAAACGTAGAATAAAATGAATGTAATGTATTTTAGATATATGAAATAGTTTATATAAGTTTGAAATAAATTATATTTTTTTCTAGTTTGACTTGAAAAGGAATGCATTACAAATCTAAAAAATGATGGTGGGCAATAGCGAGAAGGCGACCAGCGAGGTGGGTGGCGAGAGCGAATGGGCATCGGCAATGGCGGCGACTTTCATCAATAACAAAGAATTTGTGATGTATTTAAAAATTGTTCGAATATAACAAAATTTAAATAAATGTCAAATTTGCACTATATTGTGTATTTCATCAAAATTCTTATTTTTTTCATTTACTTCAAAGCAAATATGAACATTTGCAAAAGTCTTGAATTTTGAAATATTTACAACCTTTTTACTTATTTTTCTATATGCTACTAAAAAAAATCGGATAGGTGTAAGAAATAGAAAAAACAAATTATAGAATAAAGAATATAAGAAAGAAATCGAATGAAATACATAGATCAATTTTTTTATTTTATGTCACTAATCTTCGGAGGTAACATAAACAGTTAATTCTTAAAATCCTAGTCAGCAGATGAAAACAATATTGATATTGACCCTAAAGGCTTTAAGTAGATAATGAGCAAATTGGCTCATCCAATATAAATATTATATATATATATATATATATATATATATATGCACCAATAAAACTATAGAGAGAGAGAGACTTAGAAGCTTACTATTTTAACAAATAGAAATTGGCTTCTTCAATTACTAAGACTGAAAGCCATATCCATATTGGGGGAAGAGTTGTTTGATTATACCATTTAGAGGTTTGGTTGCTGAAAATGGAGTGTAAAATATTTCAAATGTATGCAGAAATTATGAAAATATTGATGTATAGTTTAAAGTAAAACAAATGTATTGTAATATTTTGATGCATTTGAAATTCAATGTCTAGTACATTTTTTTATTATTTGGAATTCCTCTAATTTGACCGAGTTCCAAATACACTAGAAATTCATAACAATTGTCATCTTCTCCGGTGTGCGGCCACCGCCAACGACCACCGATGCTATCATCATCATCATCTGTCGCAAACCGCTCCATGTTTCATCAGCAATTAATGGAAGACAAAGAAACAAGAGTTTATTGCATATACTTGGGTCATTTGACTCATTTGCTATGTTTTCTCTCGCTTCCTTGTTTCTTCAGTTCATCTACTCAATGTTAGAAAAACTTAACAAACCAACTAATCATAGAAAGAAACCATAAACGTAGCTCATCTTGGTTATTGGTTAGGAGTTACGATCAACAACTAAAAATTTGTTTTAGAAAACTTTCTTATTGATTTCTAAACAACTTTTTTAGCACAAAAAATTTTTTGAACTAGATTTTTTTATACTAGAAAGTTGCTTTAGAAATTAGTAAGAAAATCGTTTCAAACGAAAACGAAGCCTAAGAGGTTTTGGATTTGAGTGTTACGTGTGTAAAATGTGTATGAATTTATCTTAATTGATCTAAATGTCAAAAATAAAAAAGAGTGAGAACATATTGCTCAACTTCCATGTTATTCAAAATCATCCCAATTACACGCCCTGTCAGCACTTAATACTTACAATCATTAATGGCATAAACAACCTTCCCCATCTCCATCCCTCGACTTCCCTTAACCAAAACAACGTCACCTAAACCCAAAAACTCCCTAACTTTCGCTGCAAGAGATTTTACATCTGAACTGCAAACCACATCAATCTTCTCCATCAGCTTCAGCTTTTCGGCAGCGGCGAGAAATCTTTCTCCGACGAGCATTATAAGCCCAATAGAATCACAACAACAGAGATCGAGCACCAGTTCATGGGCAGCAGCTTCCGTCACACCCAGTTCAAGCATGTCGCCAAGTACGCAAACCCTTTTACCAGTACAGTCAAGGTTCTTCAGAGATTCAATGGCCGCAGCCATGCTTGGAGGGCTGGCATTGTAGGCGTCGTTAATGACTGTGATGCCGCTCCTTGTGAGGAGCATTTGGGACCGCATGGGCGCGGGACGAAATCTTGAAAGTGATTCTGCGATTTGAGGAAGAGGTACGCCTAATGAGACGGCGACGGCTGTTGCAGCACATGCATTCATGGCTTGGTGCAAACCAGGACCATGTATTTTGAATTCAACCCTGAATGAGAAGATGATTGCACATAACTTGTCATTTGCATAGAATCAAATGTTTATCATAGTCAAAGAACAAATAAAAGAAAGGGGATTTATATACATACCATTTTATTTCATACTATTTACATATTTAATATCCTAAATTTTAATATTTCATAACTACCACTTATATAAAATTTTAATATCAAATGTATCGCTCATATATTTAATTCTTATCACCCATATCACCCTATAACCTCAATTTAGGTTAAAAACTATCTTTGAAACATAAAACATGAGTTTTCAACATCAATTTGCCCTTCCCACAAGAATCTCTCTCACCAAAAGCATTTTCCTCCATCCCTTCCCTTTAAAAGTTGTATTGTGGCTTTGAGTCATAACTCTGGTTACTAATGATGTGTGACTAAAGTCCCATATGAAAAATCAAGGTTCTTGGCTACGGGGTTCAAGAGACATGTCATTATACTACTAGACTTTTGTGACCATGTAAGTATACCTACAACGTAACTTAGAGAAATGGAAGCTTTGGTATTTTTTCCCTGTCCCAATAAGTCATGTCATGAATTTATAATGACAATGACAAGTTTGCAGTACATCATATCACTTGTCGGCCCACAACCACCCTTAATAATGTCAATATAGACACCATTTCGACAATATGCACCAAGTCAACCAACCTGAATCTAGGTTCGCTCCAATATCGCATTAAGGAATTTGAATATGGTCCATCATACCTATCCTTATTAACTTCAACATGCCTCCACACCCATTTTCTTTAATGCAAACCAAATAAATCTCATAAAACTTCGATCATGAGCCTTATCAACATCAACAAAAATCATATGAAGATTATTTCTTTGGTTTCCGTACATTTTCATTAATATGTACACCAAAATCACTTTTATTGTGATTCCTAGCATGAAACCAATTTGACTTTCCAATCTTGACCTAAAACTTTATATTTATGCATCTTCTTGAGAACTAACTCTACTACACTATATGCATCATAATTTTATTAATTATGCACTTCTAAAATGATTTTTTCATTAAAATTATTATTTAACTAATTGTCAAAATAGCAATTTTCATCTTTATCTCAATCAAGATCTTATTATATTTACTTCTAATAAATCCAACCCAACATGATTCACAAAAATAGCACAATTAAAGATGCATAAAATCATTAGCACCATGTATCAAAGCTGTGGAGTGGTAATCTTTCTAATAAAATAAAAACCATCATCATCAGCCATGTACAAAATATTTGGGATTGGATTTAAGAATTCTCTATATCTATTCATTCTTATTAAGTATGCAAATCAAAAACTGGCTAATGAATGTAAAACTATCTTGGAAGGATAGAGATTACTTTTTAGTTACATGTTCCTCATTGGGATAATGGCTATAAGGCTATTGAAGCTGTAAGTCCTGGACAATTTTAAGTCAAGAGAGATTTTAATAAATGAAATGTCACTTTGAAGTTTGAACCTTATTGATAGTGCTAATTTATGCAATCCCAACTTCCATATGCCATTATGACCTTTGAACCTCATATTGAATGGAATGCTAAAGCATGGGCACTTAAAATTTTTAAAACAATGAAAAAAGAAAACTTCTTACATTTTTGGAGTCCTTTTGTCTGCAATTTTAAATCGATTGATGATGGACGTAGGCATGTTATTTTCTATGATCACACGAACTGCACGACCACCATCAATGTTTTCAGCCAAGATCAGCCGAACATCACATCCAACTCCTCGTCCAAAAAGTACCTAACCAAGAAAATCAAATTGCAAAATCAGTAATAAGGGAATTTATAACTCACAAGAGCCAAATGTTTGGGATGAGACTATTGATGATGAGGAAGAAGATAAAGTTTTTTATTTTTTTTATTTTTTTTTAACTCCAACTTTTTAATGATTTTAATATTTTGTAGTGCATTTTAGTCTCTTTGTTAATGTAAGGTAGCATTGCATAAATCAATTCCACCTGAGATGTTGAATTGGTGAAAGCTCCATGCACTGAATACACCTTTTTTTTTTTGTGATTCTTGAATCAAAATTCTAATAATGAGACTCTTTTTTATGTTGATGTGTAAAATTAAGTTAAGCTAGTTGCAAGATATTGTGCAAAAATCCGCTAAAGAGAATAATGCAATTCAAATTGATGTTCACCGATCTAGATTTTCTAACATAGGTCTAATAAGTGATGCAGGTTAAAATGCAATCAAATTATTCAGTAAAGATAATACTTGATATGAGTTCTGCATCTGGAATGGTTTGTACAAATTCAGTATAAGTTGTTTAATTGTGAATAATAAATGCATAGTGCAATAATTCTAGCAGACAGATATAGTTTGAAATCCTACATGCAAAAAGAACAGGGAAATAGATTTGAATCTACAAATTTAATTGGAAGATTCTACCATAGTTTTTAAAACTAAATGAATTAACAAAATAACAAGTCCAAGTTGATAAACCGGCATACTAGTGAATCAATTATTGGACCCTTGAAAAAATGATGCAACCTAAGTTCCGAAACCTTTTAGGAGAACACTTAGGCACGCAATTAAGAAATTTCCTTTCAATAACACATAAACAAACACAAACCAAGAGAGACTTGGTAGAAAACAAAGTAACAAACATTAGAAATTGTTTAGAAAAATCACATGGGAAAGAAAGATACAAAATACATAAACAGAAGTAACCCTCAGAGCAACCACGACTGGTCACCTCACATTCAATTCACAAAACTAGGAAAATGTGCTCAAAGGAAAGATCTAACAAGTAATCCACCACTGAAATTTTGATCCGGCACAAGTCTGCACTCCTCAAGAAAATACCAACATAACAAGGCAACAACTCCACCTCACAACTCACAATGTTTAGAGAAAAAAGATACAGGTAGAAAAGAAACCGTGGAGAGAAGTAGAAAGAAGACTGATATGAAGTATTAAGGGAGAGGGAAAGACTAGCTCGCAAGCCACTAAGAACCCTTAGGTTGAATTTTTCTTCTCCAAAAAAACTATCCTCAATAATAGAATTTCAGCCACTTTATATGGGAGAAAGAGAGGAACGGGGCATTTAATTGTTCAATTTAATGAGCCAACATTTCAGCCGATAAAAACAAACCAAATCAGCTCTCAAAGGAGAAGCTGAAGCATTAAGCACTGGAATTAACAAAAGGGGAAAATCGAACAGCCAAAGAGGAAGGGAAGGAATCCCAAGCAGCCAAATCAGCAAGAGGGAAGAACCGAAGAACCAAAAGGAAGAGGGGAAGAATCCCAAGCAACCAAATCAGCAAGGGGGGCTGAACAACCAAAAGGAAGAGGGGAAGAATCCCAAACAATCAAATTAGCTAGGGGAAAAACCGAACAACAAAGAAGGGAGGGGAAGTAAGATCAAACTCAATGGTATGAACCAACCCGATAGCACTGAACCCAACATGATCATTGGTTGTTTTCCATCATAGGGCATACAAAAATAAAATTCATAGTGTCAAATATCATGAAAAAATAAAAATACATAAAACGTAAATTCCTGACTACATCAAAAAATCAAAAGAAATCATAAATAGTTACAGCCCAAACTGCAAAAGGAATTAAAAAATGCTCTAGTCCCTAGGGTGTTTTCGGTACTGAAGTGTTTAGGTTGTCATACATGTGGAATATTGCGCCTAATCCCATATTGATAAAGGAACACTGGAAAATCAGGTGATGTATTGCTCACAACTCTTACCTTAGTAGCAAGGGATTTTTATCACGTTATTCATCTCCCATATAAGCATTTTCATGACACCATATTATATAAGAATATATCATAAAGTTAGAGGATATAAGGAATTCTCTTTTTTAAAGAATGAGACTCCTAAACTTGATGATATCAAAGAATAAAAGCAAGATGATGAATTGTTTGTGAGGTGGAAATATATAGAGAAAGGGCAAGGGCCACCTCTAGAGGCAAGAATTGATAGGAAAAAGCTTGTTTATATTGCTAGAAGCAAAAGCACAAGAGAATTTTGAATGGAAAATAAAAGTAGGTGGGACACGAGAACATGCAAACACAACAACATAGATTCTAGTGATGTTTTTTAGGAATAGATGCTACATGCAGAATGATCAGTGAGTACTTGACTTTGTATATTATATTTACGTGTAATGATAAATATTTGTTTTCTACTATTAATATTAACTATGCAATGGACATATGTACGTAGGAAATAATGATGTGTATACAACCTTGATCTTAGGCACTATTTGTATTAGAGAAAATAATGTTATATTTATGACTTGGGTTGGGTTGAAATATGTAACAAATTTAAGCATGAACACAGTGTATTTGAGTGATCTAAATGATGTAGGGTACAAGTTTTTTGGGAATGTTAAGATCTTTAAGCTTTTTAGAATCTAAGATTGTGATCACGAAGGCCAAAAGAGTCGGAGGATATGTGTTGCATGGTCAACTTCAGGAGTTGCTTCGATTATTTCTTTGCCTATGTTTGAGTATAACATTTTGGGAAGCCAAGTTCAGTTAGTTTCCAAGCTAGATGAATTTTCTGGAATAAAGTCATGCATATGATGGGAAGACTTCATGCGCTCAAGTGGAATAGATTTGTGTTGCATAATTTGTATTGATACTAGGTCACGCCATTGCAACACTTAAGGTGAGAAGGCCTTCACTTTCGGTGTCAGATGCACATTTAGGTTTAGTGTGCAAAATTTATGCTACATGGGTTTTTCATAGATGCTCATTTCAAATAATTTAGGCATAATATGATTGTTAAATATTGAACCCTTGTAGCTTTGGGAAGTTAAAATACTTGGCTTTGAGAGGTAGTCATAAAAGAGATCAATTTTTGTCAATGATATTGGATCAAGGGGGAAAATTATTAATGTGAATCAATATTCTAGTTACCCAAATTACCCTTTTATATATTTATACAAGAATTCCAAACTGAATCGGGCCACCAAAGGATATGTGCACATGTAGCCTCATAATTTCCTAGGAATCACGCCATCTTAGTTTGTACGAGGGATTCTCTTTCTAAGTTGCATGCATTGGTTGTTCGATGGTCATAGATAGAGTTATTCTGCCTAGAGTTTGAGATCAAACAATCAATTAGAAGCCCAATGTTGGTGACTTCATTAATGCATACAAGTGCCATTTGGGCTGCTACGATTCTTGGAGGATTTTGATAACTTGGTAGTGCATGCGAGAAGAAGATTTCTTGTATTTTAGGTTATCTCAATATTATGAAATTCTGGATTTTTTCTTCTTCTTCTCCTTCGTGTGTGCATGTACATGGGATTTAGGGGAATGGACTTGGTGCATGTACATCAAGATTATAGTTTATATTTTATTAGTGGATTGGATCCTCTCTCCTCTCTGGCGGAATTAATATTAGTTGAAGCCAAACTACAAAATCTTACTGTCTTAGTGTTTTTCTTTTCTCTAATTTAATGTTTATGTTTAATTCAAGCACATTGTCATCAATACTTGTCAAGCTTGAGCATTGAAGACTTTTACCACCTTCGTTCTAATAATATAGAATATTGTGGTTGAACTAAAAGAGTGCTGAGAGGTGATATAAGCGAAAGCTAAAACAAACATATCTGTTGGAATTAATTGGATATGATAATGAAAGAAAAGTAGATTATCCCTGAAAATTTAAAAATGACTTCCATCCACTCCATACACATCTCTGCAAGGGTCAGACACTATTTAGACCTATACTAAGCCAAAAGTAAGCTATAACTTGATCTCTCAATGAACTTGATAGCCCATAACATGTGCTCTAGGTTCTTACCAATAAAAATGCCATAAATTAAGAAAAAGCAATAGTGCATTTAAGATATACCTTCCTTGTTCCAGGCGGAATTGGAATACTCAAAACTAAAGGATCATCACCATTCAACACGCATATGTCACCTGGCTTTGCCTCTGCCAAAAGCTCCCCTTTTGCCTTTGCAACATTCTCCAAACCATGCAAATACTCCAAATGGCAGGGACCAACATTCAGAATCACTCTCACTGATGGACAACAAACTCGTGCCTCCGCCAAAATCTCCCCTATCCTATTCATTCCAAGCTCAACAACTGCAGCTTTAGCATCCAATGGAATGCCAATCAGTGTCAAAGCAACCCCAACCATGGCGTTGTGGTTCCCACGAGTCTGGTATATACGACCGAGGCTCCCAAGTGCAAGTGCTATCATGGTTCTTGTAGTTGTCTTACCAACACTTCCTGTTAAACCCACTACTATGCCATGAAACCTATTTCTAGAAAACTTAGCCATTTTCTCAAGAGCAGCAATGGTGTCCCCGTCCACCTTAATGAAACCATTTTCCCAACCTCTACATACTCTATTTCCAATAACTCCAACACAACCCTTTTCACCAGCCAAAGCCTCATCAACAAAATCATGGCCATCAGAATTTTCTCCAGAAATGGCGAAAAACCATTGCCCCGGCAACAAGGATCTAGTATCAGTTGAAATAGTCCCAGCGAGACCCCATCTAACAACTTCTCCGCCCACAGCTTCTGCAATCTCAAATGCACTCCATAAGTATTCATCACGAAAAATTCTAGTTCCAAATGATTCAGAAGAAGCCAATTCTGGACCAGCGGTTGGTATGGCTTCGACATTTGGACTCTCAGAGATCACAGCATCCCCTGCATATGAATGAGCAAAGGACCTAATGGTCCTGGAATCAGAAAATAGGTAATAGCTGCAAATATGGGGGATCGGATTTGCTCGCCTGAGTGCTTTGTGCCTCAGTTTCTCTAATCTACAGAAATTTTTGCTTGATTTTGAGTGTGAGCTGTCTCTATTGGAATAGCAAAACATTTTGCTCTGTAAAACCGTAAACCCGTACGTCCAGGAAAGGCTGCCCATGATCACTGAATTAAGTGAAGTAAGAACTCAACGTAGATTCAATGTGATGCCCTAAAATAACGATAAAGACAGAGAAAACCAAGCCTGTAATAACTAAGCAGATTTGATGCTTTGATTGATGAATACCTGGAATCCATCAAATGTTGAAATAGCTCGGAGTCGCTTCCTTGGATTGGGGTCGCCCTTCAAAGAATAATGAGAAGAAGGTGAATCATATTTTAATCGTTCAGTCGTTCAGCTCCACGGAAAATGACCGTTGGGTTTCTTGGATTCTCCAACCAGTCATAAAAAAAATTGTGAAATGAAATTAAGAGAGGAATACACAACTCTCCTTGGCCTATTGGTTGAGAGCTTAGGCTTCCAACTAAGAGGTCCACGATTCGAGTCTATGTGTATGCGTTGTGTGTGTGAGTTTGCCTTAAATGGCCTAAATGTCCCAAAAAAAAAAAAATTAAGAGAGGAACCTATTAATAATTTGTTCAAATGCCAATAGTACAGAGTTTATTTGTTTTAAGAATTTGTTTTTAAATTATAAATTTTGAAGGTGTTTTAACTTAAAAAAAATTTAGGAGACTTACAAACATACCACTTTATAAAATGTCTTAATGATAGACAACATAAACACTACTGAACAAAAAATCATTGCTTTAAAACATGACCAAATCATCAAAAATTATGTAAAACATCATTTTTGAATATTTAAATGTCAAAATAAATTTTAAAATAGACAAAAAATCACTGCTTCTTGAAAATCATCCTGCGAAATATTTTTAGAATATACTTAAAATGTTCATAATCTCAATATCTATAACAGATAAAAATTTACATGATAAAAGACTTATCAAAATAAAGCTATCCTCATTTTTCGATAATAAAAATAAAAGTTTTGATATGAAAAATCTCAAAACCATCAACTTATTAAAAACTAAAATAGGAAAAACGCAACCTATCACGAGACGAACAAATTTTTTAATTGTGTTGATGGACAAAAACGGTTATATGACCACCAAATCCTAACTTTTCTTCTTATGCGTAATTTTGGATGCTCATTTTATTTATTTTTCATATGCATGTGTTGCATTTAGTTGTGTTCAGTGTTTTGATATAGCTGATCCACAGCTTGATCCATATATGACCAATGGTTAGAGTTCTAATCAAGCAACTCAGGTTCATGGCACAACTCATGAAATCAATTCTAAGGTAGTTTCCTAGATTGCTGGTTTGGTAGTACAATTTCATGAGATTACAATCTCCTAGACTTTTAGATGTTATTAAGCCTAAAGCAGTTAAGAATTGACTGATAAGGATAGAGAAGACTCTGGATTGGACGCATTATCTTCCCGAGAGGAGAGTTGTATTAGCTGCATTTGTGCTAGATGGTAGGGTAGAGCACTCATGGCTTGGCCAGCAGAAGGACAAGTTTTACGATCTTGTAAATACTCTGATTTTTTGGGTGGAGTTTACAGACACATTCATGACTTGGTTTGTACCTCCGTCTATTAGGAGACAATTACTGAGTTCTTTTTTCGAAGTTGATTCAGTGAAATATGTTAGTGATACAATATGAGGCAGAGTTTATTGCCCTCTCCATGTATGCTTTATAGTTAGTTAGCACTTCTAAGAAGAAGTATACAAATTTTTGGAGGGAATTTAAGATACTTTGAGGCATCACTTATTGGCACAGGATATTATAGATTTTGTTAAGTTGATCAAGAGGGCCAAAAGGACAGCGACTGATTTCATAGCAAAGCAATAGTGATGGATTGCAAGCAGGAATTGATTTGGTGGTGAGATGGATGGCAGTAGTCATTATGAGAAGAAGAGCATATTTGGACCTTTTAAGTTCAGAAGGAGGGACAGTCGATAGTGATTTCTTCCTGATCTGATAGAGGTGGTATTTCTACTTATGTAGGTTCAATCAGTGGGTTCACGCCATTATATCAATAGTGTGCCATGAGGCATAATGGACAGTGATATGGACTATGGGGCAATGTTTTTATTATGGCTAGTATGGACACATGATTTCTAAGTGTCTACAGGGTGGCCTTGACAAATGTTATGACTCGAGAGTTGATAGCTCTCAGTAGGCAATTGTGGGTAGGTTGAGAATGATATGACCTCAACCATATTTTGAGGCTTTTGATAGTTAGGATGTTGGTCTGGTATCACGATGTAAGCATTCTACAGGTTTACTGGGTGTAAATATTTTTGTTGTTTTGACCACAGTAGAGCCATTAGTTTATAGTCTAACGCAGTAACATACCAACGAGACGCTAGACATTGTAACAACTACGGCTTATATTTTTGTATCTCATTATCATGTTTTAGTTTATTATGATATTAGATGTTCTTGTATGTTAGAGTTGTATGTTTATTCTCTTGGTTTGTCTTCCATATTATTATGTATGTCTTTGTATGTGATTTTGTTTATGGGTAATGGAATGGTAGCTAATAGGTTTTATTTTTGTAATTTAGAATTTTTTGATAAAGTTTGGAGATTTTGTTTAACTTTTTTTATATAATTTTACCTTCAATGCTATTTTGGGTATGCACTAGATGAGCCAATATAGGGTTCATATTGATTGTTTAAAGAAGAAAGTTACTTTATATCAGAATGGTGAGAGCTTTATATTTTAGGGAATCAGATATATTCTTTCTTATTTGATTTTTACTCTAGAAGTGGATATGATTTAAAGGAAAGGTATACCAATATTTTTAACATTTCTTAAAGATGTGAGACTATCTTCTGCATTTATGAGTAATATCCCTATAGTTCAGGAGTTTCTATATGTTTTGCCAGAGCAGTTAGTGACTTTACCGTCAGATAAAGAGGTAGAGTTTGAAAAGATATTTTTTAGGGTATTGCTTTGATCTCTACGATTTCATATGGAATGTCACCTAAGGAGCTTCATGAATTGAATGTTTAATTTCAGTAGTTGGTGGATGAATGCTTAATTTGTCCATTCTAGTGTGTCTCTATGGGGAGCACATGTATTATTTGTCAAGAAGAAGGACTATACCTTACATACGTGCTTCGACTACATGGATATGAATAAAGTTAGTATAAAAAATAAGTATCCTTTGCCCATGATTGATGACTTATTTGATCAGTTGGTTGTATGCTCAATATTTTTTAAGATTGATATGTGATATGGTTATTATCAGTTGAAAGTGGTAACAAAGGATGTGGTGAAGACTGCATTTAGCATGATGTACAAGATTATGAATTTTAGTTATACCTTTTGGAGTGACTAATGCCCCAACAATCTTTATGGATTTGATGAACATAATTTTCAGAAAGTATATGGACCATTCTGTAATCATACTTAGAAACGATATTCCGATTTATTTCAAATCCGAGAAGGAGCATGTAACACACTTGAGGACTATTCTAAAGATTTTTGAGGCAGCATTGGTTGTATGGTAAATTCTCGAAGTGTGAGTTATATATGAGGAACATTCATTTATGGGGCACATAGTGATAAGTGCAGGCTTTTCAATATATCTTCAAAAGATTCGGGCTATTTTTTATTGGCCAAGGCCCACTACAATTTCAAAGGTTTGTAGTTTCTTAGGCTTAGCTCACTATTATTGAAAGTTTGTTTATGGGCCTTCTTTGCATTTGACGAGACTGAGTTAGAAGTTAGTAGCTTTTATATGAACTCTAGAGTGTGAGGAGAGTTTTTAGCTGATGAATTATAGTTTGACTTTTGCTCCAATTTTTATTATTCCTTAATGTACGAAGGGGTTTAAGGTTTTAAGTGATGCTTCATTGAGAGGTTTGGGATGTGTGCTGATATAAAACAATATAGTGATTGCTTATGTATCTCGACATTTGAAACCACATGACATGAACTATCTAACGCATGATCTTCAGTTAGCAGCTATGGTATTTGCACTGAAGGATTAGAAGCATTACTTGTACGGAGTTAGATGTGATTTCTTTATTAACTATCAGAGCTTGAAATATTTTTTTACTCAGAATAATTTGAATTTGATATATATAAGGTGGTTAGAGCATATCAAAGTTTATGATCTATTTATTCAGTATCAATCTGGTAAGATGAATATGGTGGCAGATACTTTGAGTAGAAAGTCATTTACTAGTTCTCTTTCATTACTTACTTCTTTAAACCTTCTTATTTGAGATTTGTAGAAGTTGGAGATAAAAGTGGTATCCACTAATACAAATTCGAGTTGATTAGCTCACATGATTATTCAGTCTGCTCTATAGGAAAGAATTCAGGAAGCTCAACAATCATATATAAAGAATTTGAAGCTGAGTGGTCAGATTAAGGCTGATAAGAGACCTGGATTTTTATTATCTAATTATAGAGTCATTTTTTACAAAGATAGATTATGGGTTTCTTTTGTTGGTGGTCAAAGAGCTGAAATTTTACATGAGACACATTATTCATCTAGGAAGTAGTAAGATATATAGAGATTTGAATGGCCTATTTTAATGGTTTGGATTGAAGAGGAATGCAACAAAGTTTATTTCGAAGTGTAAGGCATGTCAGCTAATGAAGACTGAGCATAAGCAATTAGGTAGTCTTTTACAGTTGTTACCTATTCTAGAGTGAAAGTGGGAAGAGGTGACGAAGAATTTTATTATGGATTTTCCTAGATCGAGATAAAGGCATGATGTCACCTGGGTTGTAATTGACTATCTGACAGAGTCAGTGCATTTCATTCATATGGACAAATAATCTGAAAGGATTATTTAGGTATTGGAGAGTCTTTTAAACTTTGGCTGCAATTGCGAGGATCATATCATACTAATAAAGTTTGCATATAATAATAATTATCAGTCCAATATGGGTAGGGGTGTTAATTTTGGGTCATTGTTGGGTTCAGGTCAAACCCGAAACTAACATGACACTATTCAGGTCTACCTGAACCCGATCCGCTTTGGGTCCGTGTCAACCCAACACGGCCTAAATGACTTGAGGCCGACAAGAAATTGCTACTTTTTAGGACAAAAAATTGGTCAATTTCATATTTTCAGGTAAAAAACGGGTCAATCTCAGGTTTTCGAGTCAAAACAAGACAATTTCAGGTTTAAGGATCAAACCCAAACTTAACCCAATTTTTGAAATGGGTCAATTTATTGAACCTAAAACCGACTTGTTTCAAGTCCAGGTTAACCCTAACCCAAAATTTTTGGGTCGGGTTCGTGTCAGGTCAAATATTGACACCCCTACACATGGGTATTGCTTCTTACGAATTCCTATACGGGAGGAAGTGTATAACACTTTTGTCTTTAATAGAGGTGTGTGACTGTTTTGATTAAAAAAAAATATTTAAGTATATATAGTTTTAAAAATATATTAATTTTCTTTGAGAGAAATTAATTTTGAAATTTTTGTTTTGAAATCGAACGCAATATTAGGAACAACATATATCATCTCAAAAAGACGAGACTGTCGTTCATTAATAGGTTCAGATTACAAAGCTTTAAAGGATCATTAATTTTATAATCAAAATCAGGATAATAAAATGATATATCTCTCCAAGAAAAGAGGATATCATTTATTATCAATCCTTTGAATATAACGATAATGATCGTTTAATTGAAATTTCCCAAAGATAATTAATTAGAGGTTTTAAAAATTTTAATTTTGAAAATTAGATCTGGGTTACTAACTCTCCTACGAGCGCAAGCCCTCGTAGTTAATTACATCGTAAAAAAATTGGAATTTTCCTACGAATACTCTCGATTAAAATAGCGGTTTAAATTTTATTTAAGATTTCAAAGTTAGACATCAAAGGAAGAAAGGGGTAGGAATTTCAAGTGGTATTGGATCAAGTCTGAACACTTATTTTCAGAGTCAAATGAAGAGGAGTAGGAAGTGTTTTGAGATTCTGAATCATTTCAGAAACACTCCAGCCTATTCTAAATGTTGGGCTTAAATTTGATTGAAAGTGATTTTAAGGTTTAAGTGATCAATTTTATTAGAAATTTGGGATTCGATTCCCGGAGGTTGAGGTCTTATAGCCCGAGCTTGCCTCAGAATCTAAGTCTAAATTGGGTACTGAAAAAGTGCCCGAACCTAGCTAGTGCAATGTGAATCTGGTCTTACCCCGGCCTGGATTGGGGAGTCAGCTAAACCACCTAGGCGCTTTAAAAAACATGTATCAAGTCATTTAATGTTAGAGTGGGTAGGGACATTGTTTAAGAAAAGTTTTTGAGAATGGGGCCGACATCTATAGCGGATCCTAATTGGCCCCTTAACTTATGTTGGGTTTGATGCTTAAACAAATGCAATTAAGGGTTTAAAGGTTTTTAAGTTAGTTGCTAATATGATGCATGCTAATCGACTCTATTAAAAAGTTTGAATTTGAATGAATGCTATGAAATGAAAACTTCTGGCGGTCCCGGGCTTATTTCTTAAAACGTTAGAGTTACTATGTTGTCTAAAAAATTTTATTTAATTAAAGTAAAAGAATTTTATTAAATCCTTAAGAGCCTACAATCGGATTCCAGGTCAAATCAAAATCAGCGTACAGGTAAAAAGACGAGAAAAGCAGGTATCTCTAATGCGCAATCAATTTAAATAAATAAATCAAATTAAATATATCAAATTGAATGTCCGTAGGCAAGTGCCCCTTATTATTACATCACAGAATTGCAAGAAAGTAAAGTGGCCGGACACCACTGACTACAACCCGGATTTCTAATCCTAAATCAAATGACTTTGAGATTTGGGATTCTTCTCGTTGTCCATTTCTTCGTCTTCTCACGAACATCTTGATTCGTAGGTTTTGAATATCCAAATGAAAAGAAACTCCCCTTTGATCAGGGTGTTATCTTTTCTCTTTGGATATTTGAAAAGTATCCTAATTTGACTTCCAAATGGAAGAAGACTCTCCCCTTTAGGGATGTCTTCACCTCTTTGGAATTCAAATTGGATATTTATATCCCAATCTCAAATCATTTTAAATAATTACAACCATATCAAATCAAATTTAAATTAATAAAAATTGAAAAATCTAGACTCGATCCTGCAAGGTTATACTAATAATCAGCAGTTGTATATATTCCCAAGCAGTTATAATATGAAAATTGAAATGCTTTTTTTTTTTCCACACTTGGCCATGCTCTTTTTATTTAAAGGGGGTCTTAAGCGCGGCAGGTACATGTGCAAAGAGTATATAATAATTTCTTTATTAATTACCCCCTTTAATTTCAGCTCGTTGTATGAGCATGGCCACCTGCATAAGATTGCACAAGTATAATTCGTCCCTAACCTAGGGGTAAATCTAACGCATAATCAATCACAGAGTGCAGGAAATAAGTAAATAAACACATCAATTCTACACTAGTAAATAACATGCAGTAAAAGCTCGAAAAATACGGCACACAACTGCAGAAAGTAAAACACCGGCCTATCCTAAAACTAGAGTCGGTGGTCCTAGCAAACCATCTAAAGTGTGTGGGGTAGGTCGTGCGGTTTTGATATATCCTAAATGGGATATTTGATTGAAATTGCTTAAGGTTCGATTGATTGAAAGGCTTAAGGGATTTAAGTTTGAGTTTAAGTATTAATGGCTTGAAGTTAATTTTAAAATTAATTCTTAATTATTTATTGAATACCACCTTTATTTCACACCGAGGACGTGAAGTTTATTTCACCTTCCTTGGGGCTAAGTTAATAGCCTCGTAGGCCTGGGTTACCTAGTGGTACCCGGTATAATTAAGTATTTTAATTGGTTAAGGTTCAAAATTTAATGAATTTTAATCAAAATTGATTGGTTGCTATTTTTAAGAGTTAGTTAATGAATTCTGGAGTTTTAAAGACAATTTTGAATTTTAAGAATTTCTAGAATATTTTAATCACTTAATTAAAGGTTCAAAAATTGACTTTTTGATTAAGGGTGTTTTCTGGAATGTTTGTATTTTATTAAAATACTAGACCTTACTATGATCAGGTAGAAGGTAAGTACGTTGAAATCGGATTTTTCTATATTTTATTACGAAGGTTTGAAGTTTTGAACTAGTTTTGACCTAGAGTTGACCGATTTGTTGACTTTTTGAATTTAATGCTTTTCTGGAATTTTAACATTTTTAATAAATATTAGGCACTATTATGAGTTGAATGGAAGTGAGTTTATTCAATTTGGATTTTTCTTGAATTAGTTATGAATATTTGAAAATTTGACTATTTAATGAAATTTTGAAAATCCTTAATTAAAGGCCCCTCTTGTGATTTTGCTCCAAATGAGATCCCAACTCCTTGAAATAATCTCCAAATGTCAGGAATTACCTAAGAAGAGATTCCCAAGTGTTTGAGAAATTTTTGGAATTTTTAATTATTATTAATTAATTATATTAATTAAATATTGAATTTTAATTAAAATTGAATTAAGATTTAATTTGATGTCAATTGAAATTGGTTTTAATTTTCATTGGTTAAGGGCTTGATTCTGGTCAGTTAGAAATATTATACATAATTTTTGAATTTAAAATGGATTTATTACATTTTTTGGAAGAATTAAAGCTTAATTAAGGGTTAAACTTAGGAAAATCGATTAAGGGACTTAATGATTTCTAAAATCAGTGAAACGTTTCCCTAAGGCTGAGAATGTCACTACGTTGATTTATTACATTTTTTGGAAGAATTAAAGCTTAATTAAGGGTTAAACTTAGGAAAATCGATTAAGGGACTTAATGATTTCTAAAATCAGTGAAACATTTCCCTAAGGCTGAGAACGTCACTACATTAAAGTGTTCAAAGTTTTGAGTCAATAGGAGGTGAATCCTAATTATTGGAAATATTCTAAGTTCTCCAAACACATTTCTTTAATTATTGTCCTTAGTGACACTAAGTTTAATAGGGTTTGAATTGAAGTTTTGACTAACCCTTGATCAAATACATGTTACACATACATAAGCACAATCAATTCCTAAATATAGGAGAGCCTTACACTATGTGGTGTGTGCACAACCTAAGCATGCAAAAATTGACGATAATTAAGGTAACGAAGTTTTGATTAGTGAATGATTATAAAATAATCACTCACTAATCATTCCCCAAACACTTCTATTCAATCAAGCCTAATCTATATTTAAAATTTCAAAGGGATCTCTCAAGTCCTCAAGGATTTAAATATATGTAGTTTGAAAGTAGATTTTAAAATATATAAATATTTAAATATATATATATATATATATATATATATATATATATATATATATATATATATATATATATATATATATATATATATATATATATATATATATATATATATATATATATATATATATATATATATATATATATATATATATATATATATATATATATATATATATATATATATATATATATATATATATATTAAAATAAAGATAATTAAAAAAATTATTAAAAGAAATTTTGAGGGGTTGAGAGACCCACTGATTTCAAATTTATTAGGATAATAAGTTTTTAATTTTCAAAATATTCAATATTTAATTAAATATTAATAAACTATTAAAATACTCACATAATTCAAATTAATATCAAAATTTACTTAAATAATTTTGAAATTTTTTCTGGAAGTTTAAAATAGATTAAAATATTCTTCTTAAAATTTTGAAAGCATTTGAATTTATTTTACTTAAATAATAATTAAAATAATCACATAATCAATATTTGAAATTACTCAAAATATGTAGCCTATTTTAAAGTGATTTTATTTTTAAATTAAAGGTCTTGAAAAACTGAAAAGTTTGATATATTATATGGATTTTTTTGATTTTATTTGATTTTTTAATGATTTTTTGAAGTTTATGTTAATTAAATAATTAAAATAAATCAAATGACGACTTTGGCGGTTGAGTGGCCATGCGGTGACTTCCCATTCGACGGGACAAAATGCGTGGCGGCGGTCAAGTGGGCCCCGCTCACTTATCCAGCGCGGCATCGAGCTAAGCCGTTAGATCACACGCAGTTTTGATCTAGCAGTCAAGATCAAGCCATACAGTCGATCTCAATCCAAAGGAATCGAACGGTTAAGATGGATCCCGCTATTTCAAATGGACGGAGTGGATTGAGCTGGAAGAAGCTTTGTTTGGCGAATTGCCGTGCTCGGACCGCTCACGGGGAGGCAAGATCACAGCCGTTGATCATGCAATCAACGGCTGAGGTGTTACGCTGTCCAGCTAAACCTAACCGAGCTCTAGAACATGTTTTTTAGCTCGTTCTTTCAACCCAGGCAATGAAATTAAACGAAATTTAAAACATAAATTAAAATACTGAACAGAAATTTTGGGGAATCAATTTTATAGCCTAAGATGCATTAAATCGAAAGCTATTTAAACTAGGTGTCTTAAACTAGGGTTAGAGTTTTACATCGCTTTAATGGACGGATTGAACCGTTTAATGAATTGTTGCATTTGTAGGCTGTCCACGCTCCATTTTGTAGAAGACCCCTTGCCTAAATAACGCCTAGATTGAGCGCAAAAGAAGCTCGAACGGATTGCCCTTATCTCGCCGGAAAGATGGTCGCCGGCGACTTTGACAGGTGAGATTGGGCAAAGAATCAATGGAGGGAAGTATTTAGAGCTAAAGGGAACTGGTGGAGAGCTCTGGGGTTATTTTGGAAGAGAGATAAGGCTAGGGTCTCAATGATCATTCAAAATAGGGTATTGCCCTATTCAAACTCAACCTAATCGAATGGAGGGTCTTGATTGCTTAAGAGGGACTCTAGGATGCTGCCACCTGTCCATGGAGTAGTTGGGAGCAGCAGGCAGGACGGGTGCAAGGACAATGAGGTGGAAAGACTCTTTTGTTCATACTTGAGCACATGGGTTTGATTCAAGCCATTGGATCTTATTCTAAGGGTTAAGAATAGCTTTAGGAAGGTTCTAGAGTATATTTAAATGGCTGGAATGGGATTAAATGGGTTGTATTAGCTTAAGGAGTTTGTTTAACCACCCTTGGCTCATTTAAAACCTCATGTTGACTGTTTGACTGGTCAAACAATCAAACCTTGATGAGGTGGCAGTAAAGAGGAGAGCTTGAATGCTGATTGGACTAAGTCTTGAAGGTATTGATTGAAGATATATGAAGGTTCAATCAAAGCCATAGGTATTTGACCAAGCATATGAGTTAACTTGGTCCAATAGGCTAAGGTTTGATTCAAAGTGAGTTGGAAAATATTCCATGCATCAATTGGAATGGATTTGAATTGGTTGGATGTGCTTTCAAGGTTTAAATAGGTCGTTTGGATCAAATGAACCTATATGGTCCTTTAATGGGCTTTGGGTCAATCCTGGTTGACTTGGTCAACCAGATGGGTCCGGAGTCTGAAAATGGGTTCAACAGATTCAAAATAACATTTTGAGTTTAGTGGATGTGGTCCCAAGTCCTAGGGAAGTCATTTGGTTCAAAATGTCTGTTTTTGACCCTTAAGGGGTATTTTGGTCATTTTGACACCTGGTTAACTGGGGTCAAAGTGGGTCCAGAAAAATACAGTTTAATGTTCAACATATTAAGATTAAAGATCTGTAAGTGACTAGAGGCTTTGGTGAAGGTTCTAAGGTTAGAATATTCAAAGTGATAGGTCCAGTGGCATAGGCTGTAAATATTTGAAGGTTTTACAGCCTATGGATTTTAATTAAGTTTTTGAGGTTAGAGACCTCAGAATGGGCTCAAATTTGGAGGGTTGCCTCCAGAGATATGTCCCATCAGTATGCAATTGATAGACTCTGAATCGGAGGTCATTTAATTGGGTTTCAAAGTGTTTGAAATTTCAATGGAAAAGGCCTTTAGGACAAAACCTTTGGACCTTGGATTTGACTTGATTGACCTAAGATCTAGGTAGGTCCTAAGGTCTGAATATATCTTAAAGTTAGGAATCTAGAAGGATCCTAGAGCCTAAGAAATTCCTTGAACTTGGAGTCTAGAAGAAGTTTAGGATCTATAGTAGCTCCTAAGGTCTAAGCTCTAGAAGAATCCTAGCATAGATCCTAAGGTCAAGATTCTAGGAGGATCCTAGAGTTTAAATTAATTTGGAAATTAAATTAATTTAGGATCAAGAGTAGTCCAAGTGACCTCATACAAAAATGAGGTCAACAGTGACAGATATGTGGAATTAGCTTTTATAGATGACGCTACAACCAAGATAAATTAGAGAAAAATTGAGAGCTGCAAAAGATAGACATAAAAATATTATGATAAAAAACACAAGCTTGTAGAATTTCATGTTCGTGATTTTGCTTATGTCAAAGTCAGCTCGATGAAAGGTGTAAATAGATTTGAAAGAATCAGTAAGCTGAGTTCAAGGTATATTAGACCTTTTGAGATTGTTGAGAGGATTGGTAGTTATGCTTATAAGTTATTATTACCCGGTTATATGTTAGATATACACAATGGATTTCATGAATCATCTCTAAGGAAGTAGGTATATGATTCTGGAAAGATATTATCTACTGATGATATTGAGATTTATCCAAACCTTCACTATAGAGAATAGCCATATAGGATTCTACGGCATAATATCACTATATCATAAAAATTGAGGATCAAATAGATTTTGATAGTTAAGGTGCAATATGAGCACAAGACCACCATGCCAGAGAGGATACTTGAGAAAATGAATATAGAATGAGACAATTATATCAATGTTTATTATGACTTAATTTGGTTTAAGAAATTCGAGGATGATAAATTTTTTTTTAAATAGGCAGAATGTTTAACTTAAAAATTGACAAAAGATATTTTTTATGTAACAGTCAAAAATTATTTTGAGAGTCATTATAAGTCCAAATCAGAAATCGTCTTTACAAAAAATAAATATTATTGTGCTTTAGTTTTACAATTTTTTTATATATTTTGTCACTATTAAAATTCCTTAAGAAATTTGCACATAACGGTACAAGTGGGGATTTTGAGATCGTTAAGTGTCCATTTTACAAATTGATATTACAAGACTGTTCTAAATAAAATGAGCTATTTTATTGATATTTTTCTATAATTTTGAATAAAAAAAGATTTTTATACTTAAAGTTGATTATATTATAATTATTAATTTATTATATTATTAACAAAATTCTTAAGCATTAAAATATCAAATCCCATTCGTTTAAGCCATTTAAGGTTCACATATAATGATTTTTTTTTTGAAAATAAGAGAAAATATAAGTTTGATTCTATTAATAGAGTCATAAAGATATATAAAAATTTAGGTTAAGAGCCATTCTGATAAACAAAATACCATCTTATAATTCATTTGATTTTTGTTCCAGCTTTTGCTTTAGTTTTAGTCTTAGTTCTGCGTATAGTACTTTTTTAGCACAGTTTTTTTTAGTTTTCTTTTAGTTTAGTTATTAATTTTTGTTTTAGGTTGTGATTGTTTATTGAGCCGTGTTAGCTCATTCTTGCTTTTGCTTTCATTTTTCAAGTCAGAAGAAAGATAAAGAGCGAGCTGGGTAGTTTGAATATTATGCTTCAATCTGCGTTGTATGCATATTTTGGTTAGTTCTGATTTTTTGTATACTTGGTAGAGTTTTGAAGAGATTTGATGAATTTTTTGGCTGAGGTAAGTCTAATTCGAGAATATGCAGAGGAGATGAAAGTTATGCTAAGAAAGAGGAGGAATAAAAGTAAGAAATAATAACTTACGACTCACAAAAAACTTTCGGAGATTTGCAACAAAGTTTCATCAAAAAGTAGATCTATCACCAAGCATTTTCACTTGAAATTTATACAAGAAAAAATAAAATTTATTTAATATAACAGAAAGTATAAAGTTAAGTCCTATTTATAAGACTTTTCAAGCCATACAAATTAAGTAAGTTTTAGAAACCAATAAAATTTAACTATACCGATAAGTAACTTGACCTAATTTAAAGGGAGAGAAAATAAGAAAAATAAATTAAAATTGGAAGGCATGTTCATAAAGTTAATCTATATATATTATTATTACCAATCTATTGTTCATAAAGTTAAATAATGATGGTTGAATATACTTTTTTTATAACAATTTTAATAAATGAGAAATAAGCACACTTTATGAATTTTTTTTTTCATAACACTATTTCATGATCCTTATTTATCTTTCATTCCCTATATATAATTAATTTATTTAAATTTTTGACTAATTTTATCATAAATTACTATTAGTAGAGTATTTAAATTTAGATAATTTATATAAAATAATTGACATAAGCACAATTAAAAGGAAAATACTCATTTAGTTCTAAAACAATTAAGGTTTCGTTTGGGACGACTTTTTTATTGCTTTCTAAAATGGAGTTTTAGTACAAAAATAAAAAAATTTGTACTAAAACTCCGTTTTAGAAAGCAATAAAAAAGCCGTCCCAAACGAAGCCTAAAACTAATCAGCCAACTTATATAATTATAATTGATACGTCATCTCAAAATTATCTTAATCGGACACGAATCTCGATGCAAAATCAAATTGGAAACTTCCGAAATTAATTTTGGGAGCATATGAACTCCGATTTCAGCGAGCTTATAGTCGAACTGAGCGTCTCAGAAATACGAACCTAACGACACCAAGATCAACCCAATCCGAGCCCAAATGAGTCCGAATCATGGGTTCAAAGCGCTGTTGTAAGGTTCAAACCGCAATTTGAGTTACCAAACGGTCTCCGATTTTGATGAGCTTATACTCGAATCGAGCGGCTCGACGAGACGAATCCAACGAGCCCAAGATCATCAAATTCAGAAATCATTAAGGCCTTCAAATGTCCAACGAACGGTGTATGATCAAAGGATTCGATATCGGCCGTTCATTCAGACCACTCCCAATTCGCCCTTGATCTCACGCCTATTTACGGGCTATGCCACTCCAGAAAAACTATAAATAGAGCCCTCATTCTACACAAGAGGGGGGAGGTGAAGAGAGAGAAGAAGAAGAGGAGAAAGGGGAAAAGGAGATTCCTCACCTCCTCGACCACCGCCGGAGCTCTTCCTGCCGCCTGAAGACGCCGGAACTCTGCCGGATATTCGGGAGAACGCCAGAATACTTCCCAACTTCAATGGGATGCTGAAATTCTTCCCAATTTACAAGAGAGTTCCCTCCTGACGCCGAAACTCCGCCCAAGTGAAGCCGGAGTTCTCCTCTGCCACCAAAGACGTCGGACTTCTATCCGACGTCGGACCTTCACTCTTCGCCAAGTTTCTACCCGACGCCGGACTTCTACCGGTTATCGGACTTCGCTGGACGTCTATGCGAAGATGCATTTCTTTCAATGGCTGGACTTCTACCTGACGCTGTCCTACTGATCTTCGTCGTCAGACTACAGTCCTTCCGACCCCTGTCGCCAGCCGACTACGATCCTCCTGACTTACGTCGCTCGCCGACTATAGTCTTTCCGACATCCGCCGCCCGTTGAATACGGTCCTCCTGACTTATGTCACCCGCCGACTGCAGTCTTTCTGACCTCCGTCGCCCGCCGACTACGGTCCTCCTGACTTACGTTGCCCGCCGACTACAGTCTTCCGTCGCCAGCTGACTACGGTCCTCCTGACCTACGTTGCCCGCCGACTGCAGTCCTTCTAACAAAGCGAACATGTCAATAGTGATTCTTTATATTTACATCATGTAATGTACTCCATAAGATGTACATCAAGCTAACCCCTTCCACCAAGGAAGGGCCTCATTTGTAATCGACTGCAATACTAGTGGATTCGTTCAAACTGGGCTAGGCCCCGTGGTTTTTCCCCCCTTTTACAGGGGTTTTCCACGTAAAAATCTTGGTGTCTCATAAATGCTAGACCCTCTCTCCTTATCTGATTGCGTGCCGGATTTTCGTACAATGCTAAGACGTTAAATATGATATTTCTCTACCGCCGCGAATACTCCTGGACGCAACAATAATTATGCAAACCATCTTATATATATTTTATAATTAAAAAACTCAATCAACTATCATTTATGATGAGTATAATTTATGAATATTTATCAAATTAATGATTAGTTGATATTTTATAAAATATATGAAGAAAATAAAAATTATCAATTAATTTTAAAAAGTTCATAGTTTTATTTTTGCATTTTAATTATTAAAATCATTAATCTCATTTTACTAATTTAAAAGTGTGAAAAAAATTAAGATATTTATTTTCAAAAAACATAGTATTTATTCATAACTATTAATTGTAAAATTATCATTACATATTTTTTTCATATTTTAAACACTTTGAAATCATTTAAAGCGTACATTAAATTTATAAACCATTAAATATTTATATAATTGAAAAAAAAGATTAAAAAATTAGCATTACTATTTGATACTTTTAAGTTTTTTACAGCTCATTTTGATCTGTTTGTTGAGAGCTTTGACTACCAACTAAAAGATTTTGGATTGAAAGTTTTCATTTGTGATGTGTACATAAATTTATCTTAAATTGACCTAAATATATTAAGGCTTCATTTGGTATGACTTACTTATTATTTTTTAAAATAAATTTTTAGTTAAAATTTTTTATTAAAAAAATAATTTAGAAAACAATAAATTTTGTTTTTCAAAAGAAGACAAATTTTTTTAATTTTGTACTAAAACTTCGTTTTAGAAAGCAATAAAAAAGTCATCCCAAACAAAGCCTAAAAAAAAAAGTAAAAAGAACTTTCGAGTTTCAACCGAGCTGCCCTAAGTGATCTAATCCAATCACTATATAAGGACAGTAAGATTTCAAGAAAATGCGTTTCTTGTCCTATTATCGATTCCTCGTCCCAGCGACCTATTGTGTGGCTTCGTACGCGGGGCGACGGCCCAGGAATCTGACGCCGTTACGGGAACTGCGGTTGCCCTTCTTCTCCTTTTTCTCTTACAGTCTCACTCCCAGACTGATAGATTTGGATCCGATCATACGGAGATACAACCATCAAATCGACACTAACACCGAACTCAAAAAGGCTATTTAACTCTGCCACTCGCGAGCCTCTTATTTCTTCTCTGACCGTCTTCCGTCTGGCTGAAAGCGGCAATGTTCCATGACAACTCGGGCTCCAGTAATGGGCATTATAGAGTCGGGCAGCAGCGAGAAGGCCGACCGCGAAGAGGGCGAGGCGGGACTGGCGGCGGCTTTAGGGCATCACACTACAGCCAGCAGTCCCAAGAGAGGAGCCCTATTCCCCCGTGCACTGAGTATGATAAGGCATACTTTCAGGCTTACTCGGACATCGCAATCCATGAAGAGATGATCAAGGTATTCGCATCATTTCGTTATTGTGCTTTTCTTCTTCGGTGTTATTGCCTCGAGATTGGTCTAATAGTTTTGTGAGAGCCGGAACTTCTTGGTGGAATAGGGGTTTTTCTATGGTCGATAACCCAAGGTCAAATGAACTAGCATTGTTTCAGAATATACTGTAAATATACAACCAATACATAATTCGAAATAAAAATGCTACCCATAAAAAAATTCCCGTAGAACATTTTGAGCTGGCAGACCTTAGTTATGAATACTCAATTACTCACCCATATTAGTATCAGAATAGTCAAATTCATGATTGATAATTGTATTAAAATGGCAATAAACCAGGTACGCGGTGTTGACTGAGCTGTGTTGTTCAAAACTTGAACTAATTGGCTAAAAAATGACGGACTGATTGCCTAGAGTTGTAGAGGGCATGTTGCTTTCCCATCTTTCCCACCCTTTTCCCAAAGAAAAATATTCTGGGTTCATTTTTAAGACAAAACTCTTAACCATGGTAGGTGTTACTGTGCCAACAATTAACACAAAAAATTTCACTGCATATTTTATACTTGAAATGGTGTAGGTGTGATTATAGATAAGAATTTGAAGGATAATATCGTAAAAGTTAATAGAATTGAAGATAGAATTATAGGTTTAAAGATTATTGTTGATACTAAGATTATTAATATTATAAGTGCTTATGTTCCTCAATTAGGTTTGAATATGTGTTCAAAATTAAAATTTTGGAATGTCTTAGAAGAATTAATAAAAAAAATATCTCTTTGAAGAAAAAAATTTATTGGAGATTTAAATGGACATGTTGATAGAGAGGTAGATGATTTTAAAAGTATTCATAGTGGCTATGAGTTTGGAGCTATTAATGAAGGTGGTAAGATCATATTGGATTTTTCTTTAGTTATGATTTTGTAATTGCTAATATTTTATTAAAAAAAAGAGATAAACATCTCATCACTTATAAGAATAGATATAGTAAAACTTAGATTGATTATTTTCTTATAAGAAAAATAGATTCTTTAGATTGCAAAGATTGTAGAGTTATTTCGAGTGAAAGCTTATGTACCTTTAAAATCCCAGCCATCCCTTAATACTTGATCCCACAGCCAAGATGGGAATTCATGGGAGGCTTACCTAGATCATGCTGATTATATTAAATCCTAGTCATCCCTTGTCACGTGATCCCATAGCTAGGATAGGAATCCTTCGGAGGCTCACCTAGATCACGTCGATCTCCTCTATATTTGGATGACTGATTTAGGAAAGATTATATTAAGGGAATTATGCAATATTACATAGTTATTTGTTTTTTTATTAAGACATATTGTATAGATCTATAAATTCCCATCATCGACCTTAATTGCCATTTTCGGTATCTTGAGGGCTACTGTTCAACATAGCCTTCATTGCTGCCCCACACCTTATAGGCTTGATTGATATAGCCTTTATCACTATCATTTGCCGTTGTCGCATTGTCTGAAGCTAATTCCTCCCAATGTTTTGACAAAATGGAGGACTCTATGGTGCACTTAGGACTTGATAACTTTACTTTTTTGTGACTAATTACTAAGCTGAGAATGACAGATCTGTGTTCTCCAGCTTGAGGGGCAGTGTTAAAATCTCAAACGTCCCTTAACACTTGATCCCACGACCAAGATGAGAATTCGTGGGAGGCTCACCTAGATCATGCCGATCTTTGTTAAATCCCAACCATCCCTTGACACGTGATCCCACGGCCAGGATGGGAATCCATGGGAGGCTCACCTAGATCATGTCGATCTCCTATATTTGGGTGGCTGATTTAGGAAAGATTATATTAAGGCAATTATGCATATAAAAAGTTATTTGTTTCTTTATTAAGACATCTTATATAGACCTATAAATAGAGATAATTTTGTATAATAAATTTAAATATATTTTCCTATCTAATTCTCTGAATTTAATAATACCCAACATCGCTTATTAGTTTTAGACTTTAATGTAGGGGCAAAAGATAAAGTAAAATGTTGTTCTAGAATTAAATGAGGGCATTTAAAAAATATTTTTGAGAGTAAGGTTCTAGATCTTAATAGAAGATTCATTAAGAACTTTGATACCATTGTATCTCATATCACTGATTGTCTTAAGAAAGGGGATTTTCACTGGACTACGGTTGCCACCAAAGCCTTTGAAGAGATTAAGAAAAGAACAGTGGAAGCCCCAGTGATGAGAATTCTTGACTTCTCTAAGATTTTCGAAGTTACCTGTGATGCTTCAGGGGTTGGAATTGGAAGAGTGCTGTCCCAGGAAGGTCACTGATGAGGGCATCAGATTTCGACATGTGTACCATCGCCGGGGACGACGATCGACGGCCTTGATTCAGAGCCTTTATTTGTGATGTTTTAGTTTTCTTTTCATTAGTATTATTTCATGTTTTTTGTTTGTACCCCTATGAGGGATGTAGTACTTATTGTAGCCCAAGGGCATTTTTGTCTTTATGCTTTTATTTCTTGTCAAGCCTATATATAAGGCTTTTTGTCATTGTAATGGAATTATTGATGAATGAAAGAAAATTTTCCCTTGTTTGTTCTCTTTGTGAGTTCAATGACGTAGAGATCTCTTAGTGAGTTCTCGTGTGTTCTCTTTGTGAGTTCGCGTGTGTACACCAACGGAGATTTGAGATCCTTAATCCTTGTCTCCCCACCACCAAGACACCAAGTGGTAAGAGAAGCAGGAAGAAGCCGAGCCCCTCCCCATCCCCGTTTTTCCTCACTCCACCCGCCGACCACCCAAGCTTTGCCGGCCACCACCTTGCAGCCGGCCACCACCTTGTGCCGGCCACCTTCTACTTTCCCTCTCACCACCTCTCTTTGAAATTTGAAATCTCAATTTTCAAATTTTCTTTCCAAATTTGAAACTTCTATTTTTGGAAAGTTTGGGAATGAAACCAATTAATTAAATTTAAATTAATTGGATTTCATTTCAAATTTCCTAGTCATTATTTCATATTTGGTAACTCTCTTTTCCCCTTCCATAACCCCCTCTCTCCATCATTGCCGCCGGCCCCAATAATGGGATTTCCCATTGATTAGGCAATCAATTCCCCCCCTCCATCCTCTTGATTTGGCGGAAATTCAAATCAAGTCTAATTATCCTCCCCCTCCACGTCATACCCAAATAAAACTGAATATTATTTCAGTTTTGGTTTTATTTTCAAAACCTACTCCTATTGCCTCTACCGCCGGCTCCCTTGCATGCTCCCCATAATTGCAATTCCAATTAATGCCTTAATTACATCAATTGCAATTTCAAATTTCCCTAAACTCTCCCACCTAATACTCCTAAACTGAAATCAGATTTCAGCCGTGCACACCAAGCCGCCCCTCTCCTCCTTGCTTTCCCGCTGGCCGACCCCCTCCCTTAGCCAAGCCGCCGTTCCACCCTTCCTCCTTGGAAGATCTTGCTTGCGGCGACGTTCCGGATCCAATCCAAGGATGCATGGACGTACCCGAATGGAATTTCGGATTTGAATACGACGACCACTGGCGAGTGGACATCCTCCGATCTCCTTTCTTTGACGTCGGATTCGACTTCGACGACACCGTCGAGGAGTATTTGGCCCGGATCGTACCCACTCTCATAGAGACCGTCGACGATCATTTTTCAGTCTACACTTGGATCGTTGAAGGAAGACGCATTGCAACACCTCCACGACCCGCGCCAACCTCTTCCTCCCTACGGATCTACGACACCTTCGCCCTAGGAGTGATCTCTTCCATCGTGTGGTTCTTCTTCTCCCAACAAGCCTAGGGGTAGGTAAATGAGAGCGGCCTCAAGGTGAGACAATCGCTTTGTTAACCGCGGGATTCAAGTTGGACACTTCATTTGCTTTGTGTTTATTGAAGTTGTTATCTTTTTGTGGTCTTGCTAATTTAGGTGTAAGTGCTTGCCTAACCGTAGTTAACAACTTAGATTTCCGAAAAGCTTGAATTGGGAATAAGATTAAATTTGCAATTTTTATACTTGAATAATCTTTTGTTAAATTTCTAAATTCAAATCCTGGATTTACATCAGTCACCCTGTTGCCTATTTCAGCGAGAAGCTGAATGGCATCTGGCAAAGCTATTCCACGTATGACAAAGTGTTATATGCCGTGATCCAGTCCAATATCGTTGGAGACACAACCTGCTCCCACAGGAGTTCGTTATCTTTTCATATCATGAGCTCTTCGTTATGTCAACTCGCAGAAGAAGTTGAATGCACACCATGGCCGTTGGATAGAGTTCTTACAGGAGTACACT
Source organism: Dendrobium huoshanense (assembly GCA_016618105.1). Classification (NCBI taxonomy): domain Eukaryota; kingdom Viridiplantae; phylum Streptophyta; class Magnoliopsida; order Asparagales; family Orchidaceae; genus Dendrobium; species Dendrobium huoshanense. Next base: position 32,053,968 of record CM028354.1, on the reverse strand, counting down.
TACACTCTTAGGCACAAAGCGGGAGTTGAGAATAAGGCTGCCAATGCCCTCAGTCGTCGCATGATGGCTACCTTTGAGATGAGGGCAGAAGTCATTGGGTTTGAGCAAGTCAGAGAGGATTACTTGGAGTGCCCTGACTTCAAGGAGATTTATTCCCTTTTATCCACAGGCAGCGAGCGCCTTGTGGATTTTTCTCCTTGAGGATGGATATTTATTCAAAGCTCGGAACCTTTGCATTCCGAGCACTTCCCTTAGGGAATTCCTCGTTTGGGAACTTCTTGTTGGAGGTCTCATTGGACATTTCGGTTGTGACAAGCTATTGAGGCTTTAGAGTACCGTTTCTTCCAGCCTAGCCTGAAGAAAGATGTGGGCAAGATGGTCAGTAGATATCACACGTGTCAACTAGCCAAGCAATGAAAGCAGAACACAGGTCTCTATATTCCATTACCAGTTCCCAGTTGTTTATGGTTGGATGTCAGCATGGACTTCGTTCTTAGCATGCCCAATAATTATCGCAGGAATGATGCTATATGTGTTGTAGTTGACCGTTTCTCCAAGATGACACATTTCATACCTTGCTCCAAAACATCCGATGCCTCACTTGTCGCCAAGCTGTATTTTAATGAGGTGATTAGATTGCATGATTTGCCCAAGACCATTGTATTTGATAGAGATGTTAAATTCATGAGTTATTTCTTGAAGACCCTATGGATGAAGATGGGTATTAAATTGCAGTTTTACATAGCCTTTCATCCTTAGAGTTATGGCCAGACGGAAGTGGTCAATAGGAGTCTAGGAAATTTATTGAGGACCTTAGTAGGTGAGCACGTTAGAGACTGGATTCCAAGCTCCCCACGACTGAGTTTGCTTATAATAATTATATGCACCGCACCACTGGTCTAAGTCCCGCTGAGATTGTTTATGGGTACAAGCCTAAGCAACCTTTAGATCTCATACCCATATGCCCTAGGTATAGGATTTATGAGTCTGCATGTTCATTTGCATCGCATTTGCATGATTTACATGAGGAAATTACACATCGTATTGAATAGAGCAATGCAAATTATAAACTTCACGCCAATCTTAAACGAAGATTCAAGACATTCAAGGTGGGTGATTCAGTGATTGTTCGGATCCGTCCGGAACAATTTCTGAAAGGGACCATTAAGAAATTACATGTTAAAAGTGTGGGATCATTTAAAATAATCAAGAAAATTAATGATAATGCCTATGTGGTGGATCTGCTTGTAGATTTTAATATTAATCTCTATTTTAACATTGAAGATTTAGTATCCTATGAGGGCCCAGAGTTTAATCCACCCAATCCACTACATAGTGAGCCTTGTGTGACCCTACCATATAAAAACTCAATCTTTCCTCACTTTCAAATATTCCTAAATCACATATTGTGGAGAAAGTTGACATTATTTTAAACAATGATATCATTTCCACGAAAGAGGGTGGACGAAGAAGGTACTTGGCTAAGTGGAGAGATAAACCAGAGACAAAGGACACTTATCTAGAGCGCGAGGAGCTCAAGAGGATTGATCCGGATGTGCTGGAGATCTATGAGAGCACTCAGGATGCATATTTGATGGAGTCGAGATTTTTTTCACCCCGGAAGAATGATTAGGACATTCGGCCGTAGAAAGTTTATTAGAGGAAGGATCAGAGATCTACGACTATGATCAGATTACTCTATTTTTGAGCATTTATTTGTATTTGATTTATTATGTGCTATTTTCGTTTTTACCCCCATTTGAGGGAGTAGATTTATGTAACCCCAGGGGCACTTTGGTCATTTGATATTTTTATTGTATTTTGTCTATTTATAGGCCTCACCTCCGCCTTTGGAGGGATGATAATTATTATGAATGAAAATTTATGCATTTTGTGTCTTGTTGTGTTTGAGAGCCTTGAGAGTTCTTGTGAGAGCTTATGTGAATTCCTTAGGTGAGGCCAAAGTAAGACCCGTGACCCGTTAGCTGTAGGAAGTGTCTGGGCTCATGGTTTATCTCCGCCTCCCCTATTGAGTTTGCCGCTACCATCATCTCCTCCCAAAGCTCCAACCAACCCTCTCCCTTCTCCTCCTAGCCTTGACCAAGCTCAACCTCCTCACATTCAAGCCTAGCCGAGCCATCACCCCCATACTTCACCTTGGCCGATCCTTCACAACACCTCCCTCTCCTCATCATAGTCGCAGCCCCTCTTTGTCCTTGGCCGAAACTTTCATGACCCCTTCTCCCTACTTTCCTTTATCCAAAATTTCAAATTAATCCTCCATCTATTTTCTAAATTAGCCTAGTTATAATTTTGAAAATCTGAATTCAAATTTGAATTCTCCTAAAAGCCTTGAATTCCTCTCCTAAATTGTTGGGTTATGTTTGAAAATATATCCCAATCAACCAATCTAAAATTTAATTGGAGATCCTAGTTAATTTCACTTCCTAAATTAGCCTAACGTTAATTTTGAAAATCTGAATTCAAATTCGAATTCTCCTAAAAGCCTTGAATTTCTTTCCTGAATTGTTGGGTTATGTTTGAAAATATATCCCAATCAATCAATCTAAAATTTAATTGAAGATCCTAGTCAAATCCTCTTCTTAAATTAGTCTAGCATTAATTTTAAAAATCTGAATTCAAATTCGAAATCTCATAAAAGCCTTGAAGTCCATTCCTAAATTGTTGATTTATGTTTGGAAAGATATCCCAATCAACCAATATGAAATTTAATTGAAGATCCTAATTAATTTCTCTTCCTAAATTAACCTAGCGTTAATTTTGAAAATCTGAATTCAAATTCAAAATCTCCTAAAAGCTTTGAAGTCCCTTCCTAAATTGTTAGATTATGTTTGGAAAGCTAGCACAATCAACCAATCTAACAATTAATTGGAGATTTTATTTAATTTCTCTTTCCTTAACCACTAAGCTATAGTTCACAACTCCACTAAGGTCCCAAATCAGCCCCCTAATCATTTAGTGCTTACCAGCCCCCCATTTTCACGCCAAGAGCTTGTTGTTTCCCTCCCCTCCCAAATTATCCCAAAGATGCCTGCTGCTGAAATACAGGATCAACCCGTTTCCCAGCCCCACTACCAGTTGTTCCAGGATTTGGTGCCCACATAGTTGCTGTCCAGAATTTTCGGAGGCGTTAGAGTGCAGTCTAGGCGTGTGAGAGGGTTCGTATTGCTGTCCTTTCCACATAGGCAGCCAAACGACTTCGCCGTGGCTTAGTATTTTCTTCCATGCGGGTAAACTCTTCCCTCTCTGGTACATTTTTGATCTCTTCTCAATTGTGACATCGTTTTATTGTGAAAGCTTATCCGCTTAGCCTACACCAAGAGCATTGTGTGAGTGGACCTTTGTAGTGACTAATCTATTTGTTAACTTAGGAATTGTCTCTGAAACATCATGCGAGCATGTTATTAATTAATCTGTTATTTAATTGTCCTCCCATTAGCATATGATGATTTGTGTAAACTTGATTTGCCCCCTTGCATGTTGAAGTCATTGTTCAAGTTCATTGTGAGTTAACAAATTGTTAAGCTCTGTTCAAGCACGTGTAATTTCCAACTTAGCATCACTTGCATATATTGTTCTACATCAATGTTAGTCTCAAATTTCTATAAGTGTTCAATTTAGTTCCTCAATTGACCAAATATTGACCCAATTTGTCCTACTGTCAACTTTGCCCTTTTTTGGGCAAGATTTGATGTGGGGAAGGTTTCCATGAGGGTATTTTAGATTTTTTTGGGCCAATCTCACTAATTAATACCTACCCAAACTATTGAAATTGACCATAACAAACTTAAAATGCTCTCACAGAAAGCTTCGTCCACAAATTTTAGTCCTTCTAAAGAAATGATGAAGTTGACAGTTGGATCAAGTTGGTTTAAATTTGATGAGTAGAGAGACCAAATTGAATCCATAAAAAAGTTTTAAATTAAAAGGTACACACAAAAAAAGTCTAGGAATCATTTTGGTCAAATATTCTTTTCATTGTGATGTGCTTTTAAAAAAAAGTTACTTATTGTCTATATTATTATTTTTTGTCATTATCAATACTTTTGAATTCTAGGATCATGTGCGGACGAGCACATACAGGGCTGCAATCATGCGCTACCAAGATTCAATTGCTGGCAAGGTATATCAACACTTCATAGTTGCTGCAAAACATTTGAAAAATGAAAATATCTTTGTTTTTTCATCAGGAAAAAAAGAAAAACTTAATAGATCATAAATTTCTTACCAATATTAATAACAATATATTCAGGTTGTAATGGATGTTGGGTGTGGCACAGGAATTCTTGCTATATTTTGTGCCCTTGCTGGTGCTAGGCGGGTAAGATATATCTTATTGCTTTCTGCAAACCCTAATGCTCCAATCTTTTGATGCACCGGCTTTCCTTTTTATGCTTTTCCATCATGTTTTTATGACGCAAATTGATGCTTCTTTCCTTATGATTATCTTTTTTACTTTCTACATCTGCTATATTTGTTCAATAATATTGATTTGCAAGATCTGCTTCTGGTTTCAAGATTTGTCACTTAACTTGGCACTTTCACGAAGAGTCTAAAACTGTAACCAGTCACTTCAAATAGTGATGAGGACATCGTCAGCATTTTCGACACGTGTACCATCGGAGATGCCGGAGATCGACGGCCTCGATCATGATCTATATTTTCATCATTTCATGTAGTAGTTTATTTTATTTTATGTTTTTCTGTTTTTGCCCTTATGGGTATTTGGTCGTTGTTGTAGCCCAAGGGGCATTTGAGTCTTTTGTTCTCTTTGTCATTTTGAGGCCTATATATATGGTCCTTTTCTTATGTAAGAGTTAGCTTTGTTGAAATGAAAAATATTCTCTTTTGTTCTCTTTGTGAGTGCACTCCCCTTTGATCTCTTAGTGAGTTCAAAAGGGAGAACTAGATCTCTTCGTGAGTTCTAGAGTTAATCCAAGATTATTGTGTGGAGGTAAAGTTTTGAAGAGATTCGAGGCGAGGAAGTCAAAGCAAGAAGAATTCTCTCAGATTTTCTTTATGTTTTTCCTCCTCTCACCCTAGTGCCGCCACCTCCCCTTTGGAGCCAGCCAGGTTGCCGGCTTACACAGTCTACCCGCCGGCCTGCAAAGCTCCTCCCGCCGGCCCATCCACCGTCCAGCCCCTTGCCGCCGCCTCCTTCCCCTAATCCCCTCTTGCGAATTTTGAATTTTCCCTCCCCCTTAATTACTTTCCTAATCAAGCTCTAGCAAATTAGGAAAGTAAGTTAAGAGGAGTTACATTGGATCTGAAATTCAAATTTCAAATCCCTCCTCTTTTCATACTAGCTTGGAAGTTACTTAATGTAATTAATTCTGAAATCAAAATCAGAATTTTAATTATATTAAGTTAATCCTATGTGGTCCCCACCTATTCAAAACATCAAGCCACATCACCCTCTTTACTTGGCCGGTCCCCTCTCCCTCTCTCTCCCCTATTAATTCTCTTTTAATACCCCCTTAATCCTTTCCCTCCTAAGTTAATTTCAATTTCAAAATTTTGAAACTGAAATTAATGTCTCTACATTTTTGGAAATATGAATAAACAATTCAGATTTTTGTTTCCCCCCCTCCCCCCACAGCCCCACCCGCTCCCTCCCTCCTCACCCGGATACAATTTCAGAAATCTGAAATTGTTTTCTGATGAAGCTTTTCTCTCCCACCTGTGCCTTCCAAAAGACCCTGTCCACTAAATTCCTTCTCTTTGGGAGTTTTCTATTTGCTGTCTAAGAAATTACAGCAATTATGTATTGTCTACCTGCATCTCCAAGAGGTTTATGCTTTCCAAAAGAGCTCTCCAACATGGCCAAGCTGCTGCTATCCATGGAGTAAATTTGCTGTCCAAGATTTCCAAGTATTCAGGCTGCCGTCCAGCAATCATGGCAACCACCTATTGTTGTTCTGCTAGCAACGCTTACACCTTCCATCGACTCCTCCAGCTCCGACTAGCTTTTCCGTGGGCCGTATTGTAAGCTCCCTCTTCTGCGTGGTGATCATATAAGTATTGCTAATATCTTTCTTCTGTTAACCGCAAGAGAGCTTGAGTGAGGGAAACTCAAGGTGACTTTTCTAAATATTAACCCGTGGATTATTGTTAAAGTGCATTCGTCATTACTCGCATGTTTGTTATTGTTTTAAATTGTTGTGCCAAAGGAGTTTGTAACATTGCCTAAGCAATTTTGCAACTGAGATTTCATTAAATCATTAATTGTGACTCGTTAATCCTTATATTGACCTGCTTACTCAGTCGTCTTATTACGTCTCCTTGCAATTCCGATGTTGTTTCACATCATTTTGGTATCAGAGCATAGCTAGCATGCTTTACATGTGCTAGATGCATCCTAGGGGTCTAATGTGACTTGTCCTTAGTCATTTGCATGCATAACATCATTTGGATAGTTTTAATTTCTGTTTTACCTGCTGTCCTGAAAATTCCAGCACTTTAATTTGAGTCTAAGTATGTGTTATATTGCTGTCCACACTATAAAACCCACACGTAACACTTAGGCAACCTAAGTCCTTGTGGTAGATTGCTGTCCTTTCATTTCCTGCATCATTTAGAGGATTTTCTAGTGAGTTTAACTTAGTTATAAATGCTGTCCTCACCCTAGAAGTTAACCTAAATGCTTGGACAACTTCTCCCACCGCTGTAGTTTGCTGTCCACTCAAAAACTGCACCGTTTAGAGGCGTTAGAAGCTTGTTTTCTTCGAGTTTAGGTGCTGTCCTTAACTTTACCACCTTCCTAACTGCCTAAATTTCGTAAACCACCTTTGTAGCTTGCTGCCCATTATTTTTTCCTGCACCTTATAGCAAGTCGAAATGGTGTTTTCCCTAACTTGTAGAGTGTCTATATGGTACCCTGCACCCAATCTTCACTAGGTTTCACTTGACACTTTTCAATGGACCCGATAAGACTCCAAAAGAGTTTAGATGACATCGTTAACCTAGTGGGAAACATGACTAGAATTATGACGGAGAAACCCGTTGACTATCCCCACTCTAACTACATGCCCCACTCAGCTTATCACCCAAGACCCGAGCCTAGGCCTCCACGACCTCACTTAGAGTCACCTTATCGTTTGCCTACCTTTGATGGTTCTTTGGACGTCTACTGCTTTAGGGAATGGGTTAGACAACTAGATGACTATTTTGAATTATGTCATATCCCTGAGTCCCACCAGATTAGCATCGCTAAGTCTCACCTTAAAGGTCGAGCTCTTCAATTTTGGATGAAAGTGGAAGATCATAGAGAGTCTCGCGGTGAGTACCTTACTTGGAAAGACATGAGACGAGAACTTAATTTGAAATACCGACCCCCTACTAGTGACTGTCGTCTAGAGCATCACCCTACCTCTTTCGTGGGGAGAAACCATGGATATCACGGTAGTCGAAACCACTCATCATTTAGTAACATCAGGGTTGCGGCCCCACCCTGTAGGCCTTCACCTAACCTTAATGGTCGACCCTCTATTGGGTCTTCTGATAGATCAATCTCTTATGACTCCCCACTTGGACTAACTTCTAGCCACCACAGTCAACCATTAGCCTCCCCAGTCTTTGAGCCTACAAGTGTAATTTTAGTAATGGATTGCAATAAAAAGAAGAAATATACTGAACCTAAATACATTCATTTCGTGGGTACTATCGATAACGAGGACTTGAAGACGACTTTGAGGTTGACACTGAAGTGATCAAGTCAGACTCCCAGCACGACTTAAACCCTGAGCTAGGAAAGTTGAAACCTTTAAGCATCGACACCTTAGCCCACCCTGATCCTAGTTTCCTCGAGGATAACTCTTTGGATAAAGTCTGTCTGGACGATAGTAATGTGATCTCGAAAGAAGCCAATCTGACTTCGAACACATGGAATTTAAATTTGGAAGAGCCTGATTTAGTTGTATCACCTACTGAGTCGACTTTGGATAATCTTGATGGTAATAATCTCAAGTCGGGAGTGGTTCAATTGAGTTTACTACCTGATTTAACTCCCGATTTAATTGACCCTGAATCCAGTGATCCTAAGGATACAACTAAACATGACTCTATTGAGCCTAATACTATGAATTCGGAAGATAGTGATTTGGGTTTGAAAGTTTTTGAGTCGAATTTGAGTAATGAGTCTCCTTTTGTTTTATTGGTGTCTGGTTTAGGAGTGACTCATATAGGGTTACATTTTAATGAGCGTGTCTTTCTTGATTGGACGTACCCCTCCATTCCTCGTACCGACTGGAACAACGTTAGAGAGAGTCTTAGCCCATGCTTTAATGTCACCACTCTAACTGTTGTGCCCACTTCTGATAGGAATACCTTACCCCATTTCTTGAGTCTCATACCTGCTGGTGACTCTTTGGACTACCCCTTATGGTAGTGAGTCAGGATGACCCATCTTCTCATCATATCCATGACTCCTCCAACATGTTTGCCCGCTCTTTAGTCTTGTCCTCCCCTATTAAGGACCCCCCCTCTCCTAGTTGGATGAATTTGATAGATTACACTGCTACCCCTAGGAGACCAACCTGTCGACCCTAGCTAAAACTTTATATGGAAGTGCCTTAGTTGCTAAGGATGTCTTTATTGCTCCCCCTAAACTACCCGTTCCCTTAAATTTGGAAACTTTAAGTCCCCTCATTTTAGGTGACTTAACCCATTGTTATGCTTATCTATATTAGTGCTTGTGAGTCTGTGTGTTTGCATGTTCGTTTCCTAATTTGTCTATGTTTAAAACTTTAGTTTGTAAGCTCATGAGTCTTGTCATTCATCATGCACATCGGGTTTTTCATCAGCATTTGCATCTCTCCTTCAGGAATTGCACAATGAGATTAATAAGAAAATTGAGTTAAGAAATGTTAATTGTAAGCATAATGCTGGTCATGAGAAAATGTTTAAAGAATTCAAAGTTGGTGATTTTGTGATGGCGCGGATTCGTCCAGAACGGTTTCCTCAAGGAGTCGTTAAGTTACATGCTCAAAGCGCAGGACCTTTTAAAATAATTTCAAAAATAAACAATAATGCCTATGTGCTAGACCTTTCTGAAGGTTTCAACATTAATCCTACGTTTAATATTGAAGATCTTGTAGCCTTCGAGGGACCAGAGTTTAGCCCTACCAATCCACTATATAATGAGCCTTGTGTGAACCTTCCCAGTGAGAACCCCAGCCTACCCCCACTCCCCAATTTGCCATATTTACCCAATACAGAAAGATTGAAGCAATACTTGATCATATACACTAAAGAAGGTGGGTGCCAAAGGTACACCGTTCATGGGAAAGGGAAATAGGAGATGGAGGACATATGATTTGATCAGGAGGAGCTGCAGATGAGTGGACCCCGGCTTACTAGAGTGGTACGAGAGCTCTACAGATGATTACTCGACGGGGTCGAGTTTTCTCCCACCTGGGGAGAATGATGAGGACATCGTCAGCATTTTCGACACGTGTACCATCGGAGATGCCGAAGATTGACGGCCTTGATCATGATCAATATTTTCATCATTTTATGTAGTAGCTTACTTTTATTTTTATGTTTTTCCGTTTTTGCCCTTATGGGTATTTGGTCGCTGTTGTAGCTCAAGGGGCATTTGAGTCTTTTGTTCTCTTTGTCATTTTGAGGCCTATATATTGGCCATTTTCTTATGTAATAGTTTCAGTTTTTGATGAATGAAAATTTGCCACTTATGTTCTCTTTGTGAGTTCACCCTCCTCGATCTCTTAGTGAGTTCGTAGGGGAAACTAGATCTCTTTGTGAGTTCTAGGTTTCTTGTATTTCGTTTTCTTTTAGTTCTCTTTGATCTATTCGTTGTTGTGAAGAGTTGGATTGAAGCCTCTAGTGGGAGATTGGAATTTCATGCTCTCGAATCCATTGAATTTTCCCTCTCTTCCTCCCCTTGCATTTGCCGTCGCCTAGCCTTGACCTGCTCAAGCCGCCGGCCACTTTGGCTGCCTCCTCCCGCCGGCTGCCCCTCTCCGGGCTTTTGGTCGCTGATCCAGAGCCCTCCCGTGCAGCCATCTTCCCCTTCCCCTCCACCGTTCCTCAACTCCACAGCAAACAGCTCAAGCCGTGAGCCCCAGCTCACCGAAATTTCCCCTGCAGCCCCTTGCCGCCGATTCCCTCTATGTTGCCCAACCCGTGGAATTTCAACATTGAATGCTGGATTAATTGCTTAATCAATCATTCCTATTAAGCAAACAATTACTAGCATTTAATTATATTTGAAATTCAAATTCCAATTTTCCCTCTCATGTCAATTCAATTTGGGAAGTTACTTAAGTCCCAATTAAATTTGAAATTATAATTTCAGAATTTGATTTGGATTTAATTACTCTACCATGGGCCCCACTTAATCAAAATTAATTTCTCTCCTCTAGCTTGGCCGGCCACCTCCTCTTCCTCTTTTTTTTCTCTCCACTCATCACGTAATCACCTCATAATTACTCATTAATTCCCCATCCAAATCTCAACCTAAGCTGCCGCCCTTTGTTTTCCCTCATACTGAATTAAATCCTCCCCATATACTCTCTAACTCTCCTTTCCAAATCTGTCCCAACCACAGCCGTTACCTCCCAATAGTTTCCCCACGTTCTCCCCTCTTGTCCATGTGATTCCCGCTGGTTAGCCTTGAATTCCAGCAGGTGACGTGCTGCTCCAAACATTTCTGCATGCTTATAGTGGCTGTCCACCCTTCCAAAACCTACAAAGCTGCTGTCCAAGACCACAATTTGCTGCCTCGGAATTCCAGAAAGGACATGGGTGGCAACTCTTACACCTTCCATCGACTCCTCCAGCTCCGACTAGATTTCCCGTGGACAGTATTGTAAGCTCCTTCTTCTGCGTGGTGATCACATAAGTATTGCTAATATCTCTCTTCTGTTAACCGCCAGAGAGCTTGAGTGAGGGAAACTCAATGTGACTTTTCTAAATATTAACCCGCGGATTATTGTTAAAGTGCATTCGTCATTACTCGCATGTTTGTTATTGTTTTAAATTGTTGTGCCTAAGGAGTTTGTAACATTGCCTAAGTAATTTTGCAACTGAGATTTCATTAAATCATTAATTGTGACTCGTTAATCCTTATATTGACTTGCTTACTCAGTTGTCTTATTACGTCTCCTTGCAATTCCGATGTTGTTTCACATCAGTTTCCTATCAACTCTCTACTTTCTATGATTGTTAGATTTTGAATGCTTAAGAGAGGAAATAAAGGAGAGCTTCATAGTCCTCCAAAGCAGACAGGTTTAGTCGAACATCATGCAAAATACCGCTTGAAGAGAAAACTCTCTACTTTCTATCATTGTTGGTTTTTGACTGCTTAAGAGAGGAAATAAAGGAGAAAACTTCATACTCCTCCAAAGCAAAAATAGCATAAACAAACAGCAGACTGTTATCCAACACAATGTGTAACTAGTCAACTTGCAACTTGCAATACCTGCAGCTTCTTGGCCAGTCATTGCATCTACTACAAGCAAGACTTCAGTAGGATTTGTTGCCTGCTTCACTTGCTTCAACTCATCCATCATTGCTTTATCTATCTGATAGGAAGAACAATCTCAATTTCAGTTCACTCCATGTTGCTGAATCATAATTACCAACACCTTGAAATATGATACATTAATTCCTGATATAATAATATTTAGCACAGCATACGAACAATGCTAATATCTCTTAAAATCAACGGTAACAATGTTACGCATATACTTTCAATGCGGGAAATGAAGAAAACATGAATGCCTGCAGAAAAATAGAAATGTCATCTGCTGAAAAAGGACATATAACTAGCATTAACATTGCAGATCTGCAATCTCAAAGAAAAATAACAAAGGAGCTGAAATTGAAGGATAATTTAGACGATAAATTCTCCATTGCAAACTCGTGAGTTTCATTGACAGCTTTCATTTTGAAATGATTGCCGTGCCATGCAAGGAAGCGGATAACTACAATAATTATTCATTAGTATTTCAAGTTTGAACCTCGCCCAAGATGTGGCAGCAAATCCACCCCTTTGTGAGACAATGGAATCACACATGCAGCAACAAAGTAGTGTGGTTTCATCAGAGGTTGACTTGACTCAAAAAGTGGGCTGGCGATGCAGGCTTAACATCAAGAATAGAGTCAGTAACATGGACCATAAGCCACTAGACGAGAAATATCCATATGACTCAACTACATCATTCCTAATTTTGTCGACATTTAGACTCAGCCCTATGAGATCACTAAAAAATATAATTTATTTGATTAAACATTCGTGAAAATCTCCCAGCTTGGTTCAACTAGAGCTCTATTCTTCTTTGATGAAAGAGACAAAGAGTAAGTCAGATACATAGCGAGACAAATGGTAACATATATTGTTTTACCATGATCCAAATGGTTGATCACTTTTTAAACACTCAAAAACCTGCATTACACTTGCTCGCAAAAAATGCTCCCATCTTGTTCAATAGAGACACCCATGAACCAACTCAAGCTCAACCATGTGGGCTCTAAAAATTCATGTCCCAGCCTCTATGCGCTGTCTTTTTATTTTGATGTGGAGAGTTTTAACAGATTTAAGTTCCGGATAAATTTTCAAAATGCAGATTGGATTTTAGATAAGACACTATCAAGAGATTTCACCCTCATTTTGCTAGGACTTTATGATTATTGGTTTCCTATATGTGCAAGCCCCTATAATTAATTTTCCCTCTTGATAACAAGAAAGAACATTCGATTAAGGCTAGTCATGAAATAGAAATTGAAAACCCAATGTATAGAAGCAACAATTTGAGGGATTTTAAAATTGGATTTTGAGGCTTTTTAACATTTGAAACTTATCACCATAAACTTAAAACATGTGGTGGGGAGAACGAAGACAAGCCCAATCAAAATCCCATGGTTTCGTCGTCCCGGGCTGTTATGGTCCCTGGTCTTCTTAGTGATCCAACCTAATAGAAGGAATCTTATTAACAAACAATGGGTTTCTTCGTCCAAGAATACCTTGTAGACCTGGAGTGGATGTTTGTCTAACGTAATGAATTTAAGTCAACCTTAGATGACAAAGAGCTTTATATTTTATAAAGTGCATCATATAATTCATTATTCAATGGGGCTTTTAAATCATTTGAGAATATACGGATTTTGGCTATGATCGTAATATAATTGTATCATTTTGAAGCAAAACCATCTGATAAAAGGGCATGTGTCACATCCCTGTTGGAAGTAAATCAATCGAGAATGAATTGTAGTAATACATTCTACAAGATAATAAATAATAAATTTATACATATGTTAAATACAAATATATTTTCTATAAAATTTAATGATATTTTAAAATGAATTATTGGTATTTTCAAAATATCTAAGGTAACTTGCTTATATATATATGATTGTACTATAAGTTTAGAACTTTAATCTCCACTTCAGGATAATTGTTATATTCCCTACGCCGAGTTTAAATGCGCTCAAGATCTATCAGAGCACTTAAGATGCATACTCGACGGAGTCGAACTCTTTTTCACCCCTGGAGAATGATGAGGACATCCGACCGTTGAAAGTCTATCAGATAAGGAGCAGAAGATCGACAGCTACGATTATGCCACTTTATTTTTAGCATCTATTTGTATTTGATTTTATTATGTATATTTTTTTGTTTTTACCCTCACTTTAGGGAGTAGGCTAATGTGACCCCAAGGGGCACTTTTGTCATTAGACATGTTATTGTATTTTGACTATTTATAGAACCCTCTCCCTCTTTGGAGGGGATGATGATTATGATAATAAAAAAATTTCTGCACTTGGTTTCTTGGAGAGTTGTGAGAACTCTTGTAAGAGTTTGAAGTCACTTGGTGAGGGAAAAGCACTACCGATCAAAAGCAGGAAGAGCTCATGGTTTATTTCCATCTCAACTTCGTCTTGCTATTTTGCTTTAGCCGGCAGCCCACGCCTTCCCCTAGCCGCCGTCCACTCAATAACCCACCCATTGACCGACTCCCACCACAAACCGCTAGCCCCCCCTTCCCCTTCCTAAGCCGTCGGCCAACTTTCCCACCCCTTTGGCCGATTCCTCCCTCTAACCACCGGCCCCTTCCCCTCCTAGCCGCCGGCCATCCCCTCTTTCCCATTGCTCCAAAATTTCAAATCAAGTAATCAATGCTTTCCATATTTGACACATCTTAAATTAGGAAAGTTTTAAATTCATTTGAATTTGTATTTCTTTCTTAAAATAAGATGAGTTATGTTAGAAAAGTCCCCCCCTCCCCACCCCCCCAACCATACCAATTTGAATTTAAGTAGAAATTTGTCATAATTCCTCATTCCTTAATTAACATTCTAAGTTTGGCAAGTCTCTAAACTCTCCAAATCAACTCCCCCCATTCAAGCTAGCCACCGGCCCTCCCCCCTCCTTCCTCTTTTGAGATTTGCTATAATTCATCCTTCCTTAATTAATATTCTAGGTTTGGCAAGTCTCTCAACTCCCCAAATCAATTCCTCCCCTCAAGCTAGCCTCTGCCCCCTCTCTCTACCCTCTTTCCTCTTTTGCTCTTTCCAATTAATTATCCCCAATTACTCACTCTCTAAATAGAGGATAAATTCCGCTCCCCATGGTCGGCCACAACCCTAGACCGCTCCTCTAATGTTGCTAACAACTTCCCCCATGTTTCCCTAGCCAGCTACCTAGTTTTCTCACCCTAATATCAACTACTCCAATATTTGAGCCTTACACGATTGTTGTCCAGATTTCTGGAATATGTCGGATGGCTGTCCAAATGTCCAGAAAATGTTAGATTGTTGTCCCGACATGTAAGATGAGTTCTTATTATTGCCCTCCCCTCATAAGCACTCAACGACTTCGTCGGAGCTTAGTATCTTCTTCCTACGGGTAAACTCTTCCCCCCTCCCCTTATGCCTAATCATCCTCCATCAATTGTGGCATCGTATGATCGTGAAAATGTCTCCACTTAAAACCCTACTAAGAACATTGTGTGAATGGATCTTTATAGTGTTTAATCTAAATGTTAATTAAAGGATTCTTTTTTAACGCCTCACATTAGCATGACATAATTTTAATTTGATTATTTTGTTATCCTAATTTTCTCAAGTAACTAATTGTCTGATCTTAATCATTATCTGGTTGGCTTAAATCTTTGTTAAGAACACGAGAAGTTAATTAATTGCAAAGCTCTGTTCACAAAGGTGTAATTTTCAAATCAATCACATTTGCCTATACATGTAGTTCTACATCATAAGTGCTATGGAGAGTTTTAGAAAAGAAAGTGGTTAATAATGCTTATACTCAAGTCATCAAGGATATGTATGTAGGAGATGTTACTTTTGTTCAAACATAAGGAGGTTGGACCAAATATTTTCCTATTTTAGTTGGATTACAACAAGGATCAGCTTTAAGCCTATATCTTTTTACTTTAGTCATGGATGTTCTTACTAGACATTTGTAGGAGGATGTGCCATGGTGTATGCTTTTTGTTGATGATATTCTTCTTATTGATAAACCTAGAGAGGGAGTTGAAGGCAAACTTGAATTATGGAGGCGAACATTAGAGTCTAAAGGTTTTCATTTGAGTATATATAAAACCAAATACATGGGAGTGTAATTTTAGTAGTAATAGATCTATGACTTTCGTCGATCAAGTCATTAATAAGAGTACACGTTTTAGACATCTCGGGTCTACTGTCCAAAGAGATGGCGAAATAGATGGGGATATTTTTAGTAGAATTCAAGTTGGATGGGTAAAGCAGAGAAATGCATCAGGCCTATTGTGTGATAGAAAAATACCCTCAAACTTAAAGGAAAATTCTATAAGATGGTGGCGCAAAATGTTGGCCATTAAAAGAGATGCATACAATTAAGTGAAGTGTTGCAGAGATGAGAATGCTCAAGTGGAAGAGTGGATTTACTCTTAGAGATAGAATGCGAAACGAGCAGATACATGAAAAGGTTTGAGTAGCTCCAATGATAGATAAGATTTTAGAGAAAGTCGCCTTAGATGGTTTGGTCACATAAAACGTCAGCCTTCTGATAACCCAATTAGGAGAGTAGATGTATTAGATTTGGCCTATTTTAAGAGTAGAGGTAGGCCTAAAAAGATTTGGTTAGAAAATATTATAAATGACTTTTTTTATTAAATTTAAATGAGAATTTGACTCTTAATAGTAGACAATGGATAGCTTACCCACGAAGTGGGACAAAGGCTTAATGCTATTGTTATCTTTGTCGTCGTCAACAAGTACCTTGCAAAAACTTACTACTTTTCTGCCCTTCATACAATACCTCCATTCCGGTGTCCACCTCTGTTCCTTGTTTGCAACAGTACAATTATATCCGAAAGTATTTAGGACTCAAACACTTTATCCTGACCCTCAAATCACTTGCATAAGTTACTAACTGAGATTGGATTGGCAATTACTCTTATTGCTACCTGCTTCATGGGCTAATGTTTTTTAAGCTAACTGAAATACCTCAAAATTCATGAATAGACCAACGTTCTACAATAAACCCTACTTGATTATAATTTGAAATGGCACTAAAGTAGAAAACAAAGAACCCAAGCTACACTAAGCAACTCCAATATAACCTGTAATCTTCCAGCAGTGTCCACTATGACCACATCAATCCTCCTTTTAATTGCTTCTTCCAATCCATTTCTAGCTATTTGTGATGGTTTTACTTCAGTCCCTTCTTTGTAAACAGGTACGCCAACCTGTCACAATTATAAACTAGGATGAAATCGAAATCTACAAATCTCAGTAAGGCATACTTAAAAACCCCAAGAAATAAATCAACTTTAAATTAACATTAAAATTAAGCATAAAAATGCAGTTAAACCTTGGATTATAGATGTAAAGCTTTGGTCAACGTACAAAAACCATACCTGGTCACCCAGAATCATAAGTTGGTCAATGGCTGCGGGCCTATAAACATCTGCAGCAATCATCAAACAACTTTTACCCTGAAATCTGTCTCATATCTCTTAGTATAATCTAATAGAATCATCATCAAAATGGAAGCAATCAGAGAATGCAGGCTGTGAACTGCACCAGCTTCTTAAGGTAGAAGGCGAGTTTTGCACAGACAGTTGTCTTTCCTACGCCTTGTAATCCTGCAAGTAATATCACGGTGGTACCAGACTTGGAAAAAACTAGGTCTGAAACTTCTCCGCCCATAAGTTTCACAAGCTCGTCATGCACAATCTGCGATGCAGGAGTACTATCACTTATACTAAACTCTATAAATCTAAATGAAAAGATTAGAATTTTTAACAAAAAAAGCTTATTTTCTGTCAATGTTGGACCCAGCTGAAATTCTGCCCTGAACCAGAAAGATAGTGATCCCGATCATGGGTATAAGGCAATAATTCTACTTCATCATCATTATTAGCCTTATCCCAACTAATTGTAGATAGCTTTACATACCCTCTTCTTCCATTCATTCCTATTAAGCACAAAATGAGATATTCAACTTATACAGTACAATTTTTTTCTCAATTATCCATATTATTTTTAATCTATTTTATTTACTTACAAAATCCTAATCACTAATTTTAACTAATCACCTTATGGGTGCATCATTATTATATTCCTTTTTTTATTTAATCTATCATTCCAATATTTTTAACACATTATCTTTGTTTCCATGCTCAAATTGATTATCAATAACTTTATTACCACCCATTCAAATTCATTCTATTAGCATAGCAAAAATGTCAAGTTAGGAAAGAGATATTTAGTGAGTGTGTATAATTATTTGATTGTCTCTTAGAACATTATGCTCATTCCTATAATAATTATAAAGGGTACATCAGTGAATAAGAGATGAGAAAGCGTTTCCCCTCAAACAAGGCATCAAAGTAGGGTTCACTTATCTCCTAAATCGCAATCCTGTCATACACTGAATGTCTACACCCGCTTTCTGCCTATGAGCCCTAGCCACAAGCAACTCCAACCATTTAGCCACCTACATGCTCTAGTCGCACGAAGCTCGTTTATGCTTGACTGCCATTGCATAACTCCCATCTATACCTTATTACTTCCCATTGCACGCAATCGCACAAAATTAGCTCACAACCTAACTCCTATCATCTACTCAAACCACATTTATTATTGTGTGCCCACCCCTCCCCATGTTCTTATCTCATATCTTTTCGCAGGTTCCCAGATCTATGATTACCTAAACCCATCACTTTTTTTTCCTTCATTCATGATAATAATCATCCATGGACCCAGTACTCTATTCCTCTAGACGAAATCCTCACCATCTATTAAATTCAATTATAACAACTATCTCCTATGTTCTCTAGCTTTCCATTTTCTCACAGGATTTCACGAGAAGCTCTGTAATCTTAACTCTCTTCCTCCAAAATGTAAGAACACAATCAAATACATGAAATAACAATCTTAAGACTGTTATTCTCATATGGATGCTCAATACCCTGAAATCCATTATTATCTATTGTCATGTTTCAGGAGACAACCAAAGGGATATTATACTTTCGCCAATCCACCTCTTTTCAGCAACATCACTTGAGCAGGCACTCTACTTTGACTTATTCTCTTTTCAACATGGTGACAAATCTATATATGAGCACTACAACATCTTGAAAGAAATATCATATGAACTTTTTTCAATATTACCACTTTACCACCGACCCAATCACTTAGTATAAACAAAATGAGGAGTTTCTAGTTGCCAAGTACCTCTTCAGGCCTCATCCATTCACACAATATGTTCAAGCTCAGTTGATAATGGAATTTATTGTCCTAAACGTCTTCATTGCTCTCTATTAAGTTCTCGATTCACTTAAATATCTGCTTCACCTTTTTCAAATTAGGATCACACAACTTTTGCCACTGTAGCCATCATGGATGAGGTTGTCATGGTTGTGGCCATAATCATAATCGCAACTCATTCCCAACATGCTATCATTCATAAAGGACAAATTACTCGTCCAACCATTGTTGGAAAAATTTTTGCTATCCTCTAGCAACTTGGTATGTCTCAAATACGAGCAGTATTTGAACTAATTCCATTAGTGATCCTTCAAGTTTAATTATCATTCCAAAAGCAGACTATAATTGGCTTCTATAACACAATCAATTGACCATTTAATCATCTCAAGTTGTATCCTCCAATGGATTGGTTTCAACTGCATATTCTGGTGCATCTTATGATTTAGAATCTAGATTTTTTTTCTCATATGACAGGTAGTCGATAATTATTTTTATGGTTTACAATTAAATCACTCCCACTAGTTTTTATAGTTGATGAATTGCTATCCTTCTCTTTATTGTGGAAAAGGATTTATTTATCCCTCCTCATTGACATTAGACAATATTTTGTATATCCCATAATTTCGTATAAACATTTCGTCTATATATTGCCTCTCCAAAACTCGTAATATTTAATCCATCTTACAGGATTTTTTAGGATCTCAACAGAATACGATTAACAGAGGCATAGAGGCTAGACACATTTAATCTTTAATTTATGTTGCTTTCATTGCCTTATCCTCCTATATTTCAGTGTCACCTGGGTCACCCTCCACCCCACCGCCTTCTAGCTTTCACTTATGTAGTTATGTATCATCCTTTGATACAAAATTTTATGATAAAACTTGTGAATATCATAAGCATCACCGTATTCCCTTTCCAACATCTTCCTCTTCCCGTAGTAAAGAAAAACTTCTAATTTATTATATTAAAATTTTAAAACATCTAAGGATCAAGCCTGTTGTCTACTCATTTGAGCTTTCATTCATTTATTTTTGCTATTGATTACCACAGTATGGCTTTTTTTTTGTGGGATCATTGTTAAAGTTATAATTAGAAGTTTTATTTAAATTCAAGCTATTTTATCAAGTAAAAAATTTATTTATTTTAAAATTAAAACAAATTTAACCCTTTAAATTAATAATATTTTTAATATATTTAATCTCCTTTCACTCCTTTTATGTTGAGAATAGTATTACCTGTCAACCATCATGTTCATATACATGCCAACAAAAATAAAATGGTTGAACGTAAACGACTATATCTTCTAGATATTGCTTGCATATTAATGTTTCAAATGTCAGCTCCACGATATTTTTTGTGTTGTTATTCTCATCATTTGATACCTACTTAATTGTGCTTTCACCAAAGCACCATTTTCGGTGTTGCTATTTTCATACTAAAAAAATCATTGGTGTTACAATTCGAATTCATATACATGAATTCTCTATGTATTTGTCAATACTACCTTCTATAAGGCATCCCCTTCACTTACACAGCTCCTAACAATGCTCTTGACAAATCTCCTAACCATTTATAGCTATGATGTTTGCTTCAACCTTATAATTTTATACTTGGGCATTATTTGTCTCGTAATGAAGCACCTCATCCCATCTTTTGTCTACTATGGTTTAGCATTCGCCAAAAACTAATCCCTAGGATCTTCATCTTCCTATTGCTCAACAAAAGGTAAATGTCAATGTATTGGACATTAAATGCTCATTTATACCCTTCGAACATTTACACTTTCATTTTATTAGTTTTTACTCATCTTTTTCTAATCTCTCTAATTTCCAGGCATATTAAGAGGCTCTATTTGATCTTAATTGAAAACATATAAATGACCTTGAAATGGGTGCCTTTATTGATAGCCATATAAAGGATTTGGTAATACCTCCTAAGATAAACTTATTTCATATCATTGGGTCTTCACTATTAAGTCTCATCCTAATGACTATTGAATACCACAACGCTCAATTGGTGACGAAAAGGTATGCACATGTATATGGTATTGACTATTTTGTTACTTATTGGTTAGCTTAATCGTGTTTTTCTTCTCTTGCTAGTGTCGATTATCAAGAATGGACAATGTGGATGCTATAATATTTTTCTATATGAGGACCTATGTTGCACCGATACACCTATTTATGAAGGCGTGCTGTATTCGATACACCGATACACGGATACGCCTCCGATACTCCACCGATACGTGTCGGATATGCCAAAAACGTATCCAATTAAAATACTATTTAATTTCAAACGGACACGCGTATCCGATACACGTGTCCGTTGAAAAACAAACGTCTTATTTACTTCCGCGACTGCGAGCAAAGCTCTCTCATTTCCGAGATGGATTTGAGTCTCTTGATGATATGAGAATATTAGAAATTACTAATCTTTCACTTAATGAGCCTGAATTAAAAGCTATGATATTTATTGAAGATGATATTGAAGTTCAAAGACAAACCACTGAAGAAGCTAATCATATCATTCCTTCTATTGAATAGTTGAAACTTTATGTGCTAGATAATTTATGTTTATGCTTTTGTTGTTATACTAGACATTTAATGCTTACTTATATTTTGATATTATAAGCTACAAGGCTACAAATGATGTTGTTGTCATTTTTTTTTGTAATTTCAAATATTATGCCTTGATAGCTTTCTTAATTTTTATATATGATTTATAAATTATGATGCCGTGTCCGCGCCGTACCCGTATCCTGTATTTTTAAGAATTGACGTGTCCCGTATCCGTATCGTGTCGTATCCGTGTCGTCGTATCCGTATCGGTGCAACATAGATGAGGACCTCACCAAAGTTGTTTATATAGAACAAGCTTCTTGGCATTTTGCTCAAGGTGAGACCAAGATATGCAATATTTGAAAACTTGTATATGGGCAGAGTAAAATCTTAATGCATGGTTCAACAAAATTTGCAAGGTTCTAGCTAATGTTGGAGTATGAAGTAATGTTGCTGATCACTCTATTTTATTTGACACTCTGCCTTTAGCATGATGATTTTTGTTATGCATGTTGATAATATTCTTTTCAATGGAAGTGACACTTTGGGCATTGCTAAAATACAATTTCATCCTGTATTATAATGCTGTATTGATTTTATTTATTTATTTATTTATTTATTTATAATATCTGGGTACTCTAATGAATAAGATGCAAGAAATAGCTTTTCCCTCTAACGCATATGCCATAGCCATCCTGATTATAATTTTTTTTTAAATGTAGTTTTAAGTCTCCATGATATTATCTTGTCGTATTATACTAATGTGAGATTCTCCAACCTTTACCAACTGTTGATCTGGTTTCACCCCTCGAATCAATCCAACCCCAGCTGCTTGATCGCTAACAGTCTGTACAAACCTCCGCACAACTGGCAAGCTCACCTGCACAAAAGAGAATGCATCAAAGGCTTGAGAGCCATATACAGAGTTACACTAAAATAAGACCCAGGAAACCAGTAAGAAAATGTAGCTAACATACATCAGCCTCCAAAAGAGCCCTTCTAATGTCACGCATGGGTTCAGCTATGTTCTCCTTTGTCAAAACCTCTGTATTGCCAGAACATAAAATGCAAAGATAAATCAACAAAAAAGTAAAAAAGAACAATTATTGTTCAGAAGAATAGAAAAAAATAAAATTTCTTAACCAACAACGAAAAAAGTTAAAAGCTGTTTAAAACCAATATCTCTTTCACTTCTTAATCTGCTCTTTTGTAAATGTAATACAATTATACCGTCTCTTCTTTAATCTTGCAATGCAAACAATTACAGTAAGGAAAATTATAGCAAAATAAAAACATTGAAGTGGCAATAAATACAGAACAAATTCAGTAAAGAAATGCCAAGAAATGGAGTAATTTAAAAGAACAAAGAGAAGAGAAATGCCTTCTCCTTTGAGTTTGCTCCATGCTGCTTCAAGCCCACTTGTCAACTGCCCAAACATCTCAGCCCTAACAATGAAGCTTCTATCTCGTCGAACATTAGCAAACGTTGAAGTGACACAACCCCATACTTCTCTCTGAAAAATAGCAAAATAAAAAAATATTTAAATTTAATGTGTGCAAAAAAATAGGGAGTAAAAAAAGAGTGATTTCTTAAGATGATCGTAGCTATCGCACTGTGAAGACATTATTCTGCGAAGAACCGAGGGAGAAGCTTTTGCCAATCCACGAAGAAGAAAAATTTGCTGAAACTTTTAGCCTTCGCACCCTTCTCGGGCCAAAGAAGGCAGCGCGAGAGGAGAAGGAAGACGGCGACGAAGAGAGATGGCGGGATGAAACAGTCGTCAAACTCAGCGTCTCCATGGCGGGGTTACAGTGCAGGTAGGTTGCGGGGATAAGATGCTCAATGCTCTGCTGTTGAAATTTTCCGAAAATATCCAAGCGAGATCCTTAGCCGAGCCCTCAACTCGGATCGAGTAAGCTTAGATCAGAGAATAGGGCTGCAAAAGAACCGAGCCGAGCCGAGTATGTGAGTGTTCATGTTTGTGTTCATTTAATATCAGCTTGTTCAAGTTTGGTTCATGTTTGCTAAAGCTTTATTGTTTGTGTTCATGTTTGGTTCATTTAAATTCATGTTCGGTTCATGTTCGGTTCTTGTTCGTTAGTTTAGTGTTTATCGAGCTTGTTCGCGAACATACTTAACGAATTTTTTTTTTAACTATCAAACAAACATATCTATGAACAAACACATTTGTAATAAAAGCAATTGTCTATGTAACAAAGGCAATGATTATTTATATTTGTTAATTTTGTAATTAAATATTAATTATTTTTATTGAGCTTATTCACGAGTTCAAAATCGAACACGAATCAAGCTTCTTATCGAGCTTAATGTCGAGTTTGTTCACAAACTTCAAATGATGTTGTTCGCGAACATAATTGAGCCGAACGCATTAGTGTTCAAGTTTGTTTATTTATAAATCGAGTATTTAAAATATTGTTCAAGTTTGTTTGTTTAGTTAATTACGATCACAAACGAGCTTTAATCGAACCGAACAACGAGTAGCTCATCGAACGTTTGGTTCGCTTGCAGCCCTATCGGAGAACAAAGGCTGTAATGAGTCAGCATAAAATATAAATTAATATAATTACAGAAAAAAAAGTATGATATTTTGTAAATGTTGAGAATTGAAAATTTAATTTATATAATTGAGATTAGATTCTAAGGATCTGTTTAGAACAGATGAATTATTTTATAAAGTTGTTTGTGAAGTTACTATAAATAAAATAATTCTATTATTAAGATTATACTAAATAAATTTTTATTTTAAAAATTTCTAAAAAAATTTATATGAAATCATAATCAAATAAAATTATGATTATCGGTTAAAAAACAAAACAGTCAAAAAGATATCCCAAACAAACTCTTAAAATTTGGACAACTTTTAAATTATTTATCAATTAAGCCTTTATTTGTAGAAAATAGTATTAAAATTATCCGAAATAAAATCTAAATCAGGTATCATTAATTTATAATAATAGATAATTAAGTTGAAAATAACATATTGTTATTATTTTTTTTTATATTGCTATTTTATTTTTTGAACATAATAACTAATAAGAGCATAAATTAACTTGAAGCAACACCCAACAATAAATTTATTAAGCATGAATAAGTTTGAAATTGTGTTAAGTATAAAGAAGGAAAAATTATTACAGACGGACATCGAACATCT
Organism: Dendrobium huoshanense; assembly: GCA_016618105.1. NCBI lineage: Eukaryota > Viridiplantae > Streptophyta > Magnoliopsida > Asparagales > Orchidaceae > Dendrobium > Dendrobium huoshanense. The sequence continues at coordinate 32,029,484 of CM028354.1, read as the reverse complement.
CCAAAGACAAATTTGGATGCGTCACATCACCCAATGCACTAATGTCACCCAATATATAGTGCATTGGGTGACGTGGCTGGCTCGTCCAGATTGGCATCCATACACGTTCGGCATCCACACTATCACTAAAAGAATATAGTGAAAACTATGCTAAGCTTTAATGTGATGTGTTATATATATAATATAATAGATTAATTAAGAATAATATTATTTTTAGTCTCAAAAAACAAAGATAAGGGAAATCACAACTTCTATCTCTCAAATTAATGGCTTTGAAGACTTTTTTTTTTCTTTTTTTGTGTGTGTGTGTGAACATTTAGGTCAATTAAGGCAAGCTCACACACACATCACATACGCAAAGCTCGAATCCAAGACCTCTTGGTTGGTTGTCAAAGCTCTTAATCAACAAATCAAAATGAGCTAAGTGGGAAGACATTCTTAATTATACGTCATTTTAAGCACAATGTTGTTGCATTGCAAAGTTCATGATATAATACACAAAGAGGTTGAGATTATTTCATGTCATATGATTGGTCCTTTAGGTTGCTAAAAATTGATTAAGGACGACCCCATGAATGAAAAAGAAAAAAATCAATGAAGATATCCTCAATGAAATTTTCGATATGATGTATTTCAAATTCGTTAGATTGGTTTTGAGATTAGTACAGTTTAGTTTTAATTGTTTATAATGTATTACACTTCTCAGAGAGTCTGTTGACCCTATTAGCTAGGAGAGTATATGTATTACATCCGACTTATATTAAAAAGGCATGATAGCTAGCTTTAAAAAGATTTGATTAAAAATATTAAAAATGATATTTTTATTAGAGTTGAATGAGAATTATTTAGGGGCATGATTTTATGTCCTACAGGTTACTTAATGGATTCGCTAAGGGCATGAGTTGATTGCTTCAGTTTGCTTTGAGTAGACCTGAGTCCCCATATATATTGGGAATTCTCTTTTGCGTCCCAATTAATTGGTATAAAACCATGTATTTATTATCACGGCTTTTAAATAGGACCACCATGAGGTGATCGGATTCCAAGCCTTCATGCATAATTGGAAAATTTTCAAGTGTTGGGACTATTATGAAGAAACCATAGGCCTTGGTTTGTTGGTGGCATGTTATTAATGGCATCAATCGGATGCAAACCCGAGCTTTTTTACTCCATTAGGGACTTTTAAGTGTTCATACCACCATGAGCTAAAATAATTAAGGCTTCGCTTGAGATGACTTTTACTGTTTTGTACAACTGCTTTCTAGTAAAAAACTATCTTAAAAACATGAAAAAAGTTATGGTCTAGAACTATCCAAAACGAAGCCTAAGGCACGAAGCCTAAGGCTTTGTTTCGGACAGCTTTCTTATTGTTTCTTAAAGTGATTTTCTAATACAAAAATTAACATTTTTGTACTTAAAAAGCTGTTTTAAGAAACAGTAAAAAAAACCGTCCCAAACCAAACCTATGTCAAAGAATTTTTCAATTCTATTGAAGATTTTAGGGATTTAGGTAAAACTACAAGACAATCTTTGATCACATGGTTCATTATTTGTTTTAATCATAATTTTTATCTCCTTGATTTTTTTCACCTGCAACCTCTAAGTTATCTTTCCAACATCCATGGATGACCCCTCACCCATTTTTGTCAAATCTTAATTTTTAAAAGAAAAAAAATGAAGCAGAAGAAAAAGAAAAATGTTTTAAAACTATATATTTTATACAAATAACAGTACTTTTTTTTTTTCATCATTTAATTTTTTTTATGACAAGCAGGATTGGAAAGAAGACTGGTAATCCACACGCTATCAACCACCACAGCCTCATCATCATCATTTCGGTGCCAGCTCCACAGTGCATGGGTGCCATTCGCAACCTGCAACTGCCCATGTCCGAAGCTCGCCTCCCTGAACAAAGAGATGCTCGGCTGTGGATCAATGTACTTGTTCGCAAGCCCTTCCCTGTTGCCCCCGTCGCCTATTGTGATGTGTAGCGGCCCACATTGGTTCTTTTTGCTATTATACACAGGTGCCTGCACCACCAAAGATTATAAAATTTTTCTTCAAAAACACCTTTAAGTTCTGTATGTTATTTCCACAAAGTTTGGCAAAAAGTGCACTTACAAAGCGCTCGTAGGCGTGGACATGACCAGCGAAAACGGCGTCTACGCGAGAGGCATAGAGAGTCTCTTCCATAGCCTTCCTCATGTCCTCGCCGTCCCCTTGATGTGCTTTATTGGAATTGTATCATGGAGCATATATTAGGGCGAACAGCCACTTGGTCTTGGACCGGTCGAGCTTGGCCAAATCGGCTTGCTACCATTTGAACTGATCGGAGCTCGCGTCGATGTCGGTGTAGGAGCTGAGCATAAGGACATGTATGGCACCGCCGGCGGCGTCAAACGAGTAAAAAAGGTTTGAAGGGGAGGCGCTTTCCTCGTAGGGCATATGATATCGGGCGTTGTAAGGTTTGAAGGGGGTGGATTCGATGAGAGTTATGGTTTTGATCTCATGGTTGCCTTCGGTGACTATCCATGGCCGGCTACTGGCAAGTGGCTCGACGACGACGACGAGACGGGCGTAGGAGTCCCAGGACGGCTGGTTGAGATCGGCGTATGAGAGGTCGCCGGGGAGGAGGAGGATGTCATAGTTGGACTGGGAGATGTGGTGTTAGTGTTGAGTTGGTACAGCCGGTCTGGCCTAAATCACCTGCATGTGTGATGGTCAACAAGTCGATCAAAGTAGAAGAGATAGATGTTTTGTGTGTTGAAACATTAATAGAAAATTTTACTGATCGACCATGATCATGCATTCACCATGTTTGCTCAGATATATATATATATATATATATATATATATATATTATATATATATATATATATATATATATATATATATATATATATATATATATATATATATATATATATATATATATATATATATATATATAGCCTTAAGGTATATAAGTATTTAAAATAAGATTTAAAGAAAGAGATTAAGGCTTCATTTGGGACATTTTTCAAGTTAATGCTCTATAGTTAAAAAATTATATTAGAAAGCTAATTTTCAAGTTTAAAAAAGTTTTATATTAAAAGTTGTTTTATATGAAGTAAGAAAGCTATCCCAAACAGAGGCTCCATTTGGGACAGTTTTTTTTCTGTCTTAAAGTAGCTTTTTACTACAGATATTAAAAAAATTATATTAAAAAACTACTTCAAAAATAATAAAGAAAGACGTTCCAAACAAAACCTAAGGCTTTGTTTGAGACAGATTTTCAATTGTTTTGCTTTTCAGACCTTAATCCTATTTTTATTTGTCACTACTTTTTGTTGTTTTCAAAATTTAGGGTATTACGAATCTTTTTTCTACAACAACTTGAAAAATTTAATTTCTCTATGTATCTTATGTAAATTAATCATTATGACAAATTATACTTTATATCTTATGTAAGTGAAGGCACATAAGAGAATATTATAAATTTTTTGGGTAAATTTTGCATTAGTGGACAAACAATCTCTATATATATTCCCTAGTAAATGACCAACCAATGCATGATGTCACCATCATATGGGGACTTTCAATAATTGAGAACAATTAATTCATAATACTGTGACTAATTTTAATAATTATGAATTAAATTTTTTTCAAGTTATTTTGAAAGAAATATAAATATAAAAATTTTTTAATTATTTTAATCAAATTTTACTCTTTTTATTTTTGGAATAATTGAAGCCTACCCAAATAAAGGTTTTCAAGGTATTACTATAAAAAATTAATATAATCTAAAATTAATTTTTTACATGAATAAATTCATTAATATCATACATTTTACTAAAGAAAGATTTTATGAGTCCATCTAATAACTTCTAATAAAAATCAATATGTTTAAGTTTATTTTTTAGGAGTGTGTATATACAACTTTTTATTAAAAATTTGCAAATTAAAATATCTTGATAAAATTTTCAATTAATATAATTATTAAATCTATTAAATTTATTTTAAAATGAGAGTTCAAAATAATTTACCAATTAAAATTCATGTTAGATTAATAAAAAAAATAACATATGTAGAACTAAGAAGTTGATCATGATACATCTATACTACTATTATAAAAGGGGCTTGAGTTTCCTTCCTCTGGCAAATTTTGTTCATCCATTCTACTTATTTTTTAATTATCTTGGCTGGTCCGTTCTATTAAAAGTATTTAATAAATCAAAAAAATCATTATATAAAGCTCATTTAATTTTATGGCCCTTGAGATTCCTAATTTCCGTTTTCCTATGTCTTGTTTTATTAAATCAAAAAAATTCACAATTAATTTAAAGACCCTTTTAGATTTCCTAAGTTTCCCTTTATTCTATTTAACGGACTTTATCTTCTCTT